>CM076581.1:114615826-115117106 GCA_034641835.2 Pinus albicaulis
ATACTCATATGCGGTTCTTTAAACCTTGATTTAAATTCAGGCTTCACCTTTCCACCATTCATAAATCTAAATATACAGAGCTTATATAATATTCCACATTATATAGCATGTACCTACATTAAAATGAGTTTCGACCCCACAACGTATTAACATGCTTTCATTGTTTGAATTTGTTAAACCCAAGGTAACCATATAACCCGATACATATAAATGTCTGGCCCATAGCATATTTCAAACCATATATGATAACAACACCATACCTTTATGCCCATTAACATTAAACTTCCAACCGCCAACAAATACATAACACATATGTATTATGTCAAATGCACCTCCATATATGGCCCACAACGTTATGTATATTTATTCTGGTCCCATAGTTTCATTAATACTTCCAGCTTACAAAACAAAGCATCGCATCAATTTATAATGTAACCGGGCCCAACAAGTTAACTTACGTCTTCATCTAATGGCGGTAGACTTATCTCACTTCCACTAACAAATCCAACGGCAGTCGCGTATTAAATTTGCTCGATTTTTAATCCATCAACCCGCGCGATAAAAGTGGGTCCCAATATTATTTTAACATACCTTTCGCCCGTGCTACTTCACTTGTGATCCAATGGTCTATCTCTCCTCGTGTTCCAAAACTCAATTACTCACCCATCTGACGATCATCGCGCTACCAAGATGCACGAAGCTTATTTCTCAGAAATTACGCGATAAAAATGGTTTTTAAAAACCACTCTTTGCTACGCATCCACGGGCTAACCTTATCGCATTCAAAAATTCAAAACAACTTACCACTTAATTAGCCACGCGATACTATTGGTTTTATTTCTCAAAATTGCCTCCTCATTCACTGTTCCACCTTCTCGTTTATTCATGGTTTTGCCTTCTTATTTACTCAACAAACCATTGGATTTCAGTTCATTAACCCTAGCACCGTCTAATTCTATCATGCATATTTAACTTGATTTCGGCTACATAACCAGAGTTCCAATTCTCTTCGAACCACACCATCACTTATGGTGCTTCCACTCGATTCATTCAACGGTGCTCCAGTTCTTATTTATTGAAGACTGCTTTCAATTCATTACCGAATGTCAAACTCGTGATTGTAAAAATACCGGTTCTCTTTCACAGTTTAACAGAATCAAGGTTCCACCCAGTAATTAAACCTCTCCAACGTACCTTCTTCCTCTCAACATATTCAAGGATTGTTACTTTGTGCCTTCAATTTTCATGCTCCTGCAACCTCAATTCAACTCCCATTACAATAAAAGCCCTATATGGACTTAGAAACCCAAAAGTTTACAACAGCATAATTACACAACAGAACTTGTAAGTTTCCTTCAAGTGCCTTATTCAATACCTATTTCGGTCAAGAAATTTTTAACTTCGATAAACGTTCATGTAATTTCAATTCAATAACATCGATTTGAATTTATTCATTCCAGAATCAAAACTTTATAACATAACCCTCGGCATATTCAAATTGATTATGAATCAAACATTGACATTAACCCTTAACACAGAGTTTATCACGTACTTTTTCTTATAAGATTTCTTATTGAAACTCATATCCTACCACACAGACCTTAAACCAAATGATACCCACGTAATACTGAAACAAATTCCTCATATATGCAGATGAAATTACTTATAAAGGTTTCTTGTCTTGACCAGATCTTCAAATCAAATGGCCCTTTTCAACTGCCTGTAGGCTTACAGGAACAAACCCCTGTTTGCCCAAACTGAAGCACTCACACACTCTACAGATCTCTAAAGACCTCCTGAACTTGTTCTCTATAAGATATTTGGCCCTTGCTATATCTTACAACTCCACTACCTCTCTGCTTCTTTGTTTCCTCTGCTTCAATTCGTTGTCTCTGCTTCTTGTCTAATGCTCTCTCTGCTGCCTCTGCTTCTTCCTGGTGTCTGAGCTGCCTCAGCTACCTCTGCTCCTTGTCTGCCTTGATTCTTAGCTGCATTCGCTTCTTTGATGCCTTCGCTAATAGTCTAATGATGCTCCTTGCCTTTATGCTGCTCCTCTTCCTCTCTTTTATGCTTTCTTACTGCATAATTTCCTGATCTGCTCCTTTTCTTTATTATCGGTTCTTCTTTGCTCCTTTTCCTTAGTGATAATTCAGGTGTTGCTCCTTTGTGCTCATTTTCCATCAAATGCAATATTTCCAACAATCTCCCCCTTTGGAATTGATGGAAATACTCCAATACTTCCTCCAGTACTTCCTCCCCCTTCTCATTCTAAGAAGTGTCTTGTCTTCCTCTACTTGCTTTTCAGAAGAGCCTTTCTTCTTCTGCTTGCTTTTCCTCCCCCTTTGACATCAATGGAAAAGGGTTGCACCTTTCCCAATGTACTTTCTATATTTTCATTTCCTCTCTCTGAGTTGTGTTTAGGCCTTCTTCTTATGACTTTGTACCATGCTGCTCCAAACTGGTGTACAAGAGTGGTTGGGAGAACACTTTGAGAATCATTGAACTTGTATGTATATACACAGTAAGTTGATATCATCCCAAAGCTTAGAATTCTTGCACTTGTATAAAGCTGAAAGTGATGATAAGGACACTTCATAGAACACATTGTACCAGACTTATATAATCAGAGATGCATCATTGGAATAATACTAAAGTACTGAGAATGGTCCATACGTCATACAAAGTCTGCTCCAAATATACTTCAGTCCATATTATGATATTCATCTAGACACATATTTGGAGTACACATCTATTCAAATATGACGATGCCAATATATCTTTTATAGCTGTGGTTCACCTTTACTTCCTGTTGGTGGTGATATGAGTTTTTCTGCTGACAGGGATATTACACTTAATAGCTGAAAGGTCCTTGTTACTGATGTGATCAATGAATCAAACCAGAGCTTACAACTTATTGTGAGATTAGAAAATATCTTTCAATATAAGAGACCAAACGACTTTACTGCTTATACAATGTAATTTCAAAACAAACCCATGAGGCTCGATACATTCAATGTATTGGTCAGTCTCACTTATCTACTATGAAATTTTATTTATGAAATAAGGGGGTATGTATGTCAATGATCAACCTCTCTTTAATGGTGAAATACCATCAAATCCTTTCTTTTGAAGTATTCTTTTGGTGAATCAATAACAGACTTTTGAGATTCAATTGTAAGATTAACACAACTAGTCCTTCATACTTCTAATACTTTAACTGTTCTATCATGATGATCTTCAGCAAAACATCTTCAAGTTGTTTAATTGAAATCTCAGCAAACAGAATTCACACAGTTTTATGGATGATCTTAAGAAAGAGGCCTTGAAGATATATCTGTACTGACTTGAGGAAGGCATGCAGTTATATCTAGAAATAGATACTACTTCAATTCTCAATATACTACTTCAAGTGTAAACAAGATAATGATCCTTTTTCCCTTTCATTGACCCTTTTATGCTTTAATAATGCATATAACGTTGGGTATACTACCTTGATGTACTTTTTCCATAATCCTTTGATTTTGAGGACCTGTACCATACCACTGCTCCACTGATAACACTTGTTATTATGTTGATAGGCATGATGCTTGTACCAAATACCAAGTGATACTAATTTCACTTCAGCTCACACATGAACCCATAGTTAAGACAAACTTCATAGTTTCTACTATTGAGCTTTCCACTGTTCACACCAACAATCATCAATATAGTGAATTTGATCTTGGCATCATTAACCATTTTTCTTATTCTGACATTCTGTTGAAAGGAATGCCATTGCATGTTCCTTTGTAGGACTGCTCCAAAATCATTGCTACTTTATATTTAATTCAAATCTTCTAACATAATGATCTTCGGGAAGACATCTTCAATTTCTATATTAGGAATCTTTATGGGCAAATCAATCAGAGATTTATCACTCACTTAACTGTATTCCTCCAAGGGGAATTTTCAAAGATGAATGATGTAATGATATAATGATGATAGGAACTTCTCTTACTCATCCTTATTAATGTGATTTATTGGTAATTCTAGTAGTATGATGCACAATGTGATCACCTTTATGGGCCTTTCTAGTTCTATAGCTCGAAACATATTTTTTTTGAGTTTAACCATTCATCCCTTAATGTGTTGATGTCTTCTTAGCTTACATGTTCATGGCTGATGTTCCCTCTACCATAATGGCTACTTTCTTCCTTCTCTCCTTCCATCAACTTGTTGGCTATTGTGTGCTTCAGGTATTCTTCTTCCTTTATAGTTTTCAGTTAGAAAAATTTTCCTTTTCCTTCCTGATCTTATAGCTGTTCTCATTCCAAGGAGCTCTTCTTAGACTACTTTCATGGGGAATATTTATGGACTACTCTTCCCCTGCGATGTTTCTTCTTAGAGCAGCTCCCCTGAGACTGTGATGGATTCATTATGTTATTGAGTTAACAGGCTCCCCCTTTCCCTTTTCCTTCCAAAATTTATTAGGGTTCTTCATAATGTATGCACTTCTTTTTGATTCCCAGTTTTGTTGGATTGGATTGGATTCCATCATCTATCTAGAGTTCTTTAATGTATATGGTAGTTTACAGTCTTTTTCTTTGTGCCCAATCTTGAGGCATGCATAACATATTATTTTACCAAGGTACACTTGAGCTGATGTATAATATTTTGTTCCCCTTTTTTAACAAAATTTACATTCAAAAAATTTATGTCCAAATTCATTGCATGGAAAACAGTAGACATGGAATCGATTAGTGTACCTGGTGAGAGGTTTTCCTTTCCATTTGTTTGCTTGAGGTAGTATTCTCATTTGCTACATCTTTTGCTGGCTAAACTTGATTCTCCTTGTCTTATATTGAGTTGCTACATGTCCAAAGTCATTTCATGAATAGCAGTAGCCACGTAAATGATTTGTGTACCTGGTGAAAGATTGTCTTTTCCATTTTCTTGCTTGAGGGGTTCTTCTCATTTGCTGCATCTTTTGCTGGTTAAAGTTGATATGCCTTGTCTTACAATGTGCTCCAATATGTCCTCGTTTATGACAAGAGAAACATGTGATATTTTTCATAGGAGGAAAGAACCTCCTTTGACATCTTCCGAATTTGTTCCATTCATCCTTAGGAGCGTATGAGCCTTTAACAGTTGATTGTTTCATCCTCTCATTCTCTGTCCTCTCATGTTTCTTCTTATTTCTGTTTGTTTCTTTACAAATCATGTTCTTGCTGGCTTCTACTTCTGTAGGAATCTTCTCAGCTGCCTCATTATTCTTTACATCTTTTACAAAAATGATATTCCTATTATCTTCTACCTTGGACTTACTTATTTCTCCTTCATAGCCTATCCTAGTCTTTATGAGAGGAGACCTTTGAGCACTTAGAATTTGGTCCAACTATCCAAATATTTTCATTTGTGGAATATTCATAATTAGTTCAATTTGGGCCTTTTCTAATTTCATCCTTAGGCTTACCACCTCTTCTTCCAATTTGCAGCAGAGTGTCTTCTACTTTCCTTGCTTCTTAAATTTGTGCCTTCAAGCCAACAATTTCTTCCTTATCTTCATATTCTCTCTCATCACATATTTGCACCAATGTCTTAAGGTGTTTGTTTTCATTCTTCAATCTTCCTATTTTAGTCAAGGCTGTGTCAAGTTTGGATTTTTCCTCAACTGTAATTTCTTCATGGTACTCACGTCCATTCACACTAGCAGGTACCTCATTTGATTGAGCATTTTCCTTTTGACATGAATTTTTCTTCTTCTTGATTATCTTCTCCTTCTTAACAATACAACCCCTAGTGTCTACTTCATGCTTGAAATGAAATCTATCCCAGATTTCTTTTGCAGAGGTTAGATCCATTATTAAGTCAAGATCCTTGTTATGAAGACTACTATATATCACACATTTTGCCTTGGCATTCCATTGTTGTTCTTGCAAAGAGGTAGAGTCTGTGCAATAACCATCACATACAAGCTTCCATACCTCAGGTTCATAAGCCATTAAATCTGTTTTAGCCTTATCTCTCCATTCAGGAAAGTTTGTTGTATTTAGCAAGGGTACATTTTGATAGTCCATGACTCAACCAGATCTCCTTCAAGCTATAAGGCTTACACCAAAGGAACCTGCTCTGATACCAATTGTTGAACCCTTAGTTAAACTGAGAGGGGGGGAGGGTGAATCAGTTTAACAGATTCATGGAATTTTAAAACTTTCCTTTAAACTTCTTTACACCTTCATTTCATGATCAATTTATTACATGATGTAACAGCAATATTAATATGTGAGCAGCAAGTATTAAGCAGATTAGATACACCATATCAACACATAAACATCATGCACATAGACAACAGATATAACTGGAAACCCATAAGGGAGAAAACCACATATTATTATTGTCTTGATGCAAAGGCAAGCTCCAACTCCCTCTCACCACTGATTTTCTATAGGCTCCAACCTATAGGAGGCTCCTACCTCAATTCTTCAAGCTACAACTTGCAAGGAAGCACCAACTCCTATCTATTTTTTGCTACAACCTATAGGAGGCTCCTACCTTAGCCAGCTACAACTGACATCTATCAAGCTACAACTTGATATGGAAGCACCAACTTCCTCACTCTTTCAAAAAAAAACACATGATGATTTACCTTGATATTATCTTTGTTCTGTTCCTTCTTCACTGTTGTCCACCAGCCTTCATATCTATCTTATATCATCTATGAATCTTCACAACTTCTCTATCTGCTCCTCCTTCTTCTTACCCTCTCTGACTCATTTCTCCATTCTCTAACCTCTCTATGCATATGTTGGTAACATTATTTATGGAGATCACCTCATAACTGTTTGCATTCCATAGGGAATTCGAAATGAAAAACCATGACTCTTTGCCTTCCACCTTCTCATTTCTTTTTCATCTTGTTCTAAAGAATATAGTAATATGTACATTTTTCAGTTTTACAGTGGATTTTTGTTTGCCTACGGAGACTTGCCTTTGCATCACAAACAATATAAAATTAATTACAGCTTTTACATTTACATTTGAAACAAATATATCTCATTCAACCATTTCAGTTCTTGGCTCACTGTATGTTTGTCTTTTCTGCTGCTGTAGTGTAACAGTTTTTCATACTTTCCTACTTTCTATGCATGTGCATTTCCCAAATTATGTTCTAAATCTGGCAGCTTTATCAATGTGGGAGTTTTCTTCAACCTTCATGGTTCGGCTCTAATGCTTTACCAGTTCAATATTTGATTCAAAACCAAACCCAATTCACAATACTCATATGCGGTTATTTAAACCTTGATTTAAATTCGGGCTTCACCTTTCCACCGTTCATAAATATGAATACACAGAACTTATATAATAGTCCACATTATATAGCATGTACCTACATTAAAATGAGTTTCAGCCCCACAGCGTATCAACATACCTTCATTTTTTGACTTTGTTAAACCCAAGGTAACCATATAACCCGATACATATAAATGTTTGGCCCACAGCATATTTCAAACCATATATGATAACAACACCATACCTTTATGCCCATTAACATTAAACTTCCATCTGCCAAAAAATGCTTAAAACATATGTATTATGTCAAACGCACCTCCATATATGGCCCACAACGTTATGTATATTTATTCTGGTCCCATAGTTTCATTAATACTTCCAGCTTACAAAAAAAAGCATCGCATCAATTTATAATGCAACTGGGCCCAACAGGTTAACTTACCTCTTCATCTAATGGCGGCAGACTTATCCTGCTTTGACTAACAAATCCAACGGCAGCCGCATATTAAATTTTCTTGATTTTTAATCCATCAACCTGCGCGATAAAAGTGGGTCCCAATATTCTTTTAACGTAACTTTCGCTCATGCTACTTCACTTGTGATCCAACGGTCTATCTCTCCTCGCATTCCAGAACTTAATTACTCACCCATCCAACGATCATTGCACTACCAAGATTCAGAAATCTTATTTCTAAAAAATTACGCGATAAAAATGGTTTTTAAAAACAACTCTTTGCCACCCATCCACCGGCTAACCTTATCGCGTTCAAAAAGGAAAAAAAACTTACCACTTAATTAGCCACGCGGTACTGCTGGTTTTATTTCCCAAAACCACCTCCTCATTCACTGTTCCGCCTTCTCGTTTATTCATGGTTCCACCTTCTTATTTACTCAATGAACCATTGGATTTCAGTTTATTAATCCCATCACCTTCTAATTCGATCACGCCTCTTTAACTTGATTTCTGCTACATAACCAGAGTTCCGCTTCTCTTCAAATCGCGCCATCACTTATGGTGCTTCCACTCAATTCGTTCAACGGTGCTCTAGTTCTTCTTTATTGAAGACTGCTTTCAATTCATTACCGAACCTCAAATTCGTGATTGTAAAAATATCGGTTCTCTTTCACAGTTTAACAGAATTAGGGTTCCACCCAGTAATTAAACCTCTCCAACGTACCTTCTTCCTCTCGAAAAATTCAAGGATTGTTACTTTGTGCCTTCAATTTTCATGCTCCTGCAACCTCAATTCAACTCCCATTACAATAAAATCCCTATATGGACTTCAAAACCCAGAACTTTACAGCACCATAATTACACAACGAAACTTGTAAGTTTCCTTCAAGTGCCTTATTCAATACCTATTCCAGCCAAGCAATTTTGGCCTTCAATAAAGGTTCATGGAATTTCAATTCAATAGCATCAATTTGAATTTATTCATTCCAGAATCAAAACTTTATAACATAACCCCCAGCATATTCAAATTGCTTATGAATCAAACATTGACATTAACCCTTAACACAGAGTTTATCACATACTGTTTCTTATACGATTTCTTATTGAAAATAAAATCCTACCACACAGACCTTAAACCAAATGATACCCATGTAATACTGAAACAAATCCCTCATATATGCAGATGAAATTACATACAAAGGCTTCTTGTCTTGACCAGATCTTCAAATCAAATGGCTCTTTTCAACTGCCCGTAGGCTTATAGGAACAAACCCCTGTTTGCCCAAACTAAAGCACTCACACACTCTACAGATGTCTAAATGCCTCTTGAGCTTGTTCTGTATAATATCTTTCACCCTTGTTGTATCTTGCAACTCCGCTACCTCTCTGCTTCTTTGTTGCCTCTGCTTCAATTCGTTGTCTCCGCTTTTTGTCTAATGCTCTCTATGCTGATTCTACTTCTTCCTGGTGTTTGAGCTGCCTCAGCTGCCTATGCACCTTGTATTCCTTTATTCTTAGATGCATTCGCTTCTTTGCTACCTCTTCTGATAGTCTAATGCTGCTCCTTGCCTTTTTGTTCCTCCTCTTGCTAGCCACCTATAAAAATTTGTCATATCAAATGGTGGCTAAATCTTTTTTAGCCTTCAAGAAAAAATTCATGTCCAAATTGTGATTTCTTGAAGTCTTATGATGATCTTTACCCTCTGATTTAATCTTCACTGCTGTTCCATTATTACTCCTAAAGTACCTGTTGTTTTACCAAGAGAAAGACTGCTTAAAAACTCCATTTTTCCATCATTTTCGTTCTCCATTTTCACCCTTCTTCCCTTTTAGAAATCCCTTTATAAGCCTTCATTTAACCTTCAAAATCACTCTAACCCTCTTTCTATCCTATTTTCTTCTTGGGATTTGGCTTTACAAATCCTCTTTTAGGGTATCATAACCCCCCATTTGGCCTTAAAAATCCTTATTTTGGCCTAAAAGCACTTTTCCGCACTATAGGTTCTTAAGCCCCCAAGGGCTTATTTCCTTTAGCCCCTCTGCCTCATGTGGCCAAAGCCCTGCAATCGGGTGCTTAAAAATCTTGAAAACCTCTTCCGAAACCTTATTTTCCTTTTTTTTTCATAAACCTGAT
Organism: Pinus albicaulis; assembly: GCA_034641835.2. NCBI lineage: Eukaryota > Viridiplantae > Streptophyta > Pinopsida > Pinales > Pinaceae > Pinus > Pinus albicaulis. The sequence continues at coordinate 114,625,684 of CM076581.1, forward strand.
GAAGTGATTCAGAATAAATCCTGACCGTTGATTTTTGCAGATCAACGGCCATCGACTAAATTGAAATCGCAAGTTTCTTCCCATCGCAAATCGAAAATTCCTTTTCCTATTCCGATGTGATTCTGCGATCTAATATCAGTCGTTGATCATTCGTTTGATCCGACAGTCAGCGCAACATCGCATCACAACTCCTCCCTTCATTCTTTCCCTTTTCCCATTCCGATGTGATCCCTCTGATTTAATCTCAGCCGTCGAATCCACAAGAACCGATGATTGAGATTCAATTGCGCTCTGCCCATAAACCCTTCACCATAAACCCGCCAATTAAATCTCCACTGTTTATCTCTAAAACCGATCCGACAGTCAACTCTTAATCGCGCATCGCAAAATCAAAAGCCTTGGTATTTTGGCCCCTTCCCTTTTCTCCGATGCGATTAAATCCTAACTGTTGATCTCTCTTAGATCTAACGGTCTGCGCTTCATTGCATCACGCTCATCCATTCTATAAGCCCTTTGACATAAACCCACCGATTAAATCTACATCGTTGATCTCTCCTAGATCTAACGGTCTGCGCTCAATCGCATCGGCACATTTCATCGTTTCTTTGCCCTTTTCCTCTCGTTGATGTGATCCTGCGATCAAATCTCTGCCACTGATCCTTTTAGATCGGACGGTCCACATTACGTTCGACCTTCACATTCCGCCCTTTTCATATCTCCCCATTGATAGATCTCGACTATCCATTTCCGAGATCCAATGGTCCACATTTAAAACACAGTTGACCCTATCGACCTTTTCCACCTGTGCATCTTGCCCTCCATCGCATGCGATCCACACCGTTGGATCTGATGCTCCTCATCCGACGGCCAGAATTGTGTTTCGCATAATTTCACGCCTGAACATTAATGCCAAAAAATTACACGAAATGGGCGGTATTAAAAAGACAGGTGTCAAGCAACGTATGGTATCACATTTTTTGGCCAAAATTTAAAAACCACTCCAATGCCATGCAAAGACCACTAATTGTTTTCCAATATACCTCTTTCCCCTCCACAAGGTAAATCCTTATTAGATCCTGGCCCTTGATCTACGAGATCGAACAACCCTAACTCAATCTCGCCCTCATTTTATCTTTTCCACCTTTGCTCCCAAAACATTTAACCAAGCAATTCCTGCTGTCGATCTCTGAGATCAAACGGTCCTGTTTTAATCTTGCCCCCATTCCCTTTTCACCCAAATCTCTCCCAAAAGACTCGATCGAGCAATCTCCGCCATTGATTATGCTAATCCAATGGCTCTTATTCGCTCCCGCACTCAAAACCTCCAAAGCAGTTTAAACCTATCCTTGTAGGATTTTATTAAATTTGGTGTGTCTTTTACAGGATATTAAGGCTTTGTTCACATTTTTAAAATAAAAAAAAAGCCATGGATGACGATCCCCAGGCCATTGATTCATGAAGAAAGTGAATCCACAGGATTCAAATGATGATTCCACCTATGTTTCATGAGCGTTGGTGAAGTCACAAAACCTCTGCGCCCCTGCAAGATAACCAAAACACAGTGAATATCAAACAGACAAAGAGTATCAACGTAAAAGGATTAAATCAAACTAGAAATGAAGATTCAATGATTTCAAACAGATTTTAAAGGGATTAAGGCACCAATTCGAGAATCAAAGGCCTAATCCATAGTTGTTAAAGGATAAAGACCAGAAATAAAGATCAAGGTTAGGCCTAAGACACAGAGTAAAGCAAATTAAAAGTGTTTTAACAATAAACAAAGAGATATATCAGTCCGAATGGCCTCCACCGCCACATCAGAGGCTAATTGAATCCTCTCCAGCTACCAAAGTGCCACCTGCATCTCTTCATAAATCATAAGAAGGCAGAGTTATTGCCCCAGTTAGTGATATTTTGTTCAAAGTAGCCAGAGCTATTGCTAACTTGCATCAAGAATTTTTAAAGTCAACAAAAACTGCCAAGCAGCCAAAAAATTAATGAAAACCAATTAATACAGATAAATATCAAAAAAATTCTCTATTGAGCCCTTCAAAAGTCGATAAGCATTTAATTGTATTAATTGAACTTAGAGACCTTTTATTTCATTCCACTTCCTCATTTCTTCTATAAATACTCCTGTAGAAGATGAGATATAGGTTGGTCTCTGAATATTTGTTGCATGTAAATAGTTTTCTGAAGTTTTTGTAAGCTCTACTTGTAATTGAAGATACCTAAGCTGAGATGAGAAGTTTGAAGCTGTAGAGACCCACTGGACTTGATGATTGTAACTGGTTTGAGCATCAAATACAAGTTGATTTATGGGATCCTGGTATATGTCAATGGTGATGTGTTTCTTATTGTAAATTGTTACTTTATTTTTGTTTCCATTCTGTCCATTTTCTCTAATAAAAAACAACAAATATAGAGCTAGGATTTACTCTTACAAGTACCCTACTCTCACTGATAAGCTTTATCTTCATGTTTTACTCCTTTGTTTATTTAAGAATGATTTAATACAGTCCAAGAAGTTAAGGAATGCTGGTGATCCCATGTCTTACTGTCTAAACTTTAAACATTGTTCTTGAATGTTATTTTCAGTTTAAGCTAAGTAAATTTGAACTAGGGAAGTCTATGGTTAGCCCTGTCCTCTAGTTTTATCTCCAAAGGTTGTCTGAAAGTTTCCCTAAGAGTATGTTGAAAGCAGGATAGGTTCAAATTCCTTACCTGATCTTAGACTATTATTTGTTTATCTTAAAGTGTTATCTTGAAAAGTTTTCTAATTAAAGAATGAACTAGGGAAGTCTATGGTTAGCCCTATCCTCTAGTTTCTTCTCCAACAGTTTCTTTGAAAAGTTTCCCTTTGAATATGTTGAAAGCACGATAGTTTCAAAGTCCTTACTTGATCTTAAGCTATTCTTAATGTTTTAAATGTTTTCTATTGAAAGTGCATAAAAGGCAAGCTAGTTTAGAAGTACTTACCTGATCTTAGATTACTTTTATGTCTTTCCTTAAGTGCATGCCAAAAGAAGGCTAGTTTAGAAGTACTTACTTGATCTTAGGTTGTCCTTTGTTCCTTCATCTGTTTGATTTCCATCACTCCATTTCTTATTTTCTCATTCCATAAAATCAACTTAAAGAGATTCTTTAGCATAGATGACTTGCCCCATGGACCACTCTTGAACCTTGCTACTTAAACCCTTTTATAACTCCATAGCCCAATGGATTAAAGCTGCTCCTTGCTTATCTTTTTAGCTGAAACAATCTTTCACCTACTCACCTTCACCCTTCATAAAGACTTCCTTCACCTTCATTATATCCTTTTCCAACCAAAACAACCAAAAACCCTTGTTCTTAATAACTAGCCTAATATCATACTAAAAGCCTTAAAGATAAATCAATCTTTGCACTTATAGAGAGATCCCTCTCTGGATTGAGGAGGGCTAGATCCTAGAATCCCAAAGTGGTTCAAGTGTTGTCTCTGTAGCTTTAGTCTTGCCAATCTGCTAAAATTACAGGGAACTAACACCTCTTCCTCTCTTTTATGCTTTCTTACTGCATAATTTCCTAATCTACTCCTTTGCTTTATTACTGGTTATTCTTTGCTCCTTTCCCTTAGTGATAGTTCGGGTGCTGCTCCTTTGTGCTCCTTTGCCATCAATGACAATATTTCCAACATTTCTATCTGTGGGGTACCTTCGCATTCAAGAAAATCCCTTTCTTTCTTAAGAATTTTGGGGCAATATTTCAAAGAGCAATGTCATATGCTTTCCATGATATTAAACGCATTGTTCAATATACCTGGATGACCTTCCAACTCATTTTTCTAAGCGTAAGAACCACTTAGATCACCTCCATCAAATATTTCTTCATTATAGACACTATAACATTTGGCTCAATCCACATAAGTGTGTCTTCTGTGTCGATTCTGGTAGACTCCTAGGGTTTATTGTCTCTAAGGATGGAATTCGTCTTGGCCCTATTAAGGTTGAAGCTACTGTCAATCTCCCCTCCCGTTCCTCTTTACATTAGTTGCAAATTCTGCAAGGGAATTTTAATTTCCTGCACCATTTTATAACAAACTATGTTGAAGTAGCCAAAGGATTCACGTGATTTCTTAAGCAGGGCATCCCATTCCTCTGGGATTATATTTCCAAAAAATATTTTGATGCACTGAAGACATTGCTTATCAATGCTCCTCTTTTGCATCCACCCAATTATCATCACGACTATTCCCTCTACTTGGCTGCCGCATTTAGCACTATTGCCATGGTTTTGGTAGAGGACGACGATGATGAGACTAGGTCCCCCAACATGCATACAGTCTACTAACAGAGGGCAGTTATCCTTCGTGTGACCATTCGTCCTATATCGTATGCACCATATTTCAGGGCTAGCCTCTACTCCTTGCTCCTTTCACAGATTCTGGGTCTCCATGTGCATCACCTCGGGTTGTGCTTGGATCTATTGAACGCCTAGCTGGGTATCATCTATGGGTGCAGCTTCTAACTTCATAGTGATCTCCAGGACTTTTTCCTACGATCCAAAAGTTTGTTGACCCATACGTATGCACAGGTGAGGCAGTAGCATAACAATGAACCATTCCATGTGCTGTCTGTCATCGTATTAAAATCCTCCTTCTTTGAGTACCTTATTCAGTCGTTGATCGGCCTCCCACATAGACTCAAAAGGCCTTTGCTTGAAATCCTTTAGATCAACCACTATTTGAGAGTAGGACTTAGGCTTCTTGAACTGTTTCTTGAAGGCGTTCTTAATCCCTTCAATGGTTGTGTTTGCATGCTGGCCAATGTATCCCATGTACTAGTTGTTAGGGTCCTATAATAATAGGCTTCATTAAATTTTGAATTGACTCTGATAAGTCTTGTAAATATGTACATACCTTGCTTTCTGCAAGTTGTTTTCCCATACTTTGAAAAAATGAAAAATAATAAAAATTCTAAAAGAGGGTAAAAATTCCTAAAAGAAAAATCAAAGGACTTAGAAAAATATATACCCAAAAAGAAAAAAGAAATAAGACCTGAAAGTGAGCAAGTCCAAATGCCACTACTTTTACTTTTTTACTGCAACTATAATGATTATGTGCAGAGTGTCTTAACTTTTCATTTTTTCAATTTCATGTTTTAGATAGAGAATAAACATTTTTCAAACAGTTTAAACATGAAAAACCAGTAGATAGGTAGATAATAATGAGGAGCTTAATAGTTTAATCTGAGCCCTCAGATGAAATAAGGTATATTTAGATAGTTTTATGCTTTGAAAGAAAATTTTTTAAGGTTGCAAGCCTAAATGCACCTACAAATGAAGAAAAAATGTTAGAAATAGAAATTGGGTAGGTAGAAAGCAGTGGAGAAATCATGTAAATAAGACATCTTCGGGAAAAATCACTAATTTCCCCTCCCCTATGAGTATCAAGTATTTTAAGCTATCATTCAAACAGGCTTAGAGCATTTCTTTGGCTTTTGTTGGGACTAGACCCAAGGCTCTATGACTAGTTAGTTAAAAATATTGAATTCCTACCTTAAACCCTCATTCATCAACATTTACCCTTCATTCATACGTCAAAACCCCTTTCTCCTAATTAAAGACACATTCTTACTTAGTAAAATTGAAAACCCTAAAATAATTAACTTCATCCTTCATAAGCATTCATAAAAACCCACAAAATTACATTTATCCTAAGTATTAGTGAAAGAAATATAAACATGAGAAATGCTTGATTTTATACCATACTTAGAGATAATATGTATTTTTTTTTTATTACACTACCCTTTCATATTAACCTTTAACATACTTTTATAAAATCCCTAAGAAATACCCTCCCATACTTATTAATTCCTTATATCTAAATACCCCAAAAAAATACTATTATATAGTTTTGACCAAAGTCTATTATCCCATGTGCGTAAATAAAAACCCCAAATTATAAACCCTTTGGTCTAAAAACTAGCGTTATTGAAATATCTCACCCCTATGGTTTGAAAAATGTAAAAGGTTTAAAAAAATATATAATATAATTTAACCCGCCCACATATGTTTTATTAAAACATTTAACAAATGTTTTAAGTAAAAAATTTTAATCCCCGCCTATACCATTATTAAAAAATTTCAAATATGTTTTAAACCATATCCCCCCACAACATATTAACCCTTCCGCCTATGCAAAAGCCCAGTCCCACCTTTCTATTTTCAAAGAAACTTTCGAAGCAATCTTGGTCGTTTGCATTCAACTTCTTGATCTAACAGTTTAATAACAATATCTCATGAAAAACATGCCCGACCCTTCAAAAGCCAAAGCCACGTGAAATGGGTGGTTTCACCCATTTCTCTCCCTTCCATGTGGCCTTCCGTCATTCGATTGTGTTCGATGAGGTTAAAGCAGCTTACCACTTGAAGCCTGCATGATAACCTCCAGTTTTCAAAGCCTTTGCAATCCGAAACCGCCTCCCGCCGGACAAGACCTGCATTCAATGAAAATCGATACATTTTAATAAAACCTTTGGTTAAACCTTTATTCATTTATCTTTCACGTTTAAACTAGCGCATTGCTTTCCCGACTGTATAAACATGTTAAAGCTTGTTTCTACCATTTTTTATGCCTAAAACCTATGAAACCTTTCCCCGAAACCCATGAAGACTGTATATAAGTTGCTCCTTGCTCTAGAGGAACTGTTGAAGCCATCAATTCGACCAAAAACTATAAAAACCCTTTCAAACCTAATACTTGCATCAAAACAGGTATTTTTCTCAGAATTCAACCTGCAACCAAATTGAAGAAAACTTTTTAAAGAAAGAGAAGCATTTTTAAGTTAAGAAATTGATTACTTCAATTGCACAAAAAGTCCCAAAAATAGGCCAAACTCTGGAAAAATTTTCCCAGAAACCCTATTTGTCTACTATTCGTTTTTTCAAGTAAATTTATCAATTTTCCATAGTTTAATGATCAATTTCAAGCTCTAAAAGACCAAAAATCCCTTGCAGGTTCACTAATATTCTGTAAACCTTTTCAACATATTTTTAGCCCATTTTTTAGTCAAAAAACTCAGAAAACCCATGTTTTTTGTTTTAGACTAGTTTTTAAGCCTCGAAAATTCTTTGATAAACCAAATCGGGTAGAAAACCCAAAAAGAGACTATATTTTTCCAAATTTGGCCGATTAAGCATATGCTATAGTAAAATTTCCTCTGAAAACTGTTTAAACTTGTAGAAGCAAAAGAAGATGCCTAAAAAATAGTGTAAGAAAGCCTGAAGGTTCTTGTTAGTGTCAGTATTGTCATACTGCCATCAGTGATCAAATTTAATCTTTTGCATTTGCATATTAGGAGTCCCATACCATAAAATTTCATCATTCCATTAGGTCATGGATTCATTGATGGTAGTCGTCTTTCATCAGTTTTCTCTCATGTAATACTTGCTGATTCTCCTCTCTATGGTCTTTAGTCATGATTCACTTTCACTCTCTAATTCATGTCAGTAGGTCATAGGGTTGGTCTCATTAGGTATTAGGGTCTCATCATGGTCAAATTAATGAGTTAAGTTTCAATAAACATCAGCAAGATCATGAGGAGGTGAAATAAACTCTAAGTCACAGCATCTGGGAAAATCAAATAAATTTTCTATTGAGTTTGATATAATTTTCACCTCAAAACCATGTTTTGAGGTGAAAATGTGGTACTTTTCTTTCATTACCATCTTTACGTAATTTTATGTCTTCATATGTAATAAGTTGCACTTTAGAAGCTGCTATCTCCAACAAAGCCACCACCCTGCCTTTAAAGGGTGCTTTCCACAGTGTTTTCAACACAAAATCATGTTCTAAGTATTTCCATCAGAAAGAGCCCGGAAAGAGCTTTCCAACAGTATATTATACTATCAAAACTGATTCCTAGATCGAAAATTATGCCTAAGTGAAAGAAGGTCCCCTATAGCCTAACTTTGCCCCTTTTCCCATTTGACCCTTAGACTTTATTCCATAAAATTTTAAAAGGTTTTATTATAAATCCTCTCTTCTGATCGCAACCCCTCCTTCCAATTCAATCACAACGTATCAATCACACACCCCGATTGACCCCCTCTGATCGACCCTTCCCGATTGTAAAACCCCCGATGCGATTAATCACAAGTCTCCTCCCTCGATCCAATCGCACCAGTTAACTTGTAACTCCCGATTGACTCTCGCTGATGCAATCAATCATAAATTACAATCGTAACTTTCTCATAACACTTTAAAGCCCGCCCGATTACATCTGGACCGTTGATCTCCTTAAAAATCTGACATCCCACAGCCAATCGCATCGCAAATTTGCAGCGTCCTCACGCCTATAGTTCTTCCGATCCGATTGACTCCTGATGCGCCCCTGCGATTACATCTCTGTCGTCAATCCGCCCATCCGATCGAATGGCTGACAAAGCGTCGCACCATCGCAATCGGCCATTTCCGCTGTTCCAACTCCCATTCCGTTCGCTTTCTGATTCCCGATTGCGATTAACCTTTGGGTCCCACCATAAGACCTTTCTGTCGCACTCCAAATTAAAGTGATTTTCCTTTGTAAATACGAGAAATAAATTCTAAAACATTTCTTAAGTTTTTCATTTCATCGCCCTTTGCTCCATAGCATCGTGCCATGTTTTAAGACTTCCCCTGTTCCCTTCTGTCCCAATTTGCAATTACGATTAAAGCCCATCTCCCATCACATCGCAAGTTTTTATGACATGCTCCTGCTCCCCTTTACGTCCCTATTGCGATTTTGTTTTCCCTATTACACTATCGCATCGCACTTTTAAATCATTCCATTATATGATGTCCCGCTCCCACTCCAACTTGTGATTGTGATTCCCATGGGTCCCGCCTTAAAACCCCTCCGCTCTTTTCAATGAAAAATTGCTTTCTCCTTTGTAAAGGCGTAAAGTTTGTTTTAAATCTGTTTAAATGGATTTATCCATTTAATTTGCTTATCACCACCACTCTATTGTATTACTTCGTTGCATCGCAAGTTTTGTTGTCTCGTTCCAATGCGTCCTCCCGCTGCGATCTCCGATTGGCAATTGCTTTTTCCCCTTTCCCTTATAAACCATCGCATCGCATATTTTCAATCGCTCTATTCCAAATACCTTCCCTCCCCTCCAATTGTGATTGCGATTGTGATTTGCATCACAACGTGGGCCCACCATTCTCTCCTTTACTCTTTTCGCCAAAACGGGACTTCTCTTCATTTAAGGCATAATTTCATTTTTTGGTTTCAAAAGGAATTTTATTTAAAGGTTGGTTTTCTTCAAAGGATAAAGACAGAGAAAAAAATTCAAAGGCTGAGAGCTAAATACAGACATAGAATCATCACGGTTTCTTCAGCAAGGATTTAAAAGGGATTGGTTCTACAGTTCCTTCTTCTCATTTGTTGGATGTAACAGCAAATCCTCAAGATGTTCAAAATGTATTGTTGCTCCTTATTTTTAGGGGAAAATTGTTGGTTTTCTTTCTATGATTGTATTTTAGCTCTAATCTGGTAAAACAACTCCTCTTTCTGTGGATCTACTTCCCTTAGATTTCTGTCTATTTAATGTAATTTTCAGTCATTTGTAAGCAATTAGTAGGAGAGAAAAGAGTGGAACTAGTTTGGAAATCACTGAGGATGCTCTGTGCTCCATTTGTAACAGTTTGACAGGGAATTAATGAATATATGTAGCTTTGATTTGTGGGATCCCCGTGGTATGGATTTTGGCATTGTTCTTTCCTTTTTGTTCATATGTTAATTGTTATGTTTACCATTCATTTCATTCATATCTCTGGTTGAATGCTTTCAAGATAGATAGGTAGAATCCATTATTAATGCTTTGCCTTGGCAAATCATTCAATGCTCTATGTTTTCTACTGTTTGAAAAGGATCCATATCTTATGCCCTTTTCAGCTCCTCACCAGTCTTAATCATTCCATCATTATTTAAAACTAAGTTGTTAAAATTCCTCCCTACCTTTCCCCATGAAATACCTTGTATCTCTTATTTAATTCCCCATTTTCAAACTTCTCCATCTGTTCCATACAGCCCTGAAAATTTATAAAACATTTCCAATTATTATACCTAGCCTAAAATCAGTTTGGAGTATTATTTCATTGAATATCTTTTCACGGAGAGAGCCCTCTCCTGAACTTGTAGGGCTAGCTACAAGGCTGAGCATGGTTTAAAGGTTACCCTGATTTTCCTTCCTTCAGCCTAAGGTTTAAATTAGGTGATAGCAGTTCTAAAGCTCCCAAGCATACTCCTGCCATAACTCCAAATACTACAATTGTAGTCAATCCATTACAACCCCTAGTTGTTGATATTGAGCATATTCCCCTAGCTGATATTGAGCATATTCCCCTAGCTGATATTGACTGCAAAATAGCTGATCCCATAGTTGAATTCAATCTATTAGATATCCATAACTAGTGTTTTGAGAAGTCTTTATATTATCATGAAGAAGTTCATATTTGGGAATCCAATATTCCCAAATATGCAGTCCCTCTGACTCACCCTTGTCAAGAAATCAGATTATGTCACCAGTAGTATATTCCTGAACAAAGAGATATTGTGAATGCAAATAAAGAGGCCCTATTTACCATCACTGCAGAGTCAATAAACCAAATGTTGTAGCCTCAACCAGACCCCCAAACAGTCCCTTTGTCTATTTAATTCCTCCCTAAGCTATACATTGTCTTAGATTTCCCTAAAAGGTTTATGATTTTTCACACTTTTATGCCCCTGCATGTTGAAATTTCCAAGCTAAAACCTCCATATTCAACTGCTAAATTCACTAAAGGTTCGAGGCATGTAATCTGCATGCTTTCCTTCATCCTTGGGTATTTCACTGATGATTCTATCTTGGGATTTTTGTCCACCTTTTCTCTAAGTAAACCACCTTCAGTTATCTTTGACTATGCTGGTTTCATTGCTGATAGTATTCACTATCAGCAGACTAATTTACAGCTAGAAGGAGTATTCATATATACCTCCTATCTTTTCCACATGTTTCTTTTCTTCCAATCAAACAGCTTTCCAATTTCAATTCAAAAGTTGGATATAGAAGGAAAACCTATATTTGTTATCTTTTGGACATCCATACTCAGAAAAGAAGGCACAAATTTCAGTTATTTAGAGTTTGTAGAGTTGTTTTTACATACAGTAACCACCATGTTGACCAAAACAGGGCAGCCTAGAATAGGTGAGGAAATGAAGAAAATATTGCAGTTATTAGAAAAAATCAAAGTTGGTGACTGGTATTTGTATGAGAAATTCATTGAAATCATAGATTTTGGGTCAAACTTGTTGCCTTACAAGTTACCCAAGCATCCATCAATGAGGATATTTTCCTTGGAGTACATTAGGTAGATCCTAAATTATGATTCAATTAATTTCATGGAAGCCAAAAAGAAGACCCAATTCAAACTTAAAAATCAAATTGGGTTATTCATATGTAATCATAGAGATGTAGAAAAGGAAGCAGCAAGTCAACTACTGGAATATAAACTAGAAGAAAGTTTCCTATGGAATTATGATCCACAAGGGATCTTAAGTAAACTAAGGGTAAAATGTAAATTGACATCCTTTATCCATGAGTCAAATCAAGAAATAGAGAAGTTTGCTAATCAAATTGAGTGGGTTGAAAACACTTTAACAAAGGCAGTAAACCAAAGGAATACTAGTCACACTTTGGAAGTTACCAAACAGCTAGAGACATCCACTAAGAGAATCAGTGAAGAGGGAGCTTATAATGTAGAGACTACAACAGAAACAAAGTTTAAGATCATTTACAACAAAAGGCCAAAATTAGATACAAAAGCTAAAGGTAAAGTAACAATAGATGTTGAAGAAACATAGCCCTTGAATACCAACACTGATTTTCCAGAGACAAATGTAGGTAGTGTAGTTAGTTATCAGTAAGCCAAATCAGAATGAGGAACTACTGAATAATGAAGATACACATATGATGCAAAGGCAGCAAAGTATGGAGGATTCTTCCTCACATTCAGCTGAGGAAAAAGATTCGGATATTAAGGATAAATACAAGAAAATCAAGTTGAAGAATGAGGAAATCAAAACTGAAATTTATTCTCAGTTTTTGAAGAAAAAGCCAGGTAATCAAAACATATTTCTATCAGCATCTGATTATTCAACTAAAAAATTGATTATGTCAGTATTACAGCCCACATTATCAGTTCCAAGGATAGTTTATGACTATAAGAAAGTTGATATGGAAGTAGCTACAGACAAAATCTATGAATTAGATCAAATTGAGCTTCATAGGCAAACCTTAGAGATGTTGTATTCCATAGTCACAACAAAAGGTATGAGTGCTCATAAGCTTCAAAATACCATCTCTAATATGCAAGATCAAATGAAGATGGATAAAGCTTCATTATATGCAAAGGATCTAAGGATTAAAGCCTTAGAAGATTTAGTATTGCAGGTAGGATATTATCCTACAAACATTAAAGCAAAAGAAGCATTGGTAAAGAGGAAAAATGAGGATATAGCTGCCTTGAGGAAACAACTCAAACTTGCTCAAAGTGAGCATCCTCAAACAAAGGAAGTCTTACAGGATCAAAAGGAAAAAGATGAAATGATGAGTTTAATACTTCAGCTGACAGCTCAAATTAAGGAAATGTAAGTACAAATGGACCAACTTGTCCAAGAAAAGGAGATAGTAAAACAACTAGAGATTCCTACAGTCATCCCAGTCATCACTGTTGTAGTGCCTTCAACTTTAGGAGAAAATTTGGCACCCAAAGAAGCACTCGCCACTACAGTGCCAGTGACTTCTTCAACAACTTTAGCTACTGAATCCTCTACAACAACATTGCAACCTACAGATGAACGAAGTCAACTAGTGAAAGCAATGGAAGAGATGTCCTCAAAGACAAATGAAATTAAAATATTGACAAAGATGATTGAAAATCTTGAGAAGACAAACAAATCAACTCAGATAGATGCTAAAATACATGAAAAAAATGCAAACAAATTGAGTGAAGAGGTAAAGAAGTTACAAAAATAATTAATTCTCAAGGATCAAATGTCATACATAAAAAATTACCTATGGAATAATGTAATTGAAGCCATCCTTGATATATGGCCTTCAATTCAGGTAATTTTTTAGCAAAAAGAGTTATTATTGGTAGCCCAGGCAGAAATCCAAAAGACACAAACTGATTTAGCTGATAAACTAGAACGGGTTGTACGATTAATCAATTTCCTCAATAGTAAGAATAGACAGGAATTGGAAGAACTAAAAATCAATGACAGGAAAAAAACTATCCTAGAAATTAGGAAATTTACTACCAAAAGCATCTTGAAGAAAAATGTGAAGGTATGAATACTTATATAACCAGATTCATGTTCAAGTTCACCAATTTAAGACAAAAAGGACTTCCTGATATCATGATTATTAATGATAAGTTAATGCCTCAAAATGATTATGACAAGAAGATAGGAGAATATGTCAAGGAGCAGGTGAATAAGCCAACATGTCAAAGCATTCCCACAGGAAAAGTATTGTTGAAAAGTTTTGAAGATTTTTTTTATTTGAAATATGAGATGAAACACCTATGTGTCATCAAACCCACATTTGCTAGGTATACTGAAGCTGATGAGAATTTTAGGAAACTAAAAGATATCCAAATTCATAAAAATGAGGATTGGAAAGCATTGACTGATTTATTATGAAGAATGAAAGACAAAAAAATGAAAAAGAAAAATTATGTTTGTTGATTTCACTGCCAAAACAGATTTTATAGCAGTAAAACTGTTTGACTGAAGGTTAAAGAGTATCTGAAATGAAAGAGTATCAGTAAGAAAGAGTATCAGTGAGAAAAATTATTAGTGAAGGCAGCTTAGATTTCAAAAAATATCTAAAGAGCCAACAAAGAGGGCACATAAACAACCAGCTGCTTCTTATCCTAAAAAAAATTCTATTTATTTTGAATAAAATAGGACAACTTGTTGATTTGTTAAGCAGTTGTCACTATTATTGTTGTAAGATATTTTATTTTCCTAAGTTAATTCCTAGAAGTAATCTAGGGTATTTTGTAAAACTTTATGTATAAATACTTCACTCTTTCGAAGTATTTTTCCATGGAATAAAATTAATCGAGTTTACTATAGATATTTTGTTAACTTGAAGGCTTTGGATTTCGATTTTGAGTAGTAGAATGGATCAACTATTTGGCATCATACTTTAGGATCCATGTGATAAGCTATCTCGAGTGAAGTACTCTCTAAAACTTGTCATTGTTATCTTTCTTTGTTGCATGCATACATTTGTGTTTTAATTCTAAATCTAAATGTATAACTAGGAGTATTACTACATGACATGTTAATAGCACCTTGTTTTTAACTAGTTATCATTTCTTTGTTTTCTTCTGATTTCCAGTATAGGGAACCCTTAATTCCTCCCTCTCTCATTTTACCTCTATCTACTACTTCCCTTTTCTGGATCAAAGGAGCCTTATGTGCCCTTTATCCCGATCATACCACCTCAAAAACCAATTTTCCAAGATCTCCAAGGGTTATCTATATTTCCCTGAAGACATTTGACATTTTAGGCCTTGATCCCAGTTCTGTTAGCTTGAATTAACATCCATAGCCCAATGGACAAATACATTTCCCTCTATCTATCCCTCAAAGTGAAATTTTCCCACCAAATCCAACAAAACCAAACCAAAATTGCACTTTCATAGCTAGCCTAATATTAAAAAATTAAAAAAAAGTTAAACATTAAAGAGAGAGCCCTCTATGAACCCAGGAAGGCTAGATCCAAGAGTTTGAAGTAGGTTTGTGGTTACCTCTAGTATTCTTTGAATAAAAACCTAAATCCCACAACTTAAGAATTTACTAGAGTGATAACATTAATGGCGAATCCACTGGGGAAGCTAACCAATCCTCAGTCATAAAATTAGTCTTAAAGAAATCATTTAATTCATCCTTTTACTTTAAGATTTCTTTTAGAGGTTGCGGGTATTGAAAAATTGTAATTTTGGCTTCTAGGAAATTCTATTATACCAGGTCTAACCCAGATCCTAAGCATGTTGTTATAGTAGATGATCCAGACCGAATTGGTAAAAAGAAAAAACAAATAGAAAACTTCGAGGCTGAAATCTAATTAATAAAATTCAATTCATTACAAAGTGAATTAGTAAATCTGCAAGATATTGATTTTGATCTGAAATTTGAGCATTCCTTATTTAAAAGTAAATCTAAAAGTGATTTTAAAATTGTTGTTTTAGACCCTTATTTTATTTCATTTTCGAATGCAAAACAGAAATCTATTGCAGTAAGTTCTAAATCTAAGAAAGCTGAATATCAGACTAAAGTTGAAGAAATTAATGTTACTATTGTAAAAGATATTGATGAAGCTATTGAATTAGCTCACTTGTTGACTTATGCAAAGAGACCTCCAGTTTCTCAATTACACACCAAAATAATTCCAACTAGAGATTCATCTCTTTATTTTGTTACATCATTTACAAATTCCACTACCAGCTCATCTGTAGATCCATTTATCCCTAGGTTACCTGTACAACCTAGAGTATTATTTCCACCAATCACTTCATCTACTATATCCATCAGTTCACATTTTGATTTCTTAAATACATCATCCTCATTTCCCAACACTTCAAATACAATTTTTATTTCATCTATTATCATTTCTAGCACAGCTCCAAGCAGTTCTACCTTACCTCCTAGCCAAGCTAAGCTTCAAGCTATGGCTGCTAGATATGCTCCCCTTGTTCTACCACAACAACTTCATGACATGCCACAAGACTATCAAAATAAAATACCATTGTTTGATGGAACTACTCAATATACTACTCAGCGACACATCACTAAGATGACATACTTCTTTGAAATGTATGGAATTGATGACTCAGATGTTCAAATGAGACTGTTTGCACAAACTTTAATAGGAGCAGTTAAGAAGTGGTTTAAATATTTAACTACTGGTAGTGTAATTGATTTAGCTGTCTTTTTTACTTTGTTTTTAAATAAATGGGAAAAGAAAAAGAACCCCCTCCAAATTTTGTCTAAATTAG
The DNA here is from genome assembly GCA_034641835.2 of Pinus albicaulis. Lineage (NCBI taxonomy): Eukaryota > Viridiplantae > Streptophyta > Pinopsida > Pinales > Pinaceae > Pinus > Pinus albicaulis. The sequence goes on from CM076581.1 coordinate 114,641,759, forward strand.
ATTCCTTAAAAAGAGCTCCAAATGAGTCAATCCAAGATTACTATACCAGATATAATAGTGTTTATAATTCTATCCCTACAAATCTGAAACCTACTCCTTATTCAGTTCTGCTCAAATTCCCTGACGGATTTGATACATATATGGCCTACCAATTGAAGGAAAGAGATGCAGACACCTTAAAAAAAATGCAAATTGATGCAGTTAGTGTAGAAGTGAACATTTTAGCCAGAAAAGCTAGACTCAGAAATGAAAGAAGAGTGACCATTGAAGAAGAAAATTTTAATTCAAACACAAAAATGAATGTTATAGCTAAAACCTTAGAAAGAGTGATTGATATACTAGATAATATAGAGAGAAGACCTCAATGGGATAATCAAAAATAGATCAGAAATCCCAATTTTAGAAAAAAACATAAATTCTGGAAAAGAAAAAGAAACAACCCCGGACCAAACAATTAGGCCCCCATTCCAAGAGAACTATTCTAAAAGTTCTTAGAATTATAATGATGATGATGAGGATACAATTAATCTAATGGGAATAGATGACAATAATACTATTTTCCCTACTCAAGAAGATCATGAATTGTTTGAACTTCAACTACTCAAATTAGATTCTAGTGAATCCTTTGATTATAAAAAAGGTTATGATTATGCAATAAATGAAATAAACATTCAATATAACCTTAGAAACAAGAAAAATAATGAATCTTATACTAACAAAGCTTCCCAAACTCATAATCAGAAAATAGTAGGAGTTCCCAAAACAAAATTTCTGCAAATTCTCCCAAGGGAAAATAAGCAAAATTCAAATTCCTCCCAAACCATTTCTAGTCCTAAAAAAGAATCAGGCCCTAAAATTGTTGATATTACTGATGAATTTTCTCAAATTGAAAAATATTCACAAAAATCTACTGCTGCTAAAGCTTCTAATTCTGTAAAAACAACAAATTTAGATCCCAAAAAACCTTTTGTTGATCCTAAAATAGTAGATCTAGAAACTGTTACTTCAAAAACTTCTGCTGAAAATTCTAAATCCGAAAGAATATCTACTGCTTCACAAACAATCCCTGAAAATAAAGTTAGAATTAGTAAAACACAAGAAACACAAACAGAGAATCTCAAAACACTTGAAAATTAAAAAACAACTGTAGAAAAACAATACAAACCAACACAAACTACAGTTACCAAAGAAGAATTGATCCAAATTAGTAAAACTCAACCTACATTCAACATACAATCAGAAATTGCAAAGCTTAAAATACCAATTCCTTTGACTAAATTGGTAAAAAATGAATTATATAAATCAACCATAATTGAAACATTAAATATGAATGATGGAGAAGACTCCATAAATCTAAATGATGATCACCCAGAGTTGATTTTTGGCCCAGATGTAAATGGAAAAAATTCAGATGGTGCAGTTCCTCCATTTTATATCAGTCTCACCAATCATGATCAAATTCTACATAACACAATGCTAGATTCAGGAGCTTCCCATAATTTAATGGCTAAAGCCATCATGGAAACTCTCAATCTAGAATTACAAGGCCATACAAAGATTTGTTTTCTTTTGATTCAAGTAAGGTTAAATGCCTAGGTTTAATCAAGGATTTGTGTGTAACACTAGTTCAATACCCTGGTAAGAGTATATTAATTGACATTGTAGTAGTTGATATCCCACCAAAATATGGAATGTTACTTTCTCGCTCATGGGGAGCAAACTTACAACGATCTCTACAATTGGACATGTCTTATGCTACTATATCAGTTTTCGGCCGACCTAAAATGTTATATAGGGAAACATTGATGAAGTACATGGTCAGTAGTGTTGAAATATCTATAAATTACCCCATTTACTCTACACCAACTGACCTTGATTCTTTTATCTTATGTAACTTTGAAACAAATGAAATCCAAACTGAAGTAGTAGATAAAAAGAGAGCACCAAACAATGATAATATTTTTCATGAATCTATATGGCATTTAGAGGTTGATGGTTCAGTGAATAAGTTAGGGGCAAGAGCAGGAGTCTGGATAAAAAATTTGGAGACTAATCATTCTGAAGGTCATGCTTTCAGGCTCAATTTTAAATGTACAAACAATATGGCTGAGTATGAAGCCCTCATCCTAGGACTCCAAATAATTAGGAACTCAGGGGGGAAAGTAATTTTAATCATGGGAGATTCAGATTTGATCATAAAACAAGTAAATGGAGTTTATTCTGTTTACAATCCTAGACTAAATAGATATAGAGACACTATCATAGATTTAATAGATGATTTATTGGAATGTAAGTTTGCTTCTATACCTAGAAAACAAAATATATAAGCTCATTGTCTTGCAAATTTTGCTAGTACATGCAATTTACCATTCCAAAGATATACTGCTAAAGTCAAACATAGGCCAATAATTCCAGACAATCTTAAGTATTGGAAAATTTTTTCTCGGGATGAACAAATTTACAAGTTTGTGAACAATGAAGGAGAATTTTAGAATTGTAATATAGATATAGATTGTACTATAAATCATGATTTGGATTGTGAAATAGATTTAAATAACTTATATGTAAATAGAATAAAGTTTGATAAACCAACTAGATTTAGTCAAGCTGATATAAATAGCTTAGAGAAAGTAGAGGTTGAAGAAATTATTGAAGATGAATCAAACATATTGAATCTTAAGGATAATTTCTTACCTAAAGGTTTAACCCCATTAGAAGATCTTTTTGACTCCAATGATGTAGCTAGAAAACCAAAAATGGAACCAGTAAGATCTGACATAGAAGAATATAACATTGGTACAGAGTTAAAACCAAAAATAATCAAACTGTCCAAAATTTTACCTCAACAAGAGAAGGATAAATATATTGAGATTTTAAAGGAATATCAAGATGTGTTTTCTTGGAGTTATGAAGATTTAAAATCTTATGATACAAACATAATCCAACATAAAATTCCAATAAAAGAAGATCAAAATCCATTCAAACAAAAGTTGAGAAGGATTAACCCTGTGCTATTACCTTTGATTGAAAAAGAATTTAAAAGAATGTGTGATGCCCATATCATTACACCAATCAGATATTGTGATTGGGTTTCCAACTTAGTCCCAACGAGAAAGAAAACAGGAGAAATTAGATTGTGTGTTGACTTTAGAAATCTTAACTAAATATCCTTAAAGGATAATTACCCTTTACCTAAAATGGACCACATATTACAAAGGGTAGTGGTTTCTTCAAGGATTTCATTGTTAGATGGTTTTTCAGGATACAACCAGATCCTAGTCCAAGAAGAATACCAAGCTAAAACATCACTTACTACTCCTTGGGGCACTTTTATGTATGTAAAAATGCCTTTTGGTCTAATGAATGTAGGAGAAACCTTTCAAAGGGCTATGGACATACCTATTGGAAAGGAAATACACGAGTACTTAGTAATTTACTTAGATGACATTACTGTGTTTTCCAAAACAGATAATGAACACTTGGATCATTTGAAACAAGTTTTTATTAAGTGTAGAAAATATGGCATCTCTTTAAATCCTAAGAAAAGTCTACTTGGATTAGAAGAAGGTAAGTTACTTGGACACATAATCTAAAAAGAAGGAATTGGAATAGATCCTGGTAGGATAGAAGCAATTATGAACATCAGTCCACCAAGAAACATCAAAGAATTACAAGCTTTTCTAGGTAAGATAATTTTTTTAAGAAGATTCATATCTAATTTAGCTAAGATAATTAGAGAATTGAATAACATGCTAAAAAATGATTTATTTCTTAGATGGAATGTTGAGGCTAAAAAATAATTTGACTCTATCAAAGAAGCTTTAACCAAAACTCCAGTCCTAATAAGTCCTGATTTTAAGAAAAATTTCATGATTTTTTCATTTGCTTCAGAACACACCATTGCTGCAGTTTTACTGCAAAAAAATGACCAAGGATTTGAATAGCCTATAGCTTTCTTCAGTAAGACCCTTAGCGATGACCCTTTGAAGTACAACATTATGGAAAAACAAGCCCTAGCTTTGGTAAAGGCGATTAAATAATTCATAGTTTATATTATCTACTCACACATTATTGCCTATGTCTCAAATTCTATAGTTAAAGATATTCTTACTCAGGATGGTCCTGATGGAACAAGAGGTAAGTGGATTGACACTATCTTAGAATCTGACATAGAGATAAAAACCACCAAGCTAATTAAAGTTCAAGGATTAGCCAGACTTATGGCTGAATCCAATTGTAATGCCCTAGACATAAATTTTATTGCTCAAGTAGATGATCAGGAAGAGATGGAAACTCAATAGATCAGTGAAGCCCTTTCACACTCACCTTGGTATACGTATATCATATTTGTATTACAAAAATTACAAGCTCCTCCTGGAGTGTCAAGAACCAAAGCTAAATTTTTAAAACTTAAAGAAATAAGATTTTTATTTTAGATAATGTACTTTTTTGGAGAGATCATAGTGGGATTTTACTAAATTTTTTACTAAAGGAAGAAGCTGACAAAATACTTAAACAATTTCATGCAGGTGACTGTGGAGGAAATTTATACTGGAAAACTACTGCAAACAAGATCCTGAGAGTTGGTCTTTACTAACCTACCTTGTTTATTGATGTCAAAAAATATGTTACTTCATGTCATAAATGCCAAATTTTTTAGGGTAAGAAGAAATTATTACCTCTCCCTTTAAAGCCTATTTCAACTAAAATTCCATTTCAACAATGGGGCTTAGACTTCATTGGTGAAATTTTTCCTCCCTCTTCAAGCCAACATAAGTGGATTTTGACAGCCACTAATTATTTTACCAAGTGGATTGAAGCCATACCCTCTAGACAATCCATAGAAACTTGCATTATTTCATTCCTAGAAAACAACATTCTTTCAAGATTTGGATGTCCTCAAAAGATAATTACTGATGATGCAGCAACATTCAAATCCAAGAAAATGATTGATTTTTTCCACAAATACCATATTACCCTAGGCCACTCTACTGCATATTACCCCCAAGGTAATGGCCTAGATGAATCCTCAAACAAAAGCCTTGTAAATATCATCAAAAGGTTACTTGAAGACAATAAAAAGAATTGGAATAAGAAGTTAGTCAATGCCTTATGGGCAAATAGACTTACTACTAAAAAATCCATTGGTACTTCACCTTACCAACTAGTTTATGGAATGGATGATGTTTTTCCATCCTCCTTAGGTGTACCAGTGATGAAAATTATGCAAGAATTACAGGTTGAAACAAATGACATCCAAATAAGGATAAATCAAACTATTCACTTGCAACAAACAAGGGAAGAAGTTTACATTAAATCTCAAGTCATTCAGGATAAGATCAAGAAAATCTATGATAAAAAGACTAAAGAGGATGATTTTTACATAAGAGATAAAGTGTTAAAATGGGATTCTAGAGGAGAAGACAAAGGAAAACATGGAAAAATTGATTTTCTATGGAAAGGACCTTATGTAATTTATGGATATAGAGGTAATAATGCTTTATTTCTGAAAGAATTGGATGGAATATATCTACAAGAAGGACCAATTAATGGAAGAATGTTGAAGCACTACTACTCCCCTTAGTTAAAAAATAGTTAGTTTTTATTCACTTTGATCATTGTACATATACATTGAAAAGTTTAGATTGGATTCGATGTTTCCTTAGAAAGTTGAAGCCCAAAGAGAAGGCCATAAGCTTTGAGAGGTGAATCTCATAAATATGAATAATTTGCAGATATCAGAAGATATTTACAGGGTCATCATAGTCAAATTTCAAAGGATACTAGTCTCAGAGTTCTTGATATTTCACCAGGAAATGTCATCCCCATGTGGAGCCACTGTTAGGGTCCTATAACAATAGGGTTCATAAAATTTTGAATTAACTTTGATAAGTCTTGTAAATATGTACATACCTTTCTTTCTGCAAGTTGTTTTCACATATTTTGAAAAAATGAAAAATAATAAAAAGTCAAAAAGTGGGTAAAAAGTCCTAAAAGAAAAATCAAAGGACTTAGAAAAATACATACCCCAAAAGAAAAAAGAAATAATACCTGAAAGTGAGAAAGTACAAATGCCACTACTTTTAGTTTTTTACTGCAATAATAATGATTATGTGCAGAGTGTCAATAAATTCCATAATCCATAATCAGTTAAACAATTTAATCTTAACTTTTCATGTTTTCAATTTCATGTTTTAGATAGAGAATAAACATTTTTCAAACAATTTAAACTTGACAAATCAGTAGATGGGTAGAGAATAATAAGGAGCTCAACAGTTTAATTTGAGCCCTCGAATGAAATAAGGTAGATTTAGATAGTTTTATTCTTTGAAAAAAAATGTTTAAAGGTTGCAAGCCTAAATGCACCTACTAAATGAAGAAAAAATGTTAGAAATAGAAATTGGGTAGGTAGAAATCTGTGGAGCAATCATGGAAATAATACATCATTGGGAAAAATCACTAATTTCCCCTCCCCTATGAGTATTTAGTATTCTAATTTATCAGTCAAACAGGCTTAGAGCATTTCTCTGACTTTTGTTGGGACTGGACCCAAGGCTCTATGACTGGTTAGTTAAAAATATTGAATTCCTACCTTAAACCCTCATTCATCAATATTTACCCTTCATTCATACATCAAAACCCCTTTCTCCTAAGTAAAGACACATTTTTACTTAGTAAAATTGAAAACCCTAAAATAATTAACTTCGTCCCTTCATAAGCATTCATAAAAACCCACAAAATTACATTCATCCTAAGTATTAGTGAAAGAAATATAAAGATGAGCAATGCTTGATTTTATATTATACTTAGACATAATATGTATTTTGTTTTTATTACACTAACCTTTCATATTAACCTTTGAGATACTTTTATTAAATTCCTAAGAAATACCCTCCCATACTTATTAATTCCTTATATCTAAATACCCCCCAAAACCCACTATTATAAAGTTTTGACCAAAGTCTATTATCCCATGTGCGTAAATAAAAACCCCAAATTATAAACCCTTTGGTCTAAAAACTAGCATTATTGAAATATCCCACCCCTATTGTTTGAAAACTGTAAAAGGTTTAAAAAACTATATAAAATAATTCAACCTGCCCACATATGTTTTATTAAAACATTTAACAAATGTTTTAAATAAAAAATGTTAATCCTCGCATATACTGTTATTAAAAAAATTCATATATGTTTTAAACCATATCCCCCTACCACATATTAACCCTTCCACCTATGTAAAAGCCCAGTCCCACCTTTCTATTTTAAAAGCAACTTCCGAAGCAATCTTGGTTGTTCATGTTCAACTTCTTGATCTGACAGTCTGAGAACGATATCACGTGAAAAACATGCCCAACCCTTCAAAAGCCAAAGCCACGTGAAATGGGTGGTTTCACCCATTTCTCTCCCTTCCACGTGGCCTTCCCTCATTCGATCATGTTTGATAAGGTTAAAACAACTTACCACATGAAGCCTTCACGATAACCGCTGGTTTTCAAAGCCTTTGAAATCTGAAACTGCCTCCCGCCAGACAAGACCTGCATTCAATAAAAAATCGATACGTTTTAATAAAACCTTTGGTTAAACATTTATTCATTTATTTTTCACGTTTAAACAAGCACATTGCTTTCCCAACTATATAAACCTGTTAAATCTTGTTTCTGCCATTTTTTATGCCCAAAACCTGTGAAACCCTTCCCCAAAACCCATGAAGACTGTAGAGAAACTACGCCTTGCTCCAGAGGAACTGCTGAAGCATCAATTCGACTAGAAACTATAAAAACCCTTTCAAAGGTGATACCTGCAAAAAAACAGGTATTTTTCTCAGAATTAAACCTGCAACCAAATTGAAGAAAAGTTTTTAAAGAAAGAGAAGCATTTTTAAGTTAAGAAATTGATTAATTCAATTTCCCAAAAAGGCCCAAAAACAAGCCAAACTCTGGGAAAATTTTCCCAGAAACCCTATTTGTCTACTATGTGCTTTTTCAAGGAAATTTATCAATTTTCCACAGTCTAATGATCAATTTCAAGATCTAAAAGACTAGAAATCCTCTGTAGGGGCCATAATATTCTGTAAACCTTTTCAATGGAGTTTTAGCCCATTTTTTAGTCAAAAAACTCATAAACCCCCTAATTTTTGATTTAGACTAGTTGTTAAGCCTCAGAACTTTTTTGATAAACCTAATTGGGTAGAAAGCCCAAAAAGAGACTCTACTTTTCCAAATTTTCCTAATTAAGCCTCTACTATCGTAAAATTGCCTCTGCAAACTATTTAAACTTGTAGAAGCAAAACAAGATGCCTAAAAAAAAGAGTGTAAGCAAGCCTGAAGGTTATAAAGCTCCCAAACCTACTCCTTCCATAACTCCAAATACTGCAATTGTAGTCAATCCATTACAACCCCCAGTTTTTGATATTGAGCATATTCCCCTAGCTGATATTGACTACAAAATAGTTGATCCCATAGTTGAATTCAATCTGTTAGATATCCATATCTGGTGTTCTGAGAATTCTTTAGATGATCATGAAGAAGTTCATATTTGGGAATCCAATCTACCAAAATATGTAGTCCCTCTAACTCACCCTTGTCAAGAAATTATCAGATTATGTCACTAGTACTATATTCCTGAACAAAGAGCTATTGTGAATGCAAATAAAGAGGTCCTATTTACCATTACTGCAGAGTCAATAAACCAAATGTTGTAGCTTCAACTAGAACCCCAAGCAGTCCCTTTGTCTATTGAAGCCCTCACTAAGCTATACATTGGCTTAGATTTCCCTAAAAGGTTTATGATTTTTCAGAATTTTATGCCCCTGCATGTTGAAATTCCCAAGCTAAATCCTCCATATTCAACTTCTAAATTCCTTGAAGGTTCAAGGCATGTAATCTCCATGCTTTCCTTCATCCTTGGGTATTTCACTGATGAGTCTATATTGGGATTTTTGTCCACATTTTCTCCAGGTCAACCACCTTCAATTATCTTTGATTATGTTGGTTTCATTGCAGATAGTATTCACTATCAGTTGACTAATTTACAGCTGGAAGGAGTACTTAGATATACCTCCTATCTTTTCCACATGTTTATTTTCTTCCAATCAGAGAGCTTTCCAATTTCACTTCAAAACTTCGATATAGAAGGAAAACCTCTATCTCTTATCTTTTAGACATCCATACTCAGAAAAGAAGGCACATATTTCAGTTATTTATATTTTTCAGAGTTGTTTTTAAATCCAGTAACCACCATGTTGACCAAAACAGAGCAGCCTAGAATAGGTGAGGAAATGAAGAAAATATTGCAGTTATCAGAGTTTTTGGGTCAAACTTGTTTCCTTACAAGTTACCCAAGCATCCATCAATGAGGATATCTGCCTTGGAGTACATCAGGCAGATCCTAAATTGCGATTCAATTAATTTCATGGCAGCCAAAAAGAAGACCCAATTCAAACTTAAAAATCAAATTGGGCCATTCATATGTAATCACAGAGATGCAGAAAAGGAAGCATCAAGTCAACTGCTGGAATATAAATTAGAAGAAATTTTCCCATGGAATTATGATCCATAGGGGATCTTAAGTAAACTAAGGGTAAAATGTAAATTGAAACCCTTTATCCATGAATCAAAGCCAGAAATAGAGAAGTTTGCTAATCAAATTGAGTGGGTTGAAAACACTTTAACAGAGGTAGTAAACCAAAGGAATACTAGTCCCACTTTAGAAATTTCCAAACAGCAAGAGACATCCACTAAGAGAATTAGAGAAGAGGGAGCTTATATTGTAGAGACTACAACAGAAACAAAGTCTAAGATAATTTACAACAAAAGGCCAAAATTAGATACAACAGTTAAAGGTAAAGTAACAATAGATATTGAAGAAACAGAGCCCTTGAATACCGACACTGATTTGATAGAGAAAAATGTAGGTATTGTAGTTATCAGTGAGCCAAATCAGAATGAAGAACAACTAAATAATGAAGATACACAGATTATGGAAAGGTGAAAAAGTATGGAGGCTTCTTCCTCACATTCAGCTGAGGAAAAAGATTTGGATATTAAGGAGAAATACAAGCAAATCAAGTTGAAGAATGAGGAAATCAAAACTGAAATTTATTCTCAATTTTTGAAGCAAAAGCCAGGTAATCAAAACAGATTTCCATCAGCATTTGATTATTCAACTAAAAGATTGATTATGTTAGTATTACATCCCACAGTATCAGTGCCAAAAACAGTTGCTGACTATAAGAAATTTGATATGGAAGTAGCTACAGAAAAAATCCATGAATTAGATCAAATTGAGTTTCATAGGCAAACCTCAAAGATGTTGTATTCCACAGTCACAAAAAAAGCTATGAGTGCTCATAAGCTTCAAAATACCATCTCTAATATGCAAGATCAAATGAAGATGGATAAAGCTCCATTATATGCAAAGGATCTAAATATTAAAGCCTTAGAAGATTTAGTATTGTAGGTAGGATATGATCCTACAGACATTAAAGCAGCAGAAGCATTCGTAAAGAAGAAAAATGAGGATATAGCTGGCTTGAGGAAACAACTCAAAATTCCTCAAAGTGAGCATTCTCAAACAAAGGAAGTCTTACAGAATCAAATGGAAAAAGATGAAATGATGAGTTTAATACTTCAACTGAAAGCTCAAGTTAAGGAAATGGAACTACAAATGGACCAACTTGTCCAAGAAAAGGAGACAGCAAAAGAACCAGTGATTCCTAGAATAATCTCAGTCATCGTTGCAGCAGTGCCTTCAGCTTTAGGAGAAAATTTGCCACCCAAAGGACCACTGGCCACTGCACTGCAAGTGTCTTCTTCAACAACTTCAGTTATTGAATCCTCTACAATGACATTGCAACCTACAGATGGAAGAAGTCAACTAGTGAAAGCAATTGAAGAGATGTCCTTGAAGACAAATGAAATTAACAGATTGACAAAGATGATTGAAAATCTTGAGAGGACAAACAAATCAACTCATATAGATGTTAAAATAAATGAACAAAATGCAAAAAAATTGAGTGAAGAGTGTTGGGCCATGAATAAGACCACTTTTTAACACTTATTTTATCCATTTTTACTCTTCTTTATCATGTCATTTATTATAATTTATTATATAAATCCATTTTATTATGATTTATGCTCTTATGGATGAATATTATTTCTTCTCCTTTATTTTTAATAAATGGATGATTATTATGCATAATTTTATCAATGATGGTTTATTAATATATTTTTTAACATCACTCACCATTTTAGCCTCTAAGATATTTTCTAGATTGTAGATTTGATCTCCAAATCATCATCAAATATTCCAACTCAGAAATTCGTTGGAATAAGAAGTGACAGTTTTGCAGTTGAGATTCTAGGCAAATGAAGAGGAATCTGAAAAATCCGAAACATGGGTTTTGTCCAGAACAGACCAAATTAACTATATGGAGAATATGTTGCCCAAATTCGGCCTATATTGAGAGAAACGCAAGGTTCTTTGAGCACAATTTTCTCATATTTGTTGTTGCGGCCGTCCTCCAAATCTCAGCTACAAAGCCAAATTCGCCTTGCTCTTGTTGAAATATGGATGGAAATATATTTTCTTCTTGATCAATTGGTTAGAAACAATCCAATATTGTTATGAGAGATCATATTTGCTATTTAATTTCTCCTCTTTCTGATTATAAAATGAGAGCATGTATTATGTATTGGAGAAGAATGGATGATTATTGAATTCTTTTTGTAACACTGTAATTCCTTGACTCTCGTGATCAAAGAGCAACTGATGTAAAAGCTATTCATGTTTGATTAATACAAAGATGCGTTCTCCTTCCATTTCTCAAGCTCTAAAGTAAAACCCAGCGACGTTTCACCGGTGGTTGAGGGCCCGACCCTTGTGGATCAATCCGCTATTTGTATCTCTACCTTTTCGTTATTGTTTTGAGATAGTTCATATTTGCTTTTATTACAGTTTGCAAGTTAATCGGTTTGATGTTTAATTTCTTTGATATCAGTGTGTTATATTAACGAATTTCATTGCCGTTCTTTTATTATTTAACAAGAATCTCAACACTGTATAATTTATCTTGTTAATACCTTAATAGAGCTTTGTTTTTCTATTTCCATGATGGTTTCATTCCACTTGCTGTTCCATTTGATTGATATGCATTACAGATTGTTGTTCAATAGGATTGGTTATTCGATTCCATTAATTAGACTTTGTTGTTCATATTTATTAAATAGGATTCATTGTTTAATTCCTTTAATTATATTTTGTTGTTCATTTCTGTTGATTAATTGCAAAGAGTTTTCTTTTAAACAATTTCCTAGTTTACTTTCAATAGCAGCTTTAGTTCAATTTCTATTTCCTTTTAATTACTTTAAAACAGGATTGTCAACAGTAGAGAACAATGGTTATTGTTTCATCGTTCCCAGATTGATTGTCTTGTTCCAGTTTGATTTCAATTGCATCAATTTCTAGAGGAATGAGTTATTGCTACTGTATCCTCGATTGATGTTTGCTGAGTGAATAGTTGGATTTCAGAGCATTTGAGTTTATGTTGTTGTATTTAGATTTATTTTTCAAGCATCCATTTACTCTTGCATTTAGAACATTGTAGTACATATTGAAGAGCATTACTCTTGGATAAATTGCTGCCTCAGACTGAGTACACTCTTGAAATGAAAATTCGCTCCTAGATTGATAATTAATGTGAGATAAACAGGTGTTAAAAAGATAACTTTTATACCTCAACATTTTGGCACCGTTGCCGGGGAGAGTGTATGCCATTTAGAACGAGTGATGCATATTTTATTTTTTTCTGCTTGGGAAGAATTGGGTATTAACTACAGAAGGTAAGAACCTGCGCACCAAGAAAGGAACATACTTGCTCACAGCCCGCTTCACAGCAGAATTGAGTGAAAGCTTAAGGTAGGAATGAATGCTTGTGTTTTCTTAAATTTTAGAGGTAGAATTTTTGAAAAAAGATCTTATAATTCCACTCGAGTGGTAATGTAAGCACCACCCATTTCACTAACCAATTGACAGGAACATTGGAAGGAGGATCCTTAAAGAAACACATAAAAAACATCTTCTATTATGGTAAGAAATGACTCACATTGCAACTTTTCAATTTCCTATCAAAGATCTAGGAGGAGTGAAACAAATGCACATAATTCCCCCATTATCTCTACCAAATTTTCATGGTTTGACAAATGAAGATCCAGATACATTCTTATTTGAGTTTGAAATACTTTTTAGAGGATATGATAATTGTACTAATGATCAAAGATTGAAAGTGTTTCTTCTTACTCTAAAAGGCACAGCTCTCCAATGGTTCATGAGCCTAGGTGGGAATTGCATCCAAACATGGGATGACATGATGAACATATTCTTGAAGAAGTACCAAGACTATTGAAAATCCAATGAAGATATTTTCAGTATGATACAAGAGGAAGATGAAAGCTTGGAGGAATATGTAGAGAGATTTCGATATAACCTTCAAAAATCAAAGCATAAGCATTTGGAAAAATAGATCTTGAAAACACTCCTTCTTAAATAAATCAAAGATGAATTTTTAGAACTCTTAAATCTAATAGGAAAAGGTGATGTTTTTCAGTTATCATATGACGATGTTTGTGACTTGTGCATAAGGTATTCAAGAGGAATTTCCAAGGCTGGTAAGAATTCTAGAGAATTTTCTTCTTTCTTTTCCAAATTTACTACAAGAACAAGAGACATAAGAGCTGAAATCAATGTTTTATTTGAAAATTTTAAATATGATTTTATTAGCTCTCTAAATTCACAATTGAATGTTTTGCAGGTTCGAAAAAATCAAGAATTTGTTGAAGTGTTTTTCCCTCATTACCGAAAGGAGCATCACATAGATAGTTTTTCTTCCTTATCTAATTTGGAAGTGGCATATCAAAGAGACAGAGAAGCTGCAACAAGGTCAACAGGTATGGTTCAAAACACTTCCTCTCCATTCTCTTACTTGCATAATCCATTATGGAATACTCATATGTTAGGGTAGCCGTTTCAATCTCAATATAACCACCACCAATCTTGTCTACAAGCTTGCCATGGTTCATCTTATGATTGTATGACTACTCTCCCTCATCTTGTAGCACAAACACATCTTCTAGCTCTTCCACAACATTTTTCTTGCCCATCAAAATCATCCACTCAACACAATCAACTACATCATCAAGAGGCTCCATTCCCTACACAATCTCCTGCTCAACTCATTCCACACCCTCACCATAATAAACTAGTACAACATGATTACAGTGTTGAAATGAAAAATTCACTCACCCTTCCCACCCATTCTATCTCACATGTACCATTGGAAAAAACTTACACTGAGACTCAGAATGTATCAAATCCAAAAATTGTAGAAGTTATGAAAGAAAATGAGGTTTCTTCTAGTTTACACCAAAAAACCATTTTAAAAGATCAAGAACTTCATGATACGATGGTTATGGGAAATCAAGGAAGTAAAGGATATATTGAAGATTGGTTTCACTCCAACATCACTCCATACTTCAACAATTTTTGGCACCATCTTTTCAAGGGAAGTTGGCTTCTCATACCCTAATTTTTATTAACATGCATTTTTTAAATTTAGGTATGTACTTAATTGAAACCTTATTTCGAAAATGGTTACAGTGGAAATACTCTTATAAGTAATCATATTCATTTTTCAATTTAGAGTAGGCTAGTGTAGAAAAATAAAATAAATAAGAAATAAAATAAACACATTTAAAAAAAAAAATAGTTGTTTTTGTTGCAACACGCTGTGGAAATCAACATCGATGATAAATATTTTAATTTATTTGTGTATGTAGATGAATTAAATGGCAAATAAAAATTTTACAAACACTTATATTCATTTTTATCATCAAGATGGAAAATTTTCTTGAATATCATATTTTTTTGGCTTGCGGGCTTGATGAAATTTATAAAAACACAGTTGGGACAATCATGTTTTGGGGGAACAAAAGCGAACATTTTTAAAACCTATTTCTATCCTAAGTAGCCCTTTATTTCTACTTTCCAACCCAATTTTAATCACTCAATTTGGATTTGAAATGAAAAATTTAGAACCAAAACAT
Organism: Pinus albicaulis; assembly: GCA_034641835.2. Lineage (NCBI taxonomy): Eukaryota > Viridiplantae > Streptophyta > Pinopsida > Pinales > Pinaceae > Pinus > Pinus albicaulis. The sequence goes on from CM076581.1 coordinate 114,656,857, forward strand.
TGATAGGGTGTCTGGTAGGAGGCTCAGGGATAGAGTTGGAATAGTCAGTTTTTGAAGGCCTAAATGACTATATTTTTAAAACCTGTTTCTGTGGGAGATTACTCTATGAATTTAGTTTACGACGAAATCTGAATCACTGAATTTAGATATTTTATGAGGAATTTATGACCAAAATACTATCTGCCTATCATAAATCAGCACTCTTGAAACTTTGTTTTCTTGGTTGTTCCCTAGCATATTTGGCCCATCAATTCTTCTTGTATTCAAAACCTATTTATATTTGAAATAAATAAATGAATATGCTTTAATATCTAATTTGAATCAGTTAAATCCGCCATTGAACGAAAAATTTATGCTTGAAACTTCAACTGTTGGTCTAAGCTGGAAAATCGAAAATGACTCTATTATGCAGGTTGTTCTAAGAAAATTTGATATATCATAGCATTGAATTTTTAAAACATGTTTCTATTGGATATAAAACTTTGAATTAGCTCTCATTTTGATTTGGAATCACTTGAATCGGACGAAAAACAAAGAAGTTATGATTGAAACATTGCTGGCTAGCATGATTGGCCACCACTCTCCCGCAGGTAATAAATTAATTTTACTTTGTCCATGGATTTGTTCTGCAGAGTAACTACTTGTTAGTTTTTTGCATAATTATTGGATTAGGGGAGCCTGCGCACCTCTCTTTCTCCATGATTTAATGTTTTAATGCAGGTAAATACTCGTTTTTTGCAGGTCTTAGCAAAACAAATAAGGTCAATTTATGGATGAGCGATTCTTGAAAGAAATTTTAGTGAAACAAGGGCATTTCATCCAGTTCATTACCTAACAGATTCATAACAAGAAGAAATGAATAATTTGTTTCTATTTGAATATTCATGTCACTGCTGCCAGATTTTTTTTCAAAAATATCATTTTTGTTCCATTAACAGATTGATATTCCTTTAGGAAATAACATCATAGCTGTTGTAACTTAATAAGTGTTGTTTCTTTTCTGGTTTCTTTTATGTTTTTGTGTTTCAGGAATTGATCCCTTCAAATTGTAGTTTCCGCTCAATTGGCGATTGAACAATAAGGACCCCACCATGCAAGTTTCAGTTACAGAAGATAATTCTTCGGCAGCACCAATTCTGTGAATTTTTTTTTTTTTTACTTTTTCTTGAAACCTATACATAAAGTTTGTTTTCTTTTAACTTGCTTGTTTTTTGTATAGAATTTTATTTCTTGAACCATTCTTACTTTGCTTGCTGCAAATTTTTGCTGTTCCTTTCCAAAGGAACAACACTTTTGTTGTTCCTTTTGAAAGGAACAACAGTATTGTTGTGAGCATTTTGCTTTTCATTTCCAAAGGAACAACACTTTTGTTGTTCCTTTCGAAAGAAATAGTAGTATTGTTGCGAGCGCTTTTTCTGTTCCTTTCCAAAGGAACAACACTTTTTGAGTGCATTTTTTTTGTTTGTGAACAATTTTTTGAGGATTTTTTTGAATTTTTCATGAATTTTTAAAAGGCAAACATACAATTTATGCAAGGATACACAAATTATGGGTTACTGGAATCAGAAAATCTAGAGAAATTGTCATTTTTAAGAAATTGCTTTGTAGTGAAAAGAAAAATGAAAGGACACAACCATCTATATCACTTTGCTGTCTTTATTTTCACTAAAATTAATATAATCGATTATCTTTATCATGTTGGTTCTTCCCCAAATATTTATAACTCTCTTTGATTTTTATTTATTAAATAAGAATAAGGGCATATTTTCTCTATTGAGATGTTCAGACTTCTTCCACCATCCCTACTCTTAAGGAGTTTTGAGCCACCCTTTATATATAAATAGGGAAGTGCTATATGTAAAGAAAAAGAAAAAGAAAAATCGCTATATGATTACTAACAATTCTATGATATGGCAGATGGAGGATAGGGGGTCTCATCAAGATCTAGCCTACCATGATCATAAGGGAGCAGTGAAGTGGCATTCCCATTATGGCCACCACATAAGGGATATGATACAATTGACAACTCAGAAAAATAAAAAGTCCTTGGAATAGGAGGTCTCATCACGAGCTGGCGTGCCCACGTTTCACTCCTTCCTAGTGAATGGCATTGTGATTCATCTGGTTCCCAAGCCAGCACATTGGACTCCATCATGACATCACATAGCACTTCCTTAGGCATAAATAAAGGATAATGGTTCCATGGGTAAGAAAGAAAATCTGTCAAGGTTATAGACACCTGTGGGCAATAGAGCTCTGCTGATGGTATTGGAGTCATATTTTTCATAAATCAATAGTAATGATAAACCCTTTTCTTATATCTTTATCTAATATCAAATGAAAGTATGCTCCTAAACCCTTTGTTCGGAACCTCTTATGCATGAAATTTATTTATAAATCAATCATAATAGTTTATGTGGATAATGACCGCATAAGTATTTTTTTCACATCAGCTATCATTTTCCCTTATTTTCGAATCATTACATAAAAATTTCCATATCTACTCATGATTTCAAAATATGCATTGATTTTAGTAATGTGATAATTTGTTGATCATATCATAAGTATGTATGCCTTTCCATGATGTACAATTGTTGTGCAATACGCTGCTCTTCTATTTTGCTGATTTGCCACAATATTGATACTGCATTTTTACAGAATTTTTTCTGCTTGAACTTTTTTGCATGCATCTTATCTGTTGCCATTCCAAACTAAAATTGCGGATTCAAGAAAATTTCATACAAAATCGTGCTTTGTTTACAGGAGAACAAAAAATATGGGGGGGAGGGGGGGGGGAATTCTATTCGCAGTATGACCACACTATTGCAACTACTAGCAAAGGCTCGCGAACGCGCACAATTCTTCAGACATGATGTGCTTGCATGGCTTCCAACTTTTGCATCACTTTCAGTATCTGCTCAGCCTACATCAGCCTCAACAATGGCCAGTCCCTACATGTCCTTACAAATTTTTTCAGAGGTAACACTTGAGGTAAAATAGCATAATTTTCTGATTTATTATGAATTTAAGAGAATTTCATGAAAATCCATTGAGCATTATTTATCATCATTTATTCTACATCTTTACCACTTCCCATTTTTTTTTAGACATGTCTCAAATTTCAGTTTGGGAGTGTTTATTTCCTTCATTTATTTCTTATGACCATGTCAGTGATCTTCTTTGATATTCTTATTCATTCTCAACACCTCCCTTATTCCATGTTGTTTTATACTAAGCATAGATTTCAACAGATTGTAGCAACCACCTCTCTTTGTTTTCTAGCATCGCATGAGGACATGCTAATTCTTCAGTTTGGGGGAGGAGAATTGCTACACATGATGGATGTTTTCCACTTTATTTCTCATTTAAGACATACAATTTCATTTGTATATAGTGCAGAAATTGTTTTGCATATATATTTAAAACTATGAACTGGATTCTTGTGATTTCTGGATAACAAAGAGGTATCATTAAAATACACAAACCCAAATAATTTCACGCTAAATTAATTCATAAAATTTCAAAAATTATGCATTATCACCTACAACCATTTTGTTTATATCTCGTGATCCGTGCATCAAAACGATCTGATTTTTGAGAAAATGGTTAATGAAGTTTGCTGTTACTTATGACACATTTTTCTACAATTTCATATACATATAGTTGAACGTCAACTGTAAAAATTGTTATGCCTTTATCAAGGTTGCTAAAATTGAATATTCATTATTTGAGGAAAAGTTCATTTGTTCCATCCATTTCATGAGTTGGGATGAACAATTTTTGCTTGGTTAACACATGGATTTTGTCTTTGGGTTGCATGAGGACATGCAATATATTCAGTTTGGGGGTATGTTGGGCCGTGAATATGACCACTTTTTAACACTTATTTCATCCATTTTTACTCTTCTTTATCATGTCATTTATTATAATTTATTATATAAATCCATTTTATAATGATTTATGCTCTTATGGATGAATATTATTTCTTCTCCTTTATTTTTAATAAATGGATGATTATTATTCATAATTTTATCAATGATGGTTTATTAATATATTTTGTAACATCACTCACCATTTCAGCCTCCAAGATATTTTCCAGATTGTAGATTTGATCTCCAAATCATCATCAAATATTCCGACTCAGAAATTCGTTGGATTAAGAAGTGACAGCTTTGCGGTTGATATTCTGGGCAAATGAAGAAGAATATGGAAAATCCGAAACATGGGTTTTGTCTAGAACGAACCAAATTAACTTTAAAAGAGAACAATTTGCCCAAATTCGGCCTGTATTGAGAGAAACGTAGGGTTCTTTGAGCACACTTTTCTCAGATTTGTTGTTGCGGTCGTCCTCCAAATCTCAGCTGCAAAGCCAAATTCGCCTTGCTCTTGTTGAAAGATGGATGGAAATATATTTTCTTGTTGATCAATTGGTTAGAAATAATCCAATATTATTATGAGAGATCATATTTTCTATTTAATTTCTCCTCTTTCTGATTATAAAATGAGCGCATGTATTATGTATTGGAGAACAATAGATGATTATTGAATTCCTTTTGTAACACTGTAATTCCTCGACTCTTGTGATCAAAGAGAAACTGATGTAAAAGCTATTCATGTTTGATTAATACAAAGACACATTCTCATTCCATTTCTCAAGCTTTGAAGTAAAACCCAGCGGCGTTTCGTCGGTGGTTGAGGGCCCAGCCCTGGTGGATCGATCCGCTATTTGTATCTCTACCTTTTCATTATTGTTGTGTGATCCAGGTGGATATTGGTGCCCACCCGCCTATTCCACTTGGGGCCCCACCATTGCCTCTTTTATTTTTTTCATTTTTGGCACAATTTACTATTTTTAGCAGTTTTTCGGGTCCTGAACTTCCGGAGCCGTTTTGAGGCCCTAAACGACGTTTTTTGGGTATTATGCCTCTAGCGAATCAAAATGATATTCATAGCGAAAGTTGTAGTCCTTGGGTAGATCTTTCTAATGATGTATCATGTGCGTCAAACGGAGATTGTATGCCAAAGTTACGTCCCTGGGAAGTTGAAACACCAATTTACCCAAACGGGGCCCATAGTTTTGGCGCTTCATCTCCTAGGGTTAGATTTTTGGATGTTTAGAGTCCTCCATTGTTTTATCAATAATAAATAGGCCCTCGAGCCTCATTGTAACTCAGTTAAGAGGCCTGTAGCCACCACATCTCTTCTCAGAGATAGCTACTAACGCCCTAGCTAGTTTTATTTCCATTCTGTCTGTAAGCAAATTTCAGTTCTTTGATATTAATGAAATGAAGTGTTATTTCTGCTACATCTCTGTAATTATGATTATGTGTTTATTCTATTGCGTTCCTGCATAAATCCAGATTAGTGGTATCAGAGCGGTCTGCTTTTTCTCAATCCTTCTTTGCATGTCCCCAACGAGGTCGGGGTATAAGGAGTTAGGGCTCGATCTGGTGGAACCTTTGCAAGATCATCCTCACAAACCCCGATGGACGCCCATGGGGGACAAAAAGAAAGATGAGGGAGCAGGAGATCCTATCAAAATATTGCTCGAGGAGGCCCTCGAAAAACAAAGGAACGCGATGATGGATAACTTTGCCCAAATCCTTCAACGGCTGCACACTGGTGGCGCATCTGCATCCAGCAGCCACTCTGGAGGTGCGACTCCTTTTAAGGTACAAGTAAATTTTGACATTCCCATATTTGAGGGTCAAATAGATGTAGATGCCGCAGATAGATGGTTGAATCTATTAGAAGGATATTTCTCGTTTCATGACTTTTCTGACAGGGAGAAGATTATTTTTGCACTCCTCAAAGCTGCCTCCCATGTCAAGGACTAGTGGGAATCCCACTGTGAGAAAAAGGACGAGAGAGAACCCTCACTGTTCTTGGCTGTACCCACTTGGAATTATTTCCGAGACACCATCAAGGAACAATACTATCCCGTGGGGAGCTATGAGGACAAGTACATACAATGGACCATGCTGCAACAACAAAGGGATCAAGATGTGCATGACCTGACGAATCTGTTCCATACCATGTGCACCAAGTTGGGTATTAAAGATTCAGAGAAACATCTGGTCCTAAATTATCGTAGTTGTCTGCACAGATACATTCAGGAGGAACTGGAGTTCCTCGACATCTCCTCGCTTGGTACGGCATACTGGTATGCTCCCAAGATTGAGCATAAATTCAAATAGAAGAAGCGAGACTTTGGATCTGTGAATCATAAGCAAGGGAAAGGTGCTCCCAAACCGCATAACAAAGGACAGAGCCAAGGCATGGCGACTCAAGACAACCTGTTGAAGCCACAAGAAAAGAACAACACCTCAAAGCCAAAGAAGGACATGTGAAAGTGGTGTGAGTTCCATAAGAGCTCCACTCACAACACAAGTGAGTGTCGGGCCAAGCAGTCACTGGTGGCCGAGATGCGGGCTTCTGAGTCAGATGCATGCTCCGACTCTGAATCAGAACTTCACAAAGGGAATGACAAAGGAAAATAGATTATTGATGCGGAGCCCAATGCCACTATTGCCACTACGAAGATCCAGAAGGAGGAACCAGAAGATCCGGAGGAGGAGGAATGTCTCTTCCACTCCCAAATGTGGGTAAAGGGCTCCTCAGTACAGTTCATTGTCAACAATGGGAGCCAAAAGAACCTCATTTCGGCAAACTTCGTGAAGCAGTTGGGCTTGCCAACCACAACTCACCCACATCCATACACCATCGGGTGGCTTCACCAAGGACGAGATCTCCGCGTCAGCTAGTAGTGCCGCCTTCCCTATAGCATCAAGCCCTTCACGGATGAGGTATTATGTAACGTTTCTCCTATTGATGTTTCTGATGTATTATTAGGACAACCATACTTGTGGAAGCATCATGTTGTGTATGAGTCTCGACCTCACGCTGTCATTGTTACTTTGGGAAATTACTTGTACAAGATACCAGAGGTACCACCTCCTGCCGTTGTCTCTTTGGTTACTGCAAAACAATGCAGTAAGCTCATTTCTCAAACCAAGAAATTCACTTTCCTGATGATCCACCCCTAGGGAAAGGAGAAGTCTGTGGCCACGATCTCCAGACAAGGCTCCTCTGCATGACAACAACAAATGGATAAGGTTGTGGAGGAGTACAGGGACATCTTCACCTCACCCACAGGGGTTCCTCTACACTGTCAGGTCAAGCACTCGATTGATCTGACCACAGGTGCACCACTACCCAATGGACCAATCTATCGGTGCTCTGTTCTAGAGAATTATGAAATCAAGAGGCAGATTCAGAAGCTGCTGCAGAAAGGTCACATCCAACCAAGTTCATCACCCTGTGGGAGCCCGATCATGTTGGTACATAAGAAGGATGGGACGTGGAGACTCTGTATTGACTATCAAGCGCTGAACAAGATCACAATCTGGAATAGGTACTTGATCCCACAGATTGACGACCCTCTGGACCAACTCAAAGGTGCAAAATATTTCAGCAATATTGACTTGAAGTTGGGGTATCACCAGGTACCGATTGAACCCTCTGATGTGTGGAAGATTGCCTTCAAAGCCAAGTAAGGCCTTTTCGAATGGTTGGTCATGCCTTTCGGGTTGACGAATGCTCCCGCAACCTTCATGAGGATGATGGACGACATCTTGCAGCCATTCACCAACTCATTTGTAGTGGTGTACTTGGATGACATTCTAATCTTTAGCCAGACTTGGGAAGAGCACCTTCACCACATCCGACAAGTCCTCCAAACACTGCGGCAACACAAGTTGTGTGCCAATATGGAGAAGTGCACTTTTGGCATGACCCAGGTTCAATATATAGGATATATTATTGATGAAAGGGGGGTGCATGTGGATCCAGCCAAGATCCAAGTCACTCGGGATTGGCCAGCCCCAACTACTATAACAGAGCTTCGCAGCTTTCTGGGTCTTGCTAATTTCTACTGGAGGTTCGTGTTGGGATTTTCTCATATCACTTGGCCCTTGAGTCAAGTTACGAAAGGAGGAGTGAGAAAAATTCTTTTGGTCGGAACCTCAACAGAAGGCGTTCACAGAATTGAAAAATCGCCTATGTTCTGCCCCAATGCTCACTTTATCAGACTTGTAACAACCATTTGAGATCGAGACAGATGCCTCTAACTATGCTATTGGGGCAGTTCTTACTCAACAGGGACATCCAGTGGCATATCACAGTGAGACATTTTCTGACACAGTTCGCAAGTATCCCACTTATGACAAAGAAATGTATTCCATTGTGCAAGCTTGTCGAAAATGGAAGCATTACATTTTGGGGAAGGAAACAATCATCCACACAGACCACCGGCCCCTGCAATTCATACAGACACAAGGGAAGTTGCAGAATGATCGCCATCAGAAGTGGTCCACATATCTGCAACAGTTTCATTTGAACATCAAGTGCAAGAAGGGTAGCACCAATAATGTTGTAGACTGCCTCAGCCGACCACCGATCGTGGCGCTCACCACCGTGCTCAACTCTTGTGGGCACGAGACTTCTGATTGGCCGCTTCTCTATGAGAGTGACCTAGAATTCAGCCACACTTACAAGGCACTCTTGGGGGGCACGCAAGTTCCAAATTTTCACCTCCAAGATGCACTTTTATGTCACCTGGGACACCTTTGTGTTCCTTCAAGCGAGCGTGCCAAGATGATATGGGAAGCACGCTACAGTCGAGTCGCTGGGCATTTCGGGGTCGAGAAAACAGTAGCAATACTACAGAAGTATTTCTATTGGCTGAACCTTCGAAAGGATGTCGAGAAGCACATCAGATCCTGCACTTCTTGTGCCATTGCCAAACCGACCATCAAGAAGCAAGGCCTATATACTCCACTACCTACCCCTAGTCGACCTTGGGAATCCATCTCCATGGATTACATGTCGGGCCTGCCTTCTACTAAGAATGGAAATGACTGTGCTTTCGTGGTCGTTGACAGATTCTCGAATATGGCCATTATGGCGGCCTATAAGAAGAATATCACAACAGAAGCCACTGCTAAACTCTTCTTTGAACGAGTGTGGGTGCACTTTGGGATCCCATAGTCTATCATATCAGATCGAGATAGCAGGTTCCTCAGCACATTTTGGTCTAGCCTCTGGTCAATGTTGGACACAAAGCTCACCAAGTCCACAACTTTCCATCCCCAAACAAATGGCCAGACAGAGGTCGTCAACAGAATGATTGTACACATTCTGCGCATGTACAATTCAAAGCATCCACGCACATGGGACGAGAGCCTCCCCTATGTAAAACATAGTTATAATCGGGCTCTCCACAGTTCAATCGGCCATAGCCCCTTTCAGGTGGGCTAGCCACTATGTCCCATTGATGTAGCCATGCCATTTGCAGCTGCTTAGGTCGATTCAGCTCATGTCCAGTCTGAATTTGACAAAGCAAGTAGCTTCATCAAGCGCATTCAACACATCCGCCAACAAGTTCATGATATATTGGACAGAGCCAATGCCAAGTACAAGCAACGCCATGATCAACACCGGGTGCCACACAACTTCCAGGTGGGCGACAAAGTATGGCTACATTTGCAGAAGGAGCGCCTCACTGGACCCCACCGCAAGCTTCGCCTGCTCCGATACGGGTCGTACACCATCACCAAGGCTGTAGGAAACAATGCCTTCGAGCTCCGTATTCCACCATTCCTTGGTATGCACCCAATCTTCAATGTGGATCACCTTCGCCGTTACTTCCCACCTCTATTGGACACCTTAGACATTGCAAAACAACTCACACCAATAGAGTTAAACCCAGACTGCATGGAACAGGCCACCACAGATTGTATTAGCGACATGAAAATAAAGAGCACTTGCCAATAGAATATCCAACTGTATCGGGTTGTCAAAGCTGGCCAACTCCTGCACCAAGGCAAGTGGTTCACTAGGGACCACGTTTAGCATAAGTTTCCTCATCTCATGGAGGAAATCAACGCAATGGGGACCATTGCTTCCTAAGGGGGGTGGAATGATCCAGGTGGATATTGGCAGCCACCCGCCTATTCCACTTGGGGCCCCACCATTGCCTCTTTCAGTTTTTTCAGTTTCGGCACAACTTACTATTTTTAGAAGTTTTTCAGGTCCTGAACTTCTAGAGCCGTTTTGAGGCCCTAAACGATGTTTTTTGGGCATCACGCCTCCAAAGAATCATAATGATATTTGTGGCGAAAGTTGCATTCCTCGGATAGATATTTCTAATGATGTATCATGTGCGTGAAACGGAGATAGTATGCCAAAGTTATGTCCCTGGGAAGTTGAAACACCAATTTACCCAAACAGGGTGCATAGTTTTGGCGCTTCATCTCCTAGGGTTAGGTTTTTGGATGTTTAGAGTTCTCCATAGTTTTCTCAATAATAAATAGGCCCTCGAGCCTCATTGTAACTCAGTTCAGAGGCCTGTAGCCGCCACATCTCTTCTCAGAGATAGCTACCAGCACCTTAGCTAGTTTTATTTTCGTTCTGTCTGTAAGCAAATTTCATTTCTTTGATATTAATGAAATGAAGTGTTATTTCCGCTGCATCTCTGTATTTATGATTATGTGTTTATTATGTTGCGTTCCTGCATAAATCCTGATCATTATGAGACAGTTCATATTTGCATTTATTACAGTTTGCAAGTTAATCGGTTTGATGTTTAATTCCTTTGATATCAGTGTGTTATATTAAAGAATTGTGTTGCTGTTCTTTAATTATTTAACAAGAATCTCAACACTGTATAATTTATCTTGTTAATACCTTAATAGAGCTTCACTGTTTTATTTCCATTATGGTTTCATTCCACTTGTTGTTCCGTTTGATTGATATGCATTATAGATTGTTGTTTAATAGGATTGTTTATTCGATTCCATTAATTAGAGTTTGTTGTTTAGATTTATTAAATAGGATTCATTGTTTAATTCCTTTAATTACAGTTTGCTGTCCATTTACTTTGCTGTTCATTTCTGTTGATTAATTTCAAAGAGTTTTCTTTTAAAGAGTTTTCCTAGTTTACTTTCAATAACAACTTTAGTTCAATTTCTATTTCCTTTTAATTGCTTTAAAGCAGGACTGTCAACTGTAGAGAACATTGGTTATTGCTTCCTCGTTACCAGATTGATTTTATTTTTCTAGTTTGATTTCAATTGCATCAATTTCTAGAAGAATGAGTTATTGCTATTGTATCCTCGATTGATGTTTGTTGAGTGAATAGTTGGATTTCAGAGCATTTGAATTTATGTTGTTGAAGTTAGATTTATTTTTCAAGCATCCATTTACTCTTAAATTTAGAACACTGTACTACATATTGAAGAGCATTACTCTTGGATAAATTGCTGCCTCAGACTGAGTACACTCTTGAAATAAAAAGTCACTCTCGGATTGATAATTAATGTGAGATAAATAGGTGTTAAAAAGATACTTTTTATACGTCAACAAAGAGGTAAAGAAGTTAAAAAAAGAATTAACTCTCAAGGATCAGATATTATACATAAAAATTTACCTATGGAATAATGTAATTTAAGCCTTCTATGATGCATGACCTTCAATTCAGGTAATGTTTGAGTAAAGATATTTATTATTGGCAGCCCAAGCAGAAATCCGAAAGACACAAACTGATTTAGTTGATAAACCAAAACATGCTGTAAGATTAATCCATTTATTCAATAGTAAGAATAGACAGGAATCGGAAGAACTAAAAATCAATGACAGGGCAACAACTATCCTAGAAATTAGGAAAGTTACTACCAAAAGAAATTTGATGAGGCAGCTTGAAGAAAAATGTGAAGGTATGAATACTGCTATAACTAGATTCATGGTTAAGTTCACCAACTTAAGACAAAAAGGACTTCCTAAATCATGCTTATTGTTAGTATGAATCCTTTGTCGAAGTGTACGAAAAAGGACCACTTTAGCTACGCATAAATAATAGCCCTAACAACAAAAGTGGCTGCCAATATCTTCAGATCTGTGGTTAGTTATACAAGAAAAGAGCTACAAAATACCAGATCTATGCATGGAAAGACATTAAGCAGTAAAAACAAGGGTTTGTTCCATATACCAATAGACAATACAAGAACAATTTTTTAAAGAATTTTTGTATTAATAGGGCACCTGTGAGGAAAACTAGAAGGCGTATCCAATTCCTCTCAGTGGGATGGGTTCTTGGAACTCCTCAGCACTTCAGATCTAATATTTCTCTCTCTAGTTGATGTAGAAAACCCAATGCAAAGAGTAGAGCTCAATGGGAGAAAATGATGGAGATATGTGACCAAGTGTATAGATCCAGAGTGATCTAATAGGCAACAAAAGGTGAAGAATGGTAGGAAAAACCCTCCTATTTATAACAAAATATTGGGTCATTCTAGATCTTGGTGCATGGGTTAACCATATCTAGATCCACTTTTTATGGAATATTTTATTATATTTGTTGGAGGAAAAGGTATTTGACTTGGGTCAAATCCCTTAATTTGTCAAAAATAAATAAATAAATGATTTATTTATCTTTTTAAGGAAGCGGTTAGAAGATAATCAAATAAATAATGATTTATTTAATTATTTAAGGAAGTGGTTGAAAGATAATTAAATAAATAATGATTTATTTAATTATTTGTGGGTAATTTGGTCATATTTAACAAGGAATATTATCTAAATAAGGTTTAAATAATTATTCCTAGAAAATAATAAGATAAATAAAGGTTTATCTAATTAATTTCTTTGATTTTGGGTTAAACATGACTGGGAATAATAATTAAATTATGGTTTAATTAATTATTCCATGAGGAAAATCAAACAAATATGGGTTTGTTTAATATTTCCTTTTAGGGTTTCCTGTTTTAACATAGTGAAAGTAGTTTTACTTAGGGTAAAACTGGTCTTACATGGTGTACTTGGGTCCATCTAATGATAATAGGTTAGATGACCAAAAAATGGTGTAACAAATTGCCCCCCAGCGTGCGAGTGTCAGGAGCAAATCGTATGACCGAAGTACGTTGTAAGAACACGATCACTAGACAACAAAAGGGATGTCAGAGAGAGAAATGTGAGGTAGATAGTGTGCTGAAGGACTAGACCCTGAGGAGACGAGACTCGCAGGTGCAACAAGTCTCTTTTTTATGAGAGGGTACTTGTGCTGAAGGCGGCGGGGGAGGCATACCTATGCCCGCTGAGACAAAGTACAAAAGAACAGTGTGTCCAATAAACAAGGGACCGAACGATAAAGTACAACTAGAATAATCATGAGCCAAATAAAAATACAATGAGGAATCCCACATACATGCTGTGCCTGGGATAACAGTCAGGACTTGTACAATAATATCTGAGTACATGAGATACAAATACAACCCAAATGCCCCTTGTAAATGGGGAAGGGCTCACAAAATCTGACTGATACATGCAAGTCAAAGCGGCGCTGCAAGTGGCTACGGCCAACATCATCAAATATCTAGAGCTGCATCAAAGGCTGCAAAGAAGAGGTCATCCGGGCATGTGGGGGGCTAACTGCAGGGCCACCCCCTCATGAGGGTTGAAACATCTCACACACACCCGTGAATCATCAAGAGTTGTTGCTGGATCACTGGACCATCAAGTATACGAATCTCGATCATGCTGAAGGAGCTGGAGAAACAATCAAGCCAAAGGGAAAGGAGATATCCCTTTGCCTGATCCAAGGCACCGAACAAGAGTGGAAGCTAGGACCAAGGTACACCGCCCTCTAGACCTGTCTTTTGGAATGAATGAGCTGATGTCAACACAAGGAGGTCCGCCATAGTTGAGGTAATGAGAGACCCTCAACTAAGGCACAAGAAAAAAGAGTAGAGCGACGGACAGACTGACACTAATGATGATAGTGAAGTGGAAAGGACTGAGTAGCTAATGGACAACTTCCCTTGTTAGAGCATAAAGGGCATGAATGACATGGCAGCGACTGATACAACATCATCAGGGATGGGGGACAGTGGAACTGAAGGTCATAATGGGCGACACAAGAGAGAGACCAAGCAAGGACGGATGGAGGGCTATAACAGGGTACAAAGGGACTCGGTATAGACTCCATGGAGGGAATGATGACTAAACTTGGATGCTCTAAACAAGGGCGACTTGATGGTGCTGCCACACAGTAAAGGCCCCAATGGGGGACCGTGGAAACATGAGTACATGATGGGAACTCATGACGAGAATCAACACGAACGAAGACAAGTAAGGAGGCAATATGGTGCCCCAAGTACAAGTGTCGTAAGTGAGGAAATTCGATTTTAAGGAGAGGTGAAGTGACCCTTCTTGGACAAAATGTGTCCTGGTGAAGTATCAGATCACAAAAAACTAACAGATACCCATTTGAGAGTTCGGTGAGAGCTTTCCAACGGTGCAGACGGTTCATCAAACGGGGCTACGGTGTGGTCGCAGCAGTTGAAAGAAGAAACAGGGGTTCTCTTTTAATAAGGCAGTTTTCCCTCCAAAATCACTCATTTGCTATTGTTGTTGTGGTGAATGTGGAGAGGAGAGAAGGCCCTAAATCTTGCGGCGAACGTAGCGGACAAACCGACCGTTGGAATCGCGATCCGTCAGTTGCAGGTAAGAGGTCTAACCTTTCTCTTGCATTTTGATGGATTACATTTTTAGTTTAGGGCCCAGAATCCCAGGAACAACCCCTCCTTCATCTCTACGGCCGGGTCACACTTTTTGGGGCAAAAAGTGCGACCTAGGATGCAGGTATCAGGGCAAAAAGTGCGACCTGGTCCAGAAAAGAGCAGAAAACTGCGACCTGGGAGATGAGGGGGTTTTGGTGTTGTTTTATGGCTGGAAGTTGGGTTTTGGTGTTTGGTTATGGTTTTCTCGATCTGTACGCTGAAAAAAATGATGTGTTTGTGCAGGTATGACAGAGCTACGGGTCAACTGGAGAGAGAGAGATCTGGGGACACTACGGACAGAGATCCAGGCGGATCAGGGCGTCCGTCGTGTATTGGCCAGATTTGGGGTTCTCAAGTTTTTGGAGAACCCTTTGATGAGAGCAAGGGAAACGTTACTGGCCCAGATTATCAGTTACTGGGATCCAGATCAGGAGATCTTTATAGTGCAGGGGCACAGGATCGAACTAATGGTCCAGGACGTGTACTTCCTGACTGGTCTCCCGCCACTAGGGATGGTGGGAAACACACAGCCAGTGTTGCCGCGGGGGCGGCATATCATGGAGTTCGTGGAACGTCATTGTCGACCGGGTCTCCAAGTAAAGGGGACTCGACTACTGATCGGGGATCTAGAGAGGTTAGAAACCTGTGCAGTGGCCGCAGCTGTGCTGCGAATCTTGGGCAACCAGGCGTTCCATCACATCGCTGGGGGGCAGATGATGATAGTGGAAAGTGTGCTGGGTGGGACCTACTATGGGTGGGCCCAAATGATGTTGGTGTCACTAAAGCGACAGTTGTCACTATGCAGGCGGCAGGTGAACCATGACCCCTCCTATGGGACTTTGTTGTGCACCTTCTTCTTTGAGAAGATCCCGACCTTAAGGCCTCGTTTACAGCTTCCAGATGGGGGCCCGAGAGAGCCCAGGATGCGCCATTAGGGACGGCTACTGTGTAGAGGAGGAGGAGGGGCGGTCGGGCGAGTGTTTCGACCGGAGTTTTTTGCCCATTGGGATCAGATGCCATTGTACATAGACACTATCCCTATAGTGGGATGAGCTACTGTGGAGATCCGGATCTGCCACTTCCGCCTGGTCGAGTCTGGGGGCCCGATGGTAAGTGACAGATTGCTATTCTTGTGTGGGCATGTTAAAGTTTTTGAATAGTAATTGATGGTACTGATTCATGTACTTTTGGTATGTAGATATAGCACCGGTAAAACCGGCCGGATATATGGGACGACCGGCAGCGTCTGGAGCTACAGGTCCAAGTGGGTCGAGAGAGGCGCAAAATGAGGATGCAGCCGCCCTGCTGGAGGACATCCGCTGTAGATGCGAAAGGTTGTTGACCGGAGTATCGGAGCGCGGGTGGCAGGACTTAGACGACCAGTTCATAGAGCCATGTGTTGGTCTACCCTCGGAGTGGCGAGGTGTCATGCGGTGCATGGCGATGGCCGGTCAGGCTATGCGCGATCTACATGCTGCAGGGGCAGAGCCATTGGCCCGGGAGCCTCCAGATAGTGATTAGGGGTGGGGCATGTGGTGCCCCCTATGATGTATGTAGGGGCAGGTGGTGCCCCCAGTTTTGGGTTTTTTGTAACATGCTATGGGCATGTCGTATGTATCAGAGTAGATGGACTCTAAACACATGTTTTGCGACACATATTATGGATATGCATCGTTTTTTGATGGTTATTAATGTTATTGTCTTGTATGAAATGTGTGTGATAAATGCCAATATAGAACATGGTTTGCAATACTATCTACATAGTGATTCTGTTCTCGAGGTACATGGTTGAAAGTTATGATTTCAAATGCACGTATCAATATTTTCACTCGTAAATAGCGTCTAAACAGCACAGGGTTATGCACACGATAAACACCATTTAGTTGCATTACAAGAAGTAGGGAATCCAAACGAACGTGCAGATGGAGGATGCGATGAAAGAGGGCATCAGCTAAGAGACCACGCACTGCATCATATTCGGCCTGATTGTTGGTGGCAGAACCAATGCATACCCCGTTAGAAAGAACAAGGGCATGCAAGGGGGTGAAGATGGCCCAACCTGGCAAGGCTATATTCCTGGAGTAGCGACTTGCACCATCGGCGTAACCGATAAAGGGTGTGGACGGGGGGTGCTGCGGAATGGTGTGACAAGACAACAAATGAGGGGAGGAAAGGTAATGACGGTAGCGTGACTATACAGAAGTCATCGGGCGGCAACTGCAGGAGGGAGTGCAAGGGGGAGGATGACCATGACTCATACAGGGTGGTATATGGGGGCTATCAGAAGCATGGTGAGGACTCGGGCTGCGGAGGTCAACAGAGACACGGGTGGAGTGATCTTGTGTATGGGTAGGAAAAGGGTGGTCAAGGGACACAACAGGGGAGGATGCAGATGGGCTAGGCTCCGAGTGTCTCGCAGAGGAGGATAGGTAAAGAATGGTTACAGTAGACTCCGTCATCTGAACATCAGGGGGGGGAATGTCGATGGGAGCGGGGGGATCCTCAGGCTGACCTGAAGCATACTGTGTGAGGATAGGAGAGGCGGATTGATTTTGTTCAACCTCATACTCTCGGATTACCTCTAAAGAGGCGCGGTAGTGTGTCAGGTGAGGACAATGGTGGGAGTAATGGCCATGAACGCCGCACAAAGCACAGGGCTTGTTGGTGCGGAGAGTCTTGGGGTTCTTGGTTACGGACGGAGAAGGAATGGGGGCTTCAGGGACCGTAGACTCGGGGAACGCAACTTTAACCATGGGCTAAATACGGGGCAACTCAGGACAAGCATGTGTGGCATGACCGGTGACATCACATAAAGCACAAGGCTTCGTGGGCGGCAGAGAGGCCGGGTCAGTCGTGGTAGTCTTGTCTTTGGGTGCCCCCTTGCGGGCTTTGCCTTTCTTCCTGGGTGTCGTCACGACAGGAGAAGGGTCTTGTGGAGGTGTTGGGGGCACAGAGGCAACAGAGGAAGCTAGGGGGACCGGTTGAACCGGTGTCAAAGCCATATAGGGCTTGGGATGACCAGGAGGGGTGGCGGCTGGGGGATCAAGGTACCAGACCGGTATGCCCAAGGTTAATTTAGGGAGAGAGAGGGTGGCCATGACGGGGACAGAATATACTCCGGGAGGGGGAGCTAGGAAAGGGATCTGCCCAGCAGGGTAATGACCAGGAGGGACGGCTTCGAGATGGTTAAGGCCAGGAGGAACCGATCCAGGAGGATAAAGGGGTTAAGGGATACCAGCTATAGGGCTAGGGCCAGAAGGAGGAGGTCCGGCTGGCTGAGATGAATGGCTAGGATCGGGTTGCGGAGGGCGAGGAGGAGGTTGATGACTAGCCGAGGCAGGCCGCTTACGGGCAGCCTGAGACGATTGCATCATGCAAACATTCGATGAGCTGGGATCGGTGACAGGAGGGGGGGGAAGGTTAGGGAAAGTTCCAAGCAGGGAGGAATCTTTGTAAACACCGGGGGAGACACTGGTCAAGGAATCAACGGTTTGCTTGTTGGCTACAGAAGAGATGGTCGTCTCAGGGGAGGTCTGAGATTTTGGCTCATGATATGTCAACTGGTCAATGGTGACTATCTTTCCATTATGGGGGAAAGACATCTTGCGAAAGACCGCGAATGGGACAGCAGACATAGCATAGGTGTAGCTTCGTCCCAATAGAATATTGTAATCTAGCGGGGCGTCGATGACTTCGACGTCAACGCAAAAAGTCTTACCGGCGAGGGTGATAGGACAATTACGAAGCAGGCCGATGGAAATGAGGCACAGGAGGCTGAAATAATCGCTCGAAGGGTGATCGTAGAAGGGCCGGTTGAGGATGAGTTGCTAAGCCAAGAAAAGAGCATGCGCGGGGGATGCCTCCTCATCGATGATACAACGACACGTTTGGCGTTCCCGATTTTGGCTGGGATTTGGAAGGCGACGGAAGGAGGGAGAGGGAGGATGGTCGATTGAGTGGCGTCGAAAACAATCATTTGGTCATCGATAGGATCTACGAGCGCCCACGGCGGAGACCAATGGGAAGTGCCTTGGGAAGAACATATTTGGAGGAGTTCCGATTAATGAAATGGTGGCGAGCATTTTCGCCAAATGATACTATGCCAAGCGAATGAGCGACTCGGCCAAGGACGACGTTTAAATAGTGGGCCCTTAGGTATCTTGGTATGAACCTCAACTTTTGGTTGAGGGATATGTAAGGGGCCACTGGGTGACAAAAGAGGCTCTGGAGAACCTGAAGAAGGAGGCTTGGGAGCAGACTGAGCAGGAGGCTTGGAGTACTGGCGAGACCGAGTTTGAAGGTGAAGATCGATGGACGAGTTAGGATCGGAGTGCATCATAAGGATCTGGTAATCAGAGGAACCAGAAAGGGAAGGGGGGGTGGTTACCTAGCTGTCGAGCGGTTGGGTAGCCACGAATCCTTGCTGAGGGAAAGGATCAGTAAACACAGCTGGCTGGGTAGTGGCCACATTAGGAGGAGCATGAGGGGAGGCGTGCTGTCCGCACAATGTGGCTTGAGACTCCCACATCTGCCGCATCTAGGGTAATAGGGGACAATCGTGGGTGTAATGACCATAAACACCGCAACACGAACAAGGCTTACTTGTGGAAAGCTGCCTGTCCGTCTTGGGCTGAGTGCCCTGTTGCTGGTTGGCAGTGTTAGGGTCCACACCAGGATTGAGTCTACGGGTACCAGGGGTAGATTGGTTTGGATTTCCTCTCCGCCTTCTTTGAGAAGAAGGGGGATTAGTCGCGCCCTGCTGTGCAAATACTTGCCCTAGAGGGGGTTGTAGGTGCTGGTGCTGGGGTTGAGGAGGCAAGGGAGGAGGAAGCGCATATGCTGGAGGATCTGGCATACCAGGCTGCGGATAAGGGTAATGGGTAGGTTGGGCAACATTGAGGTAAGCAGGAGGTTGGGAAAAAGGAGGAGGCATGCCGTATCCTGGATACATGCTACCGAGAGGGGGAAGAGTGCTGGAGGAGCTGGCCCCTCCCTGAGGGAGACCATAGCCCATAGGAGGTTGAGCATACGGATGGGAAAGGGCTCCAACGATACCGTCGGCGGAATGAGATGCCCCCGGGGCGTTAGCGCCACCGAGCCTGGGGAGGTCAGGAAGAACGGTATAAACATAACCAGATTGAGTGTAGATCAGGTCATATTTCAAGGCTATTTGGAGGGTGGCTTCTTCGGTTTGAGGAAAATTGGAGGCGACATCTTTGCCGATGGGAGCTGGAAGGGTGCGAAGGAACCATTCCATATAAACCCGATCTTTGAAGGGCGGGGCTCGACATAAGCTCCGTCTTCTTCGCCATTCCTGAACATGGGCAGAAAGGCGTGTTGAAGAGGATTGCTTGAAGGAAGTCAAGAGCTCCGTGCCAGTATCGTATCAGAGAGGGAGCTGGAGGTACGACAAAAAGGCTTGGGCAAGAGTCTCAAAGGTGGTATGGGTAGAGGTGGCTTGTTCGACATACCATTTAGAAGCTTCACCGGTGAGCGTGCGTTGGAACAAATGAAGACGGATGGATTCATCAGTAATGGAATTAGAGGTACACCACATGTGGAAAGATCGGACATGATTGGTTGGATCTTTGCCATTAAGGCCCTCAAACTTAGGGATGTCGAAGGGGAGCTTGGTTGGCATAGCAGGCCAATTAGCATTGTGGTGAATGGGGTCATTGATCAACTGATGGAAATCGGGGAGGCTGAGGCCTGCAATGTACGACAGCACAGGGGTGGGCGGGGTAGTTCCTGTGGTGGTTCCACTAGTAGTAGGGCCAGCATTAGGGCCGGGAGAACCACTAGCGTTGGTCCCGGGGACCCAGGACATAGTGGGGGGACGACGGGGGAGAACCGGGGGGGAAGGAGGACCAGTGAATCGGGAGAGGGTAAGTGCGAACTTCGAAGGTGGACGCTAGCTTCAAAACGCGACGGCGGAAACGGAAGCGAATTCGATCGGCCAGGAGCGCGAGGATGAAGACCAAGTCTCCGGGAAAAGCGCCTTGGGGCGCAATGATGACAGGAAGAAGGAAACCGACAAGGGCAGAAAGGGACAGAATCAAGCGATGTCAAGGGCAGATAAGGTGCAGTGACAATTGATTTTAGAGTCTTTTCCAGGTGGTGTTAACCAGGCGCTTCTTCACTTAGGGTCAATGTGTGGTGTGCGTTAATTTTAATTTTTAAACCCTTTTTCGTTTTGAGAGCAAGAAAAAGTGTGCTGCGTAACTGAAAAGAAATCTGCGTAGAACAATATAGATTGCTGAAAGGACAGAACATTTAACAGCTAACTATGCATCAATCTAACCCAAAAAGGCGGGTCTCCCAAAACTACTCTAAAAGAGGGCAAAAATCTACTCAAAACACACATAAAAAGAGGTCAATAGATCTAGGGTCGAAAGGGACAGGGATCTAGAGGATAAAGCTGCTGAAAAGGGGTGCAGGTCACAGCCAAGAGACAGAGGCAAGGTGGCTGGAAAAAGGAAGGAAATCAGCAAAAAATGGAGGGGGAAAGGGGGAGGCCCAGAAAGTAGGTCCAAACAAAACGACAGGAGGTGATTTGAAAGGAAGAAAGGCTGATTTCAAAGGATCTAAAAGGGAGGTAACAGATCTGGAAAAAAGGAGGCTGAAGCTCTGAAAAACAAACGGCTGAAACAGCTTAAAACTCTTCCACAAAAAGTGGAGGGTACGAAAGCCCTAGGGGGCTAGGTTCCCACTTAGATGAGTAAAAACAGATTAGAAATTGGTCAAAACGGGCTGAGACAGAGGCTGGAGGACCCTGGCAAAAGCTGCAGCAAAACCCAGAAAAATTGCTGAAAAATTGCTGAAAAAATGGCAGGTCGCAGTTTCTGACCTGATTTCAATGCAGGTCGCAGGAAACAGGCTGAAAAGTGCGACCTGGAGGTCCAGGTCGTAGGTTTAGGGCCAAAAAGTGCGACCCCCTGTTCCGGTTGTCTCGGCGGCAGATTTTCAGAAAAGTTGCCGTCTCAGTTGCGGCTGGTGTCACTTACATGCGCAATAGGGCCAGAAACACACGGAAGTTAGAAATTTTAATGTTTTATGGTTTTATGTGAGAAAAACAACATAAAAATAGGAAAAATAAACAGCTGAAAAGAAACCCTAGGGTCTGAAGTAGCTGGATATGCAGGAATATGAAAAACGACAGCGCTCGTAATTTAAAACCCGTGTGGAGTCGCCATTTGTTAGTATGGATCCTTTGTCGAAGTGTACGAAAAAGGACCACTTTAGCTACGCATAACTAATAGCCCTAACAACAAAAGTGGTTGCCAATATCTTCAGATCTGCGGTTAGTTATACAAGAAAAGAGCTGCAAAATACCAGATCTATGCATGGAAAGACATTAAGCAGTAAAAACAAGGGTTTGCTCCATATACCAATAGACAAGACAAGAACAATTTTTGAAAGAATTTTTTGTATTAATGGGGCACCTGTGAGGAAAAATAGAAGGAGTATCCAATTCCCCTCAATGGGATGGGTTCTTGGAAGTCCTCAGCACTTTAGATCTAAGATTTCTCTCTCTAGTTGATGTAGAAAACCCAATGCAAAGAGTAGAGCTCAATGGGAGCAAATGATGGAGATATGTGACCAAGTGTATAGATCCAGAGTGATCTAATAGGCATCAAAAGGTGAAGAATGGTAGGAAAAACCCTCCTATTTATAACAAAATATTGGGTCATTCTAGATCTTGGTGCATGGGTTAACCAGATCTAGATCCACTTTTTATGGAATATTTTATTATATTTGTTGGAGGAAAAGGTATTTGACTTGGGTCAAATCCCTTAATTTGTCAAAAATAAATAAATAAATGATTTATTTATCTTTTTAAGGAAGCGGTTAGAAGATAATCAAATAAATAATGATTTATTTAATTATTTAAGGAGGTGGTTGAAAGATAATTAAATAAGTAGTGATTTATTTAATTATTTGTGGGTGATTTGGTCATATTTAACAAGGAATATCATCTAAATAAGGTTTAAATAATTATTCCTAGAAAATAATAAGATAAATAAAGGTTTATCTAATTAATTTCTTTGATTTTGGGTTAAACATGACTGGGAATAATAATTAAATTATGGTTTAATTAATAATTCCATGAGGAAAATCAAACAAATATAGGTTTGTTTAATATTTCCTTTTGGGGTTTCCTGTTTTAACATAGTGAAAGCAGTTTTACTTAGGGTAAAACTGGTCTTACATGGTGTACTTGGGTCCATCTAATGATAATAGGTTAGATGACCAAAAAATGGTGTAACACTTATTAATGATAATAATGCCTCAAAATGATTATGACAAGAATATAGGAGAATATGTCAAAGAGCAGGTGAATAAGCCAACAGGTCAAGACATTCCCACAGGAAAAGTATTGTTGAAAAGTTTTGAAGATTTGTTTTATTTTCAATATGAGATCAAACACCTATTTGTCATCAAACCCACATTTTCTAGGTATACTAAAGCTGATGAGAATTTTAGGAAACTAAAAAAATGCCAAATTCCTAAAAATGAGGTGTGGCAAGCATTGACTAATTTATTATGAAGAATGAAAGAAAAACAAATGAAAAAGAAAAAAGTTGTTTGTTGATTTCACTGTCAAAACAGATTTTACAACATTAAAGCAGTTTGACTGAAGGTTAAAGAGTATCTGAAATGAAAGAGTATCATTAAGAAAGAGTGTCAGTGAGAAAAATTATCAGTGAAGGTAGCTTAGATTTCAAAAAATATCTAAAGAGCCAGCAAAGAGGACACATAAGCAGTGAACTGCTTCTTATCCTAAAAAAAATTCTATTTCTTTTGAATAAAATAGGACAGCTTGCTGATTTGTTAAGAAACTATCACTATTCTTGTTTGAAGATATTTTATTTTCCTAAGTTAATTCCTATAAGTCATCTAGGATATTTTTTAAAACATTATGTATAAACACTTCACTCTTTTGAAGTATTTTTGTGTGGAATAAAATTGCTGGAGATTATTATAGATATTTTGTTGACTTGAAGGCTTTGGATTTCGATTTTGAGTAGCAGACTGGATCAACTATTTGGCATCATACTTCAGGATCCCTGTGATAAGCTATCTGGAGTGAAATAATCTCTAAAACTTGTCATTGTTATCTTTATTTGTTACATGCATACATCAATGTTTTAATTCTAAATCTGAATTTATAACTAGAAGTATTACTACAGGACATGTTAATAGCGTCCTATTTTTAACTAGTTATCATTTCTTTTGTTTTCTTTTGATTTCTGGTGTAGGGAACCCTTAATCGCTCCCTCTCCCATTTTACCTCTATCTACTACTTCCCTTTTCCGGATCAAAGGATCCTTAAGTGCCCTTTAACCCGATCACACCACCTCAAAAACCAATTTTCCAAGATCTCCAAGGGTTATCTATCTTTCCCTGGAGACATTTGGCCTTTTATGCCTTGATCCCAGTTCTATTAGCTTGAATTAGAGTCCATAGCCAAATGGAAAAGTCAATTTCCCTCTATCTACCCCTCCAAGTGAAATTTTCCCACCAAATCCAACAAAACCAAAACAAAATTTCACTTTCATAGCTAGCCTAATATTCACAAATTAAAACGAAGTTAAAATTTAAAGAGAGAGCCCTCTATGAGCCCTAGGATGGCTATATCCTATATTTTGATGTAGGTTTGTGGTTACCTCTAGTATTATTCGACTAAAAACCAAAATATCACAACTTAAGAATTTACTAGAGTGATAACACCAGTCCAAACCTCTTCCTTCAAAAGCAAGGGATAGTTGTTCCCTCTTCACCACATCACCAGATACGTTCTGCGCAGTCCATACCAGTTCTATGCAAAATAGAACTAATCCATGTCTTCATCTCCCCCGCCCTTAAAGGTAGGCAACCTCATGTGCGCAGCCATGTCGTCTTCCAGTGGTGGTAGGGGTGTAGGTGAATTCTTACCCCTATGCTGGTTCAAAAGTGGTGTGGCTGGAGGACTCTGCGCAACTATTTCTCTTACTAGACTATAGACGGATCTATCTCCTTCTTGGTTGGTCCGATAGTACTTGACACTTCGTGTCATACTCTTGTTCGAATCAGAGGTAATTCATTCGATGTGGCTACAAAGAATACTATTTTCGCACAGTAATATCTTAATCAACAATGGTAAGGTCTTTAGAAACCTACCCTGGAATCCCTTGAAGATTCTTTGCTCTGCTTCATAGTAGGAGATGAACTGGTCGACAGAAAATTCTGTTACAAACCCTCCTAGCACATTGTCCACCCAGTGGTCCATCATGCGAGTGATGGTGTTATCAATCTTCTCTAACTGTTGGATCAATTCTGGGGTCCACTGTGTGACCCGCTCGTCCTTCCAACACTTCTGAAATTCGACCAACCTTGCGAGCCACTCCTAGAGCTCTATTTCCATTGTCACAAAGAATATATCATAGATATCCATGAAAATATATTTATTCTTCCACTTTTCGGTGGTCAACCTCTTATTGCGGTTTTCTTTTACTGCGAATTCTTGAACTTTCCGTTCAAACCATTCATCAATCTCTTTTCTTTCATGTTTCCAATATGGCCTTGGCATTACCCGATCCCTCTCTCAAAATGCTCTCGGTCCCAGCAATGGAACCATTTTTTGGCTCGAGGGGTCCTGACCCAGGTTCGGAGGTTAAGGTTTTCCAACAAACCCCTATACTACTGGCCCTTCCGACAGTGATCTTCTTGTGCAGGCCAAAGTCTCACCCGAAGTAGTAGGGGAGGGTGTTGGAACCAGGTTTCCATAACCTGGGAGAGGGTAGGTAAGTCAAGCAGAGCTGTGTTCGACTTCACAATTACCAGATCGTATATCACAGAACCCAGATCTATAGATCCCTCCGCATCCATGTCTGCAATACCAATTATAATCACAGTAAACAACAAATCATAAATTCACAGAACATTAACGCAACTATCAGATCTATTCTCACATAAATTATAAAAGATAGATTTAGATCAGATATCTACGCAGCATAATAAAATAACACAGTTACTTTCATAGCTTAATACAGAACCATGCATAACATAGCAGATATCATAGATTTGCATTAACAGATTCAGATATTCAACAACCTTCCACTTTCATTAATCCTTCAGATCCTTTTACAATACCGAAAACCCAAACTGCGCACATAGCAGCATGGTCCACACATAGCAGGACTAAGGATCTCCGCGCACACAACCACCAAGATTCCTTTCCATAATAACCCAAATAGATCTACTAATTCGTAATTTGCACCAATCTTAATTCATCGTCTCTATTGACTCAAAATGTCCTTCTATTTATAATGATCTAGCCTAATATTTCCTGTGGTCCACAAACTATGGTTTACAGACTCTAGGTCTACCCTTTGACCCATTACAATGATTTCGAGGCTTTGACCCACTCAAAACCCTTGTGCTACACTAAAATATGCCAAAAATATACAAAAATACTCAAAACTATCCCAATTCGCAACCTTTGGAGGACGTTGTTCCAATAGAAATCCTTATATTTTAAGGTTTTACTTCCATGTTCATGTATTATAAAGGAATTTTGATTATATCACATATCAACATATTCCTAGAAGAATGAATGCGTTAACCAATGCAGTACCAAATATTGTATTACATAGACATTTGCGTAATTTGTAAAAGCATCATTATCACATAATAAGATTTAAGCAAGGAAATAAACGCACACACACACACACGTATATATATATATATATATATATATATATATATATATATATATATATATATATATATATATATATATATATATATATATATATATATATCGATTCTTTGCATCTACGTGCATCATAAGTTCAAAAATATGTGTGTTTTGGTTACATCCTGACACATCATATCTCTCAAAAATATGCAGAAATAAATCCTAGGCATCTAATCCGTATGATGCTCATGATATCATGTGACTTCATGCACAAGTCGCCTCAGTAAATGGTGGATATGATTAGACACCCCTGTAGTGTGCCTTTGGTACGAATGAGGAACATCCTTGAATCTAACGTAATCTGGGATCTCGCTTGTGAGTCCCTCCAAGTTGTGCACGATCTCCTCTTCCTCACTTCCCTCACCATGAGGGGTCACCTAAAAATCATGTGGGACCCTCTGTGCTATGGGGGACATTTGTGCAAGTCTCTCTGGGCCAACATACGAAATACAAGGATAAATATAAGAACACATATAAAAAAAAAATCATAATACTCATCAAAATAAAAAAATGCATTTTTACCTAGAACTTCATCCCAATCCTCTCCTTCCGGGAGTGGAAGGTCCGGATCACCCATGAAGTCGGTTCCGGTATAGGGCCAGTCCTCTACGACAATGAGTTTTCGGTGAAGCCATTCAAACAATTTCGGCTTCCATGACATATATTGACCATCTCTCGATTCAGGCATCAACTCCGCCCAACAAACCATCCATGGCTCTCGTGTTGGTGGTGCAGGTACTATCACCTCCTGGCGTTGAAATATCGACAACCCTTCTAGGATGAATGGTATCAAGATGGACCAGTATCCAAATTGTTTTAGCTTGTCATTTTTTCACTTTGTTAAGTGGCGCTTGAGGTTTATTGGTACGAATTCCACCCAGTTGAAAATGATTGGAGTCATACATCCATGGCAAGTTGAAGGTGTGTTTTTGTAGCTTCATGAGGGGCTTGAGATCCAACAGCTTGTGTTATAGTATGCAACACTAATTTTAGTGCCAAATCAGGTATTGTTTAGATATCTATTTTCCTGCTTTTCAATCCTTTCTTTTCTCCTGAGAAAAATCTGTCTATTAGCATACCTTTGCTCTCGCCCATGGGCCTAGTACTTGTTAGGATGGGCTTTTCTCTATTTCATGACAATCCAGGGATGCAATATATGTCAGAAACTTCTATCTCCAACTCTTGATCGTGAATCATAAACCTTTCTTGATCGGTGTCTCACACACTTATCAGACACTGTAGTAATTCCAGTTGAGCTCGAAGACACAGTGCCAAGAAGAATTTCAATAGCCCACAATGTCTCAGGGCATCCATGCATCTCACATTTCCCATGGCTTGCTCATGTTCCTGCCCGTGCTCTCTTTCCTTCCATTCAATAACAATTTTGGATTTCAATCACTTGCAAAACCATCATTGAGGCTTTCATTAGTCAAATAATTAACTTTTGAACTGTTTGAATTATACTTTAAGGAGAATTTTCAAGCAAATATGGTCGCGACGATTGGCATGGCTATTTTAGAAATAGCAGTGCCAATTGAAGCCTTCCCTTTATAATTCTAGGCGAGTTGGTGTGACTCTGTGCCTGGAACCCGTGCCGACTATCGTGCCTAACCTTGAACAAAATTCCCATAAAAGAATGAAAAAATAACAATGTAGGCAATGAGATTTAGTTTAAAATGCAGGCAAATATGATGGCTCTTATGTGGGGAAAATGGTTTTGTGATTCGTCTCTTGGATTGTCTGCTACCAACTCCACAAGATCATAGTTAAAAATGGTAAAATTCTCACAAGAAGTGAAAAGGTGAAAATTATTTTTTTTTTTACTATTTTTTTCATTTTATAACCTTTTCAAAACCCTAATTAGGTTTTTAAATCTTATTTTTCAGTTATTTTAATATTTTGTCTCGAAAAATGGCTTTTACATGCGTTTCTTGTGTAGCAACTGGTCCTGAACATGATGATGATAAAGTGATGAGTTGTATTTTATTACTTTTGTAGACTCAGTAAAAATATGAAAAAGTCACCCCCTGGAATCATCTTTCAGTTCTTTTCTCACTCTTTAAAATTGAAAGTATTGCCGAGACTCTTGTCATTTTGAACTCGTTAAAGGCTATGAAACGTCATATGCCTAGTATACTTTTACCCCTTTTTCGGGCTGGAACAGATTATTTACGAAAAAGGAATACCTTAGCCAATTGCAACTAAGAGGTTCTCTCAGATATTTTTTCTACCTTTTCCTATCTGTGAGATTGCTAATGAAAAGGTACCTACTGGAGTTTTGTATTCCGCTTCTTTTCAAACTCTCTAAACATGAAAATATTTTGAGTTCTTCCTTTATTAGACTCATTAAAACCTAAATGAAATTGGAAATCGTCACCATGAAATTACCGAGTTCCTCCTTCATACGGCTCATAAAATGTACTAGGATGGATTTTTTCGAAGGAAGAACTTATATTACAGGCATATGCTATCAGGGAAAATTTTAAGAACCCCCTTAAATTTATATATATATTAAATGGGCGAATCCCCATGATACATAGGAAAAATGGAAGGTGATTTTATTAATAATATAACATGTATATATAATTTTTTGGTGAATTTCTCATGAGATTATATTATCTTTTAAAATCATGGCGAATCACCAGTACAAATGGCCAATCACTACTACAAAGTGGTGAATTGTTGTCTAGTGGAGTTCAGGGTGTTGGTTCCAATGAAGATATGGTAGTTGAACCAAGAGTAGAAAGAAGAGAACCACCGAGACCAAGCATGGCACATGGTGACTCGTGAGGGAAGTAGTTCTCGTGCAGTTTGGAAGACGCGTTCTTCTAGTTCTGCTAAGCATAGTGTTGTTGGTAATGCTACTACTAGCACTGATATTGAGGTTGGAGAGGAGTTTGAGGAGAAATGAACAACAACAGGAAGAAAAGAAAAAATGCTATTAAAAAAGTGTTAATAAACATTGGATCCAATCCAGGTGCCATGGTACAATAATAATATTGCAAAATACTTCAAATGTTCAACTATGGAAACATAATTTACATTACAACACCATCACGACTCTTACACAACCATATTTATGGAAATGATTTGATGCTGGGAATCTCTTAAAGGAAGACCTAGCATGGTAACTATAATAAGGTGAAATGCTTCTCACTTCTTCAAAATATTATTCCTTCTTGTGCCTTCAAAACCTGGATATTGAAAGGAATATGTGCCAGTTGCAGGCACCCTGCTGAATTTGTTAAAATTATAACCATCAACATGAAGAGAACCATTAGAAAAACTCCATTCGGAATTCCCCATTTCATGCCCATGCCATGCCATGAATTTTTTTGTAGCATAATCCCACAATTAGTAGCAGTGGCACCTTGTATTTACCTGATAGCTCCATTTATTGGAGAGGAGTTCCACTCTAGAACTTGCTAATGCTCTCCTATTATTGTTGTACAAATGATGTCTTGTTTTAAATTTGTACAAGGAGAGATACATTTTCAGTATATGCATATTTTCAAATCAGGTAGTTATAAATTATAAGTCCAAATAAAATATAACCCAAAGAACCATCTTGTTCTATAGGCATGAAAAATTTGGCCAGATATCAATTACTAGCAAGTTATTCGTGGATGTGATGAAGTCAATTATGATTGAAACAATTTTCACCCTGGATGAACCCTGACCTAATCTTACTTTCAATCATGAAATGTGGCCAGAATGGACAAGATAAAGGGATGAATTGGCTCTGGATTATAAAAAAATCTAAGCATTGAACTGTATATTAAACTCAATCCCAGTTCAGTGCCACACACAATTCATAACAGTAATAAACACCTGCACAACAAGGAAACCTATTTTGGTTAAGTTGTGCATGAATTAACTAATCAGTGGGTTGTAAATTTATTTTTTGATTTCCTTAAAGAGAAGATAATTGGTGGTAAGAGAACATAACTAATTATTAGATAGATGGCCAAAAATAAAGTGCATAAGTGTTAAAGTTAAGTGTTTTCTCGTAGGAAGTCTGTGTAGACTTTAACAATAATACACCAATTGAATCCAATTTAATATCTGACTTGCATTAAAGATGAAGCATGTAATAAAACATGCCATATAGACACAATATTCAATGACAAAATGAAAATTACTCAACTTTATTCTACTTCATACAATTCTTGGAGGTATCTTCACACTCTGGTAGGCTATTTGTATATCCTCCTTTGATAGCTACTACTTTTTGTAGTTACAATTCTTCATCTACAGATGCCTAATTAAAGGTTAAAATACACTACAATTATCAATACAATAACCAGACAGCAAATCCTCATGTCTACCTTTAAATGATAGAAGAGATTCAGTGAAGTTACTATCAATCATTCATCGATGATGTACTGCATTGTTCTACCTCTATTCCTTTGTCATCATCTCTTTGATAGAACAATCTCAAAACAGGCTACCCTACATATGATGTTTCAGAGTTGTGCTACAAAAATTCCCTATTATATACACTAAAGGGAGTGTTAAACTCAACTTGATTCTTGTTTTGAAGGCTATGCTATATAACAACAACTCATATGTGTGCTGCTATCGAGAGAGTGAGATTCTAGCTGTGTTATTACTTGTTACCAAATCTGGCTGGTGGATCTCCTGATGTCTTTTCTGAATACCCAACAGGTTTATTATTTGTCTACAATTTTTTTCTTGGTGATTTGGGGGATAACAACTAGTTTTTTGCAATGGATTGGTGAAATTTTTCCATAGGGATAGATGTATCTCTTGTTCGGAACAAACTGATAAATCCAATATAACATAGAGATCTAGTACTTCTCTGTGAATCAAATTCTCCTGCAGTTTAGGAAGGTAAAGAGAATCACTGAACAGTGCTTTTAATATCGGCTATAAATTAAGGTAAAGGTCACAAGTCTATGCAACATTTATTGTCATTAAATGGACATGTCCTAGTGCATATAGAAGGGGAAGCATATCTAAAAGAACTAGGATTCCTCTTGAGATGGGGAGACAAAGTGGTAGTTTCTTCCTTTATAATTCGTTCATTTGTGCTGCAGGAAAGCAACATTTCCACAACTTCCCTCGTGGAAGGCCTGTTGACGGGCAGAGTGCTAGTGCATAACAAAGCCACCCTTAACACCAACATCATTTCTTCTTTATATGAGTTTGATACTTGTGCATCCAGGACGTTATTGACATCGATGTGAATCTGATTCCGAACCCACCTAACAATGTCTGAGTAATCTCCAAATTCTACATCATTGGGCTTCTTTCCATTCACGAGCTCCAGCAGGACCACACCAAAGCTGTATATGTGACTTTTCTCATTCACGTTGTGGGTGTACGCATAATCTGCACACATGTCCACCAATTGAATCAGTTCATATAAAAAAAATTATTTTCTCTTGGCTGAGGCATATATATACACACATATATTCACATGCATTAACAATTTGGCTGTAAATTCTTACCTGGGGCAATATATCCATATGTTCCAACAACTCCTAACATTACATTCATCTGACCCAGCTTTTCTACAATTCTAGCTAAACCAAAATCAGCAATATGGGCCTCCAATTCATAATCCATCAATATATTATATGATTTAACATCCCTGTGTATTATTGGAGGGGAACAACCATGATGTAGGTAGGACATTCCCTTAGCAGCACCAAACGAAATCTTATAACGAGTAGGCCAATCCAATGTTTCCCCTTGAGAAATATGAAGCTATTCATACAGGCTCCCATTTGGCATGTATTCATACACTAACAGATTAGAATCTGAAATAGATATGTAACAGAGAATCTTGACAATGTCGGCATGCCTAATATTCCCTAGAGTCTCCACCTCTACTTGAAATCCCTTGTCTTGGGAAGACTGCAGTTTACTATTGTTCCAGATCTATTTCACAGCAACAATATTATCATTTCCCAGTGTTTCCTTGTACACTTTTCCTACACCTCCACTTCCAATAACATTATCTTCTGTCAATCTCTTCAGAATGTCTGACTCATCAAATTCTACCCTGTGAAAGGCTGTGAGATTCCATGACTTTGAACTTGATTTAACCGGAACAAAATTCTTGTATGTCTTATACAAGAAACCTATACCAATCAAGAAAAGTATTACTATCACAGAAATAACCAAAATAATTACCCTATATAGATGGATTTCAGATCTTCCTTTCTGCTGGAAACATGAAGGTAGGATTAATGGCCCACCTCCACAAAGGGCTAGATTTTCAAGAATTTTTTTATCATAGGCCAGATTATTATAACCAAAAGGAACAGAGCCAGACAAAAGGTTATCAAACACATTCAGAAAAATCAACTTGAT
Organism: Pinus albicaulis; assembly: GCA_034641835.2. Taxonomy (NCBI): domain Eukaryota; kingdom Viridiplantae; phylum Streptophyta; class Pinopsida; order Pinales; family Pinaceae; genus Pinus; species Pinus albicaulis. The sequence goes on from CM076581.1 coordinate 114,689,554, forward strand.
ATTTTCTAACTCAGGAGGTATTTTCCCTGAAAGAAAATTGTTTGAGAGGTCAAGGCTGTTAAGAACAAGCAGCAACCCAAGTGATGCAGGAATTGATCCGGTGATGCAGTTGTTGGAAATGTTAAGCTGAGAAAGACCTTTCCATGATATTATTGTCTCAGGAAGCTCCCCATACAACATATTGTGATCAAGAGAAAGCCTTGATAGTGAGGATAAACTAGTGAGTTCCACTGGAATAGTCCTTGATATATTGTTGTCACTGTCCAAAAAGCTACTGAGATTCTACAGTTGTCCAATGCCAGAGGGAATAGTTCCACTGAATTGATTGTTTGATATCTCCAACGCCCACAGACTAGATGCTTTAGTTATTTGAACATGAATTTGGTCAGTGATTTGAAGATAAACAACTTGTCATGCAATTGATATCCCATTTCCTAAAAGCGCCATAGGAGCACTTATCAACATGTTTGTCAAAGACTTGAATTCCCCATCTTAAATAATTTATGAGATTAATATATTTGCTTAGAAATACTCTGACACAACTTTCTCCATGGCCAGCGCCCATGCAGCCCTCTCTGACAGTGTCTTAGCTAATGCGTACCATAACTATGAACAATAAATATTGCATAATTAGAACAAGAATACCATAGATCACTTCAAGGCTCGAAATACTGCTTTGAACTCCACGATCTTTGAGAAACACCCAAATTTTATACATATACCCCTTAAAAAAGTGATCAATACCCCACCATGATGTATTTAGATTATCTATGTAAAAATATATATACTTAGCACAAATCCATTTTAGCCCTGCTTCAGTATGCACCAAAGATTTAGACAAAGGTTACATATATATACTTTCTCAGTATTTGATGCATTTATAACCTTGGCAACTTCAATGACAAAAATGAATTGGATATGGATTGTTGCATATAGAGAAGATGTATGCACTCTGTTCTCTTTGCATGTTCATGATCCATCCTTTTTGCTGACTCCAATACTTCCAATCCAAAATTGATCTGCAGTGTCCAAAAATATTAATAGAAAACTGACCATCTTAGACATACTGTTAGAAACTTGTAGCTAATTACTCTAAAAAAATTTTACACACGTGAAGAGTAAATTTGAAAATTACAAGCCAGGAAAAGGTTTTCAATGTCAACTCGCATTCCTTTAGGTTTGGTATAACTACTGTAATCTTCTAGTGGCCAGAATGTACCAAAAAGCTTTTCATCCCCATTCTATAAGGTATCCATTGCAAGATGGAATGGCCCTACACCATCTTTGTGTACTTGAAGAGCTGAAATACCCCAATCAGTTTCATATATAGTTACCCCTCCAAATATTAAAGGGTGGTTCACACTGTTTGTCTTCCTTAAAAATTCCTTGCCATCCATATTTCCATAGAGAAAGGTTTGAGTGAAATTGGGATACCTATACAAACAAAGGAGAGTTGTGTCTTAATCCATTGGATACCTACAAACCATGTCGTAAAGAGAGAGCTACTTCAACGTTTTTGTTTCAAAAAAAAAAATTACCCCATAAATTTTAGATTCTCAACAGCAAAAAGTCAAGTTATGTAAAATGAAGAGAAATAGTGTGTTAACAGTGCCAGATAGCATTCCTTTCCTTTCCTTTTTCTTTTAACATTTTTTTGTGGATAGGGTTTTTAAGAGGGGAAAGGGGTTGGAATAACACAAGCTCTGTGTGCTTCTCAATTGAGAAAGATAAATACCTCTCCATTTTCATAGTAATCAATGTATAAAATTTGTTAATGTGGACTTCAGTCGCAAAATAAGATATTGGCCTGGATAAAATCCCATTTGGATTAAGCACATATCCCATCCTAAAGTTCAGGTCTTGAGGAAATGTAACTAAACCCCGATATGCCCCCGTGGAACTAAAGGTTGCTCCTACCATTATGAGAAAAAGAGCTCCATGGACACCAAGAGGGGAAAGCCTACTAGCAAGCCCTTTGAATCCATACAGAGCTGAATTACTCAAAAAGACCTGAAATCCATGAATTTTAAGAAACCAAACAAGATTAAATCATCCACAACATTATTAAGAAAGCTAGTCATATATCAAATGCAGGATACATGAGATGGCCTCATTTCCCACAATGGTATGACTATTTTAAAATTTTACTTCATATCCTACACCCATCAGAAGAACACCAAGATCCTGAATGCAAGCTCTGGGAAGTGAATCTGCCACATCAAGCTTTAGGATGGCTGATCGAGACTTCATGAATGACCATATACATGAAATTTTCTATCACTGTTAGAGAAGACCATATTTGAATGGAATTTTTTTCATGTGACAAGTCAAATATAATTTGATTCTCAGTTCAAGATTAAAAGTAAACTCACAACTAAAAACCGAGTCTATGTGAATTTCTGAATGTGAGAATAGGTGAGGTAAACGTATACAAATTTAAAAAGATAATAAAATCCAATTCAAGAACCTAGTATTCATCAAAATAGATTATTATAAAGGTGTGGCAAAGGAGGAGGGCATCCCAAAAATATTCACATATCAACATGAAACCTGTACTAGGCTAAGGTCCAGGCTTCACAGTCTTATCTATCACAACAAGAAGGTAAGAACAACAAAGTAAATGAAATTTTTAGACAAGGTACAAGAACCAAACAACGTTGCAATTTACATTCAAATATCATCTTCCAGAACAGAGAGGCTGGTGCATGATGATATAGCTCAAAAAGAGAGCAAACCTGCGAGCAAATTTAACCATTGGAAGTTGTGTTGTGGTAGTACAAGCCATCAATGATGCTGCCAACAAGATGCATAGACCAAGAAAATAAGGGGTTGTGTAAAAATGATCTAAGAAGAGCCCCAAGACCCAACGCCATGTGAGAAAGCTGAAAGTAGGATTGTCCTCTAGATACTTCTCAAAGTAGAATTGTGGACTTTCACCTTGCTCTATGAATGTTCCTGCATAGTATGAGAAGCATGATTTCACTTAAAACTTAAAATGACACGGAAGAAATGTCAGGAAAAAAATTCACCTATTAACAGATTAGAAAGCAGAGGAACTTCCTCATTGCATCAAGATTTATTAAATAACAAAAAACAAGATCAAATACTAGCAATCAAAGAGTTCGGGAAATGACATGTAAAGAAAATATTCAAAGGAAACAGTGCAATTCATTAGTCAGAAAAGAATATAACATAGGGGAATAAGAAATAAAAAAATGGCTGACCGTCTGATTAATCTGTCTAAACTACCACCTAAAGACTAAAGGTGTTTTCTATGGCTTGTTATGTTAAAGAAAAATGGGGTAATAATGTACCAAATGAATCACCTATTACAGCAACATCAAATTTCAATTTAGCATATCAAGCAATGGAATTTTAACATACTATTTCAGTTCAAAGGTCAATCTAAACAGCATGGAGAATCTAATATAAATGAAAGCTAAAACCAATTAGTCCATGAATGGTTTGGAAGGATTCTAGCTTGTCACTCCTAAATTTGTACATCCAGTCTAGATGAAAGTAAGATAATTTGCTATATTTATAAACAGGTGCTGACTTATAATTTTCATCCTTTATCAGGAAAACATAGTGTTCACCCAGAAATTTAAGTGTGGAATAAGAAAAGAGGACTTAAATTGAACTACCAAAAAACTTAGTGAAATGACCAAATCTAGATTCTAGTAAAATGGATCAATAGGATTCCGATTTTTCATTTGACTTTTTATAGCTTTATCGAGTTAATTTTCAATTTGAATCAATAAAAACACAGGTGAAACAGGCCTTGATAAGATATAGGGGAAATAATTTTAAGAACAAGAAAATGTATATAAGTTCTAATCTCCAACCTTAATAATAATTCTTCCTCAATCCGTGGATAATTAACACTTTATAAGACCTAGAAAAACAAAGTTTAGTTTTTCATTTTTCCTCACTGTATCCACACGAGTCACCACATAATAGAAAATTGTATTGGTTTAAGGACTAGACCCTATTCACAACTTGATGTACAACTTTACAAAACCATAACCCCTAACATCTTAACCTACAACATGATCTAGGCTAAATTTATAGTCTGTCAAAGGCTGTGGAATGCATTTTAAATTTTAAATCATTTCAAATGGTTGTGATTTTCCTGGATAGTTTCATCAATCTAAGAGTTAATATATATATATATATATACATATAGCCCAAGGTGTTAGCTCAACTGGTTGTTACCAATGGTGCTAGGAGAAATTTGACTAGTTCTATGCTAGCAGTTACATGGCTCAAATCCCCACTGGTTGAGGTGCACATATCTATGCCAATGGATTTACTAAGGATGCCATCTATAAATGTGGGGAATCATTCCTTCAATTTACCTATCAGATTTTCCTTGAAAAACAAAATACACAAACACATATACATATATATACTTCTAAACCCTTGAGGGTTAACTCAATCAATTGAAAGCTCCACCTGAGGTATGTTGCCAATGGGAGGCCATACTCATAGGTTCAAATAAAATAGAGTCTCTCAAGGTCACCAACCACTATTGTAGCTAGCTAGGGAAGAATTTCTTCCTTTTACCTTACTTGATTATGTCCTACCTTTCAAGCGAACGCTACTTGAGGATTGTGAAAGTGCTTTCCAAGAAGAGAGATTCACTTCCTCCAAGAAATGCATCCATACACACTCCCAACCCCAATGGAGGTTGTCCCCTCAAGAGTTATACAACTACCATCACCATAAGGAGATGATGATGATGGGGCCTCCACAAGACAAGATGACTAATTGTCACTAGGCCAGCCTTGTGAACTCCTAACCACTCACTACTCAGGTGATGATGAAGCCATTGTGAATCTCAGCTGAGAGTAGTGATATTGAAACCAAAATTTCATTTTTTTCTCATACTCAAAGAACATATACCAATACCCACAGTATAGATAACCCGCTCTTGAAACAAAAAACCGTCTGCATCATGGATTGACCATAATGCTGGAGAAAGTAGATTAAGGGTGAGAGACGATTTTTCTATTGAAGCAATCCCAATACCAAAATTATCAACAAAGAGATAAATTGGTCCACTAAGCCTATCTTTGTCATAGCAAGATTAACCTTATCGATAATAGGGAAATAATGGACTTTTATAATAAGTTTGGAGAGATCCATGTGAAAGCATTCATCGGTATATCCTTCCCCTATGTGATGAGACTTACCCCTTAAATCGACTCACAAAATTTTGCTCCCAAAGTAGTTGGTACAAGACATCCTACAATGTCATTGCCTCCCTTCACATATCATTGATTATAATATGGCATCCCCATCAATGCTTTCCTAGAAAACAATTACACCACTTGAACCCAATTAAAAATTATGGACCATTAACAACACAGTTCACCATTTAAACCCAAATTTGGTCTCCAATGAAAACCCAACAAATTGAAATCATGAAAAACACATGGCCATTTCATTATTAAATGAATTCACATATAAATTATGCACAAATTCATCTTCATAGCAGAGTATAAAGATTTAAATTCCAAAAATGAGAACAAAGATTGAACATTTATCTTTTAATAGAAGATATCCCAAGAAAATAGCTGTGTAGGAGTGATCACCACCCAACCACAGGAATCCAATGCAGATGCCACCCCTAGATTGATATATGAGGTCACCAAGGTGAAGATGTAGCTACAATATTACAACTCACTCAACCCAATCCATTGCTCTCATGGCTTGGCCAATCTCTTCATTACAAAGACTCCATGTACCTCATCTAGCTATCAATCAACCATGAAACTCTCTTCAATTTCCATATACAACACAAGGGAAGGTCTGAAACTCTCTTACATTTATATATACAACACAAGGGAAGATCTAAAACTCTATTCCATTTCCATATATAACACAAGGGAAGGCATTTCCCTTCTCTACTTAAGAGTCAACACTCCCTTGGGACTCCTTCCTCTCTAGTGCTCCAATGGGGGTAGAAAGAGTCCAACTGTTGATTGCCTTTCGGGAATAACATGTTAGAGTAATATTATCTCCAAAATACTCAATGAGAAGCAATATCATTTGGGTGATGGTTTCCTAATTTTCCCAACCTCAATGTTCATTATAGCCATCTATCTCTCTTATGAGGTCTACAATTCAAACGACATAAACTTGGAATGCTACGGTGTTTTTCACCTGCATGTAGAGAACAAATGAAGATTAATGCTTCAAAATTCAAATAGAATAGGGGATGCAGGTATGCTCTAAAATATAATTACGGTTGCAACCCAAGGGCAAACAGGAATGCCCAAACTCCTCCTCGCTCGTGGGTTTAGCTCCATGGCACCGGGGAAAGGGGATGCAGGTATGTTCTAAAATATAATTAAGGTTTCAACTCAAGGGCAAACATCACTACCCAAAATCCTCCTCGCCCGTGGGTTTAGCTCCATGGAACCTTGGAAATGGGCTATCTTGGACCTTGAAACTCTAAATCCATCTATCGTGGAACTAGTTGCACTCATCAATGCATGCAACTGAGCAGATCCACCACATTTGAGCCCAAGGCGCCTATCCCTTGGTTAATCCAACCACCCCGTTGCTCATGCATCATCATTGATTTTTCCATTTTCTGAATAGTGAAAAGATCAAATAAAATCATAGGTCAAAAACAAATTCGAACTATGGGACCAGAGAGGGTTGATCAAGTCCCTCGCTTAGCCAGCAAGAAGATCTTCGAGGCTGTGCACAAAGCCCCAGCCACCTCTCCTAAATTCCGGCGAACCAATGAAAAAAAAATGGGGCGAATCATTCTGACCCCTCCCTTTGACCCTGTAAATCCATGCGAATGCCATGGAAATCTGCTCCAACCAAAGAAAATCGGGGGCGAATTTCATTTTTTCAGTTTTATGTGCCTTTTTTTTGGTGGGCTAATATTTAATAATTAATTATTTTTAAAATAATTATTGGGCTAACTTTATTAAACTATAGAAAATGGGTTTTATATAAAAAATTCACCCTATTAAAATTTTAAATCCCTTAAAATTCACCTTTGGGCTAAAATTCGCCCCTAAAATTTTGCCTGTATGCTATCCCCTACAAGCTGTTTCCAAAAATAATTGGGGTACTCACCAGAAATGGTGGGGGAAAATGGAACCAGTTCTGAGTCATGTCAGCAATATGTCGCTCTTGAACATGACACTTTCCTGTAATTCACGTCAGGTTAGGGACATACCATTCATTATTTTTCCTCCATGGGCTTGTGTTATCTGTTTTGACCTCTCATCTTCTCTTTGCCACAGCACCATGACCTCATATCTCTTGATGTCAAATACTGCCAAATTCTGCATTCATGTCATCAAGATATTCAAGAGAAGTTTCCTTCTCCAGTTTTCAATCCCTGATCCTATGCTTTGTCCCGATTCACTATCATCTTATTCCTCTATCTCGTGTCGATGACGTGGGAAACATTATGGCCCTCCTTCGACTGATCACTTCCTGTCAACTTTAGCTCATTATCTAGGAAGCTGATCCAGAGACTCCCTTCTGGTACCTTAGAGCTTGCATGCCTCAATGTCAAGTTCCTCACATTCGATGACAGGTCCTCATCATTGGCCTTCTATTGAGTTATTTCATGGGTGTTCGAATCCAACTCACTGTTCACATTCTGTGAATTGTACTGGTTGTACCTTGAGAGACCTCACCATTACTGGTGGTTTCTCTCGTGCCCGTTAACAACTTTCATCATTGGCTGGTAATCAGGCAATTTTCTTGCATGTTCGAATTTAGCTCACTAATTCGCATGCTTGAATTTGTACTTGTTTGGTTCAAGATGGAACACAAGACTTAGTGTTTTTTATTATATAATCTAAGCTGCGAGACAATTTGGTTTATCATGACTATATGCATGACTCTTCTGATGGGATGGTTGCGACCATACCTGAGTCTATTTGATGATCCTTCTTACTGGATGGTTGTGTCCATGCCTCATATCTTACTATTGGATGTACTCTATTATGGATGGTTGTGCCCATACAACATGTTGATGTATCAGAGATATCATTTGTACTTGTTCTTGGAGGTCTTCCGACGATGACGTTTTGGTTTGGGCAAGTTCTCATAAAGCATTTCAAACCTCCCTCTCTCTCGTACCTCATGCTTTAGGGGGCATCTTTTATACAATATTTTTTCACCGTCCCTACAATTCCCATCCCGAACATTGAGGACCATTTCAATGAGTTCTATGTATTGTCATGCCTTTCCATAAGTATCATTGCGTCCCTTGGCATGTCAAGAACATTTCCTCTGTTGGTCATTCCTAAAACAGACCTTCAAAAACATGTGATTTTGGGTTGGAAATGGTAGGAAGTTATGGCTTCGTGCCCATGAAAAAATTAACATTAGGCCCTATGCCCATTAGCGTTCAGTCTCAGAAGGGCACCCGCACCGAGATATTTTTGGAAATTTTTTAAAAATAAAAATGAAGTTTCCATGATTAAAAAATTTGTGAGCAGAATCATCATGGTTTGTTCGACTAAATAACATCGAAGTCCTCCCTTTGGCTTATTTTTTGCTAGAATTTTGCAACTCCCCAAAGGGATAGGCCTCTCATCCACCTTATGAGGTATCCCAAACCACTACCTCCTCTCCTATAAATCCTTCATCCCCACATTGATTCAGGTAGCTGAACAGTCATTACTATAGTTGGTGTGTAAAAGAAGGCAGAGAAGAATCCATTTTTGAGAGAGAGTTTAGGCCCATTTCCTCATCAAATCCGATCCCAAACGAATTCTCGAGATGCTCCCGACTGAAACTTTTGAAGGAGGCCTGAAACGTCAAGGCATTAAGGTTGTAAATTTATTTTCTCTATAATTAATACATGACCAGTTTTTTGGTTCTAATTTTTGTTTAATTATATGCAAAATGTTTGATTCTCCTTGACCAATCAAATAGATATAAATTAAGGTATATTATTGTATGTTTTCATCCTTCACTTGATCTTTATGTAGGTACACAAACATCATCACTGACGGACCGTGACACGTTAAGGAATAGATCGGAGGATTGTTGTTGCATATCATGACAATAGAGTTGGACCGAGGTAGGCTATCTATCCCAGTTCATCTTGTTAGTGTCAGTATATTCATCCCTCCATCAGAGATCAAATTTATCTTGTTTCATTTCATATTAGGTGTCTCATTCAGTCAACTGCATTCCATTAGGAGCATGGATCATCTGATGATCGTGGCTTGTCGCTCATGTCCCTCATGTCCTTTACCTGTTGGTCTAATTCTGTTCATTAAAATCATTTACAGTCATTTTTTATCTCATAGTTTGCAAAGAGTCATTTTAGGGTTTTAGTCACATTAGGTCTAGGGTTTCATTAATCAGGTCTTCAGAATGCCTAATAATGGTCAGCAGGCATGTGAGGAAGTCTGAAATAAGGTTTCAGTGCTAAAAGTTTCATCATCATATGCTTTTCATCTTTATGTAATAAATGTGATGTGATTTTCAAGTTTTTCAGTTGTAATAATACTCCACTGGATACCCTAGTCACCTTTGCCAAAGCTCCATGCCATCTATTCCCTGCAAGACAGACAGAAAGTTCATCATTCAGTCCAAAAGCAAAAATGAAGCAAAATAGAGTTTTTAAAGTGAAATGTCAAATTTCAAACATTGCCAAGTGAGTTTTTCAAATGGAAAATCAAAATCCTTGGTATATATATGATTTTTATGTTTCAAGAATCCATTTGAATGCCAAGAGACATCAGTGAGCAAAGGAGAACCTATGAGGAATGAAGGAAGAAGTTTGAGGGCAGACTGTGTTGAAATTTTCGAGCGCAACGCATTAGGTGACTGTCGCGATGCATTAGGCAAGCTTGATAGATTGGGTCGGGTCTCAACGTGTAAATTTTTTTCTACACGATGCATTGAAGTAGCGCAACGCACTGGGTTTGTTGCGCGACGCGTTGGGCTCTAAACAAATTTATTGCCATTTCTTCCAAATTTTCAAACCAGCTCGGTCTCTCTTTGTTCAAGTAAGCCTTGTCATCTCTCCATTGCCCATGACATGTGTTTGGTGTTGTCTGTGAAGATTTGAATACAAAAAATCAAACCCTATTATCTTGTTTGAGGATTGGCTCCTTTAGGGTTTTGAAATTGGTTTTGTGCCAAATACTTCCATTCTCCACCTTGCTTTTTCCCCTCATCACTATTTATCTTCTCACAACAGCCCATTCCCTATTCCCTTATATCCCTAAATCATTTCATTTCCTATCCCATTCCCATTACCCCACATCCCAATTGTAAATTTCCCCAAACCCCAATGCTATCCCAAGAAATCAAGTGGATGTCCCTAAACTTTCAATTCACAGATTTCAAGTGGCAAATTTCACTTGGAAATAGTCCATCATTTCCACTACCCTATCCCTCCATAGTCCCTCACTTGTTACCACATATTTGGCAACAAAACCAAGGACACCAAACTTTCATTTTCATCCAAGACAATACAATATAGACCTTGGACATCATGGAGATAGATACCGATACATCTTATGAACGAGACAGTGATTCCACCACTGAATTACATGCACCTAGAAGGCCTCATAAGAGTGGTAGACATGTGAGGGAGGAGCCCACTTCATTGGCTGAGTTGCAGGCTTGCCCTTTTTTCATGGCATGTTTTCAACAGCAGTCTTGTTATCAATTTTGTGAAATGGTTGCTAGGGTCCATCATCATCAGGAGCTGGCCTGTTTGTTTATGTTGCATTTACATGATGGTCAAGTCACCCTTGCCAGTGTGACATTCACTTTAACACCGGAAACTATCTCTCAAGCAACCAGAATACCAAATGTTCGAGAAAAATGGAACAAAAGACAGCAGGTTGAGAGGGTACACTATGAGCCATATATCAGGCCTAGCTTTGTGAAACAACTTAGCAGAGTTTTCCCCTTCCGGTTCTTAAAGGATTCCTATGCTCCTCTGATGAAACTTATTATCAGATATTTCAGTTGTGAGGGCCGGTTTCACGTCTCTATGCCTATCATATCAGGTTATTGATGCATTTTACCATGGTGAGGATGATGAACCTCCCTTATTTCATGTGCCAGAATATTGAGAGGATGACCAATCTTGTGCAAAGGAAAACTCCTGAGCAACAGTACAGCAGTATCTATCACTTTGCACTCATAAAGATTGTGGTTATGCATCAGCTCGGTTTACAGGGTATCTCATGGGAGGAGTTCATTTCTAATGATTTATTCACAACTCCTCAGGTTCCTTCAGAGGTTATTCATGACGCAGGTGAACCTTCATATCAGCATGAAGGTCACGAGACACAGACCACCAGTGTGCCGGTGTTTGTTACTTATCAGAGAGGCACTAGAGGATTATTTGCAGCAGCCCGGCAAGTATTATCTCCACCCGGGGTGGAATGGGTCTCGCTTCCGTCCTCAGCAACACAGGTACAGGTACAGGACAGAGGTAAGAGGCCCATGCAGGATGAGGGGCCTTCAGGAGGTCAGAATATAGATTTCATACTCATTGATGAGGATTTGGGCCCACCAAGCTCAAAGTTGAGAGAGACTATTCAGGAGCAGAAGGCGGAGATAGACACTTTGTCCGTCAAGTTGCAAAGAGCCCAATGGATGATCAACTACCTTGAGCAACAAAAAAAATAGTTGGAAGATCAGCAAACTATCATGGATTTGCAAAGTATACACGAGAACCGGCAAGCTGCCCAAAGGAGCCAAACCGAGATGACATCCATTGAGCGAGAGATTGAGGTTAATCGGGAAAATTGGCTCGAAGGGTCAATATTCATTTGGAGAAACTATTGGAGAAGGCCAATAAGGAAAATAACATGTTGAGACACATGAAGAATCATTATTGGGCACGAAATCATGTTTGCAAGGCACGAATCAAGATCCTGAAGGCAAAGTTAAAGAGGGCATTAAAGCGTCGGAAAAGGCATGATAGACTCCAAATTTTGGCTGAAGCTTCCTTGGCACACATAGCGCATGATAGAGGACACTCAGCCCAAATTTCAGGAAATTTGGGACAAATTTTGTCAATTTTGATTTTTTTTGGCCTAAACACAGATTTTCCTGCCCGACGCGTCGCGCCACTTGGCGCATGCTTATGATTGGGAGCTCCTCTTGGGTAAATCTTTGTATTTCTAGATTTTTCATGAAAATTTATGCATGCCTACCCATTACCCAGAGATTTTGACAAGTTCTGGGTTGCCGGAAGGGTCAAAAACACCCTAAAATTGACCTTTCTGCCACTTTTTGGACACACAGGAAGCAGTGTTGGGAAAACTCATTTTTGGAGGGCTAAATGGCAACCAAATTTAGAAATTCCACTTGGTTTGGAAAGTAGATAGGCATATATTTCCAATTATCTATCCTATGCTCAATTTGGACACAGGGAAGGCCATCAAAATCAGCTCCAAAGTGGCGCAACGCATAGAGATTTCAGGCGCCGCGCATTGGGGATTTTGGCTCGTCTTTCACTCAGTAACTCTGTTTTTCGCCTATTTTTGGCCAGTTTGAATTTTTTATCTCCAAATGTAAATATCTTGATGTAATTTGAAGTAATTTCATGGATCTTGATGTGATTTTGACAAATTTTACTCATGTAAGTAGATTCATTCATCAAAAGGTGAATTGTAACTGAATGAATCAGTTTCCTATATTATAGAGGCAAGCTGTTCCACTACCTATTTTCTAGTTCTTAGTTTAGATCTTGTTGAAACAGCTCCTGAACTAGTGAGCTCGAGCCCTAGAGGCATGGGGATGAGTTATGCTTGTCTATATCTTGTAGTTTTTCAGTCATTTTTAGGGTTGGACACTTGGGGTTGCCTTGAGCTTCATTGTACATTTCATCTCTGCATTTTGGCAAAGGAATAGACCAAGGTTTGTAGCACTCTTTGGGATCCATGTGTATCTATGTTTTGATGGTGTGTTTCCCTCTGTTATTGTAAGTTTACTGATGTTTCATGTGTATCATCTTCCTTCTTATTTCTTCTCAAGTTAAACAAACAAGTAATAAAGGTGGAATTCATTAGATTTACAGTGCTCTACCTTGAGTTTTGTTTAATTTTCTATGTTTTCAACTGTCTGAAGAGGATTCTTGAAAGTCTCTTTCCCTCTTCAACTCCTCACTGGTCGGAGCTATCCATTTCATTCAAAATTGAAGCATCAAAACAATTTCCTTCCTTGCCCCATTCAGAACTCTGCAAAAATTAGGCTTCATTCCCCAGACCCAAAATCTGCTTTCCCCTTTGATCCAATAAACATCTTCAAAATCAAATCCAACCTCCTTACATAGATACCTAGCATAAAATCATCCTTTTTCAAAGTCATCTCAAGCCTCACTGATTATTTTTTCTGAGATTGACGAGGAGAGAGCCCTCTCCTGATCTGGTAGGGCTAGCTACCAGATTAAGAATGGTTTGATGTTACCCTAGACTCTTCCTTTCTTAGCCTAAGGTAGATTTAGGCAATAACATAGTGGCGACCATACTGGCAAAAAAACAAAATGGTTTGCTTGTTAGTGTTATTTGTTTTATAAACTACAGACGGAGCCTGAAGTTATGCCAGGTAGCCTTCGAAATGCTCTTGATTTGCATTAACAAAAGTAGATAAACGCTGCTTCTGTCAATCTCCGGTCTAGTTTTGTAAGCGTAACATTTAACTTGTAAATTTCCCCAGTATATCAAACAATTCTAGACTTTTGGGTGATGAGTCTAGAATTCGATAGGCTGAACAAGTTGGTTTTTTCCATTTGATTTTTGAGAATAGATCGACACACTGGCTTCCAGACGACATACCAGAGCGAATCCGGATCCCGATCCACCTCCTGTGTATGAAAATCCAAATCTTATTTCAAGAATCCTTTGTCAAGAAAGTCCTGTGATTCCTGTGTTCAAATCTCATTCATGTCCCATTGTTTTTGAGTATCTTGAAGATCTTGAGTTTGACGAAAAATTTGAGTTGTCATTCTTTGAGACTAAGTCTGAAAGCACTATTGATTCTACTGTCATAAATCCACAGTTTGTTAAAAATATTGAAATTGAAATAGCTAATAGATCCATTGATAGTTACATCTTGAATATTCAGAATTCCATTGTGGCAACAAACATTCCTGAATTCATAGAGTCTGCATCTGCAACTCTCGGGTCATCTGCAATTACATCTGGTTCACAAATTCCTACCGAGCCTCCTTTCATTCCTACCATTCCCGTGCAACCTTCTATCCCTGATAAAAAATATGTAGTAGTATCACCTCCATCCACACCACATACACCTCATACATCAACTGCTCTGACTCCTCCTATATCCCCAAACCCGGTTGTAAATCCACCCAGAGCGATGGTTGCCCGGTTTGCACCCCTTGTATTGCCTCAAAACCTGGATGACATGCCCGCCAATTATCAAAGCAAAATTCCATTATTTGATAGCACTCCTCATAGTGTTACTGCGCAGCAACATGTGGATAGGATGGAAGATTTCTTCGACCTTCATGATATTGATGCAGAAAATGTAACAATGAGATTGTTTGTACAAACCTTCGGAGGTGAAGTAAGGAAGTGGTTAAGAGCTTTGCCGGCTAGAAGTATTGCTACATTGCCTAATCTTCAGATACAATTCTTGGATTGATGGGAAGTGCAGAAAGATCCTCTCCAGATCCTTTTCGAGTATGACAATATGAAGCGGAATGTTGGTGAGTCAGTTCAAGACTATTGTATTAGATTCAATTCTGTTTACAATGCAATTCCTGTTGATATAAAGCCACCTAGGGGATGTGCTTTGATTAAGTTTCTGGATGGATTTGATCCTAACATGGCCTATCAATTAAGAGAAAGAAGTCCGGCCACTTTAGAAGATATGCAGAAAATTGCAGTCAGCGTTGAAGCTAATTTGCTTGCCAGGAGAGCTAGAGGGAAAGCTGAAAAGAAAGTAGTAATAGAGGAAGAGGTTTCCACTTCAGATCAAGTTCTTCGTAAGATGGAAAATATTTTTGAAAGATTAACACTTGATAAGCCTGAACCGCAGATCAGAAATCCTAACTTCCGTGGCCAGCAGCAACCTCAATTTAGAATTAAGCAAAGAGAGCAGCGAGCACAAGAACCAGTAGTACAACAGAAAGTGAAGATGCCTTTACAGCAGAATTTTCTACATGGTTCAGAATCAGATGATGAAGAGAATGTAATAGGAGAAGAGAATCATTTCTTTACACCTGATGATATGCCAATTTTTATCACTGAAGATGAGGAGTATTCGAAAAGCTCAGCTGTAAAAAAGGATGAGAATTTCATCTTGGAAAATGAGACAACTCTTGAAGAAGGGACTGATGAGTATCAGAGAGGGTATATGAATGCTTTGACTGCCCAGCAGCAACAATATTCACTCAGAAATAGAGATGTGCCCATTAATCCAATTCAAAAGAGAAAGGAAGCTACAACACCAATGAATGATTCACCTGTTGTGCAGAAAAAGGGAAAAGAGACAGCTGATCCCACTACTATCAAATCACCATTAGCAAATGAAAGATCCAATCAGCTAAATATATCAAAGGAAAAAACTGAAAAGAAGGATGTTCCAGCTAAAGAGGTAGAGAAAACTTCAGTTTTTAACTTAGAAAATGAAATTTCTAAGTTAAAAGTATCCATTCCTTTGACTGAATTGATGAAGAATAGCAACTATAAGGGTCAGGTGTCTAAGATTTTGAATTTAGATCCATTGTCTGATATGGTAAACGTGGAATATGATCAACCTGAGTTGATTTTTGGTCTAGCATTGGATGGTGAGTATCCAGATAGTGATGTACCTCCTTTTTATATCAGCCTTAGATTGCATGACTATGTGTTACAAAATGCTATGTTTGATTTCGGAGCCTCTCATAATCTCATGCCTAGGGCAATCATGGAGAAATTGGGATTGGATATCACTAGAAAGTATCATGACCTTTATTCTTTCGATTCTAGTAGAGTAAGATGCATTGCGCTTATCAAAGATTTGGTGGTCAGTTTGGATCAGATTCCGACTAAAAATGTTTTGATGGATGTGGTTGTGGCGGATATTCCTCCTAGATTTGGCATGCTTCTTTCCAGATATTGGGGAGTAAAACTTAAAGGGACATTGCAACTTGATTTCTCCTATGCTACTATTCTTGTGTTTGGTCAAATGAGGAAATTATATCGAGAGAAAAAGATGAAGTATATGATCACCAGCAAGGAGAAACCGGTAAATCATCCAATCAATTATGTACATACTGATTTAGAATCATTTGTTTTGTATTCAGATAGCTTTAATGATGCAAATAGCCAAATAGTTGAAGTATAAGACATTCCGGAGATCACTGAAAATTTCAGAGAGGTCTTAGCGACAGAAAGACAAAGACTTGAAAGTACCGCCGAGCAATCAGCCTTCCGACAGCAGCAAAATGTTGATGGACAGCAAGCAGAAATAACAGAGCAAACAAAATTTCAGCATTTGGAAGAGGATGAAGATGGTTTGTGGACCATGGATTTTGATGGTGTGGTAGGAAATGACGGTGCTGGAATTGGCATTTGGGTACGCAGCCCTTTTTCTTCCCCAAACAAAGTGCCAAGTAATGTAAGGGTCTGTTCTTATAAATTGGCTTTTGATTGTTCAAATAATGAGGCTGAATATGAAGCTTTGATTGCTGGTCTAAAAATTCTTAGAAAGTTAAATGCCAAGAGAATTGCAGTGTATGGCGACTCCGAGTTGGTTATCAAGCAAGTGAAAGGTGAATACAAAGCTAAGCATCATCGAATCTGAGCATACCGCAATGTGGTACTAGATATATTGAGATTGTTTTCAGATTATACTTTGACATGTGTTCCACGTATTCAGAAAGGCATTGTAGATGCACTTGCAAAAGTAGCAAGTAATTTGAAAATTCCGATGAACTCAAGTAACAAATTTGAATTCATGTGAAGCATTGTCTGACTGTCCCTGACAATCAAAGGTATTGGTAGGTGTTTCAAGATGATGAAGAAATTGATGAATTTCTGCAAAATGAAGGTAAATTCAAAGACACTTCTATTGATGTGGAGCATGATGATGGTGAGACAGATGTGCAAGTAAACCGGATGGAAGTTTTGTAGTTGAAGGATAATGTCATTCCTAAAGGTCTAATACCTTTAGAGGAGCTTTTCGACCAAGATGATGTAGCTCGAAAACCAACCTTGCGGCCAACAGAGAAAGGAGTTGAGGATGTGAACATTGGATTATTAGAAAATCCAAAAATGGTGAAATTGTCCAAAGCATTGCCCCCACAGGTAAAAGAAAAGTATATCAGTTTATTATCTTCCTTTGCTGATGTATTTTCTTGGGACTATTCATATTTGAAAACATATGACACAAACATAATTCAGCACACCATTCCGATCAAGCCAAATCAAAAGCCCTTTCGACAAAAATTTAGAAGAATAAATCCAAAGTTGCTGCCCTCAATAGAGAAGGAAGTGAATCGGTTGTACAAGGATGGTATCATTGTTCCCATAATATTTTCAGAATGGATTTCTAATTTGGTGCCCGTGTGCAAGAAAACATGTGAGATTCGCTTATGCATTGATTTTAGGAATCTGAACAAAGTTTCTTTGAAAGACAATTATCCATTGCCCAAAATGGATCACATACTTCAACGAGTAGTTGGAGCATCTCGTATGTCACTACTCGATGGTTATTCCAGTTATAACCAAATTCTGGTTGATGAGGATGATAGAGACAAAACAGCATTCACCACTATGTTGGGAACTTTTCATTATGCTAAAATGCCTTTCGGTTTGAAGAATGCTGGTGCGACCTTTCGGAGAGCGATGGATATGGCATTTGAAAATGAAAAAGATGTCTTTTTTGTTGTTTATCTTGATGATTTGACAGTTTTTTCTAATTCAGATGAAGAGCACTTTATCATTTGAAGATTTTTTTTCAGCGGTGTAGAAAATATGGTGTGTCTCTTAATCCAAAGAAGAGTTTGTTCACCATGGATGAGGGCAAGCTTCTTGGTCATATTATCTCAAAGGATGGCATCTGCATTGATTCAGCTCGAGTAGAAGCTATTCAGCAAATTGATCTTCCCCGAAACAAAAAGGAGATCCAATCATTCAATGGTAAGATGAATTTCTTACGTCGCTTTGTGTCAAATCTTGCAGAACATTTAAGGGAAATTACAAACATGCTCAAGAAATATAGTGTAGTGAAGTGGACTGAAGAAGCAGTAAAGTCTTTCAATTTGGCGAAATTGGCTCTTTCTTCAGCTCTGGTTTTGATCAGCCCGGACTATACTCAGGATTTTATTTTGTTTTCATTTGCCTCGGATAATACTATGGCAGCAATCTTGATGTAGAAAAGAGATCAGCATGAAAAACCAATTGATTTTTTAACCCAAACCATAAGAGATGCAGCCTTAACATATAATATTATTGAAAATCAAGCTCTTGCTTTAGTGAAAGCGTTGAAAGATTTTCGATTTTATATTCTGCATTCTCACATCCTTGCTTATGTTCCTAATGCTGTTGTTAAAGAAGTCTTAGTGCAAACAGATCCAGAAGGGAGACGAGGCAAATGGATTGTTGCCTTGTTGGAGTATGATGTGGAGATAAAGCCTACAAAGCTTATCAAAGGATAGGGGCTGGCTACGCTAATGGCTGAGTCAAATTTGCATGCCTTGGACATTAATCTCATTACTGCTATGTCCGAGGAAAATGAGGAAAGTTCGCTAATTCAGGTATCAGAAATATTTGTTCTTTCTCCTTGGTATTCAGACATTGTATATGTGCTCCAAAATTTGTCACCACCACCAAGAATGGCTAAAAACAAGAGTAGAACATTAAAATTGAAGGCTGCCAAATTTTGTATCATGAATAATGAACTCTATTGGAAAGATCCCGGTGTTGTTTTGCTCAATTGTTTAGTTGAAGAAGAAGCAAAGCAGGTTATGGAGGAATTTCATAAAGGAGATTGCGGAGTGTTACACCATTTTTTGGTCATCTAACCTTTTATCATTAGATGGACCCAAGTACACCATGTAAGACCAGTTTTACCCCAAGTAAAACTGCTTTCACCATGTTAATTAAGAAACCCCAAAAGGAATAATTAATTAAACCATAATTTAATTATTATTCCCAGTCATGTTTAACCCAAAAACAAAGAAATTAATGAGATAAACCCATAGTTATCTTATTATTTTCTAGGAATAATTATTTAAATAATATTCCTCGTTAAATATGACCAAATCAACCACCATTAATCAACTAAATCATTATTTATTTGATTATATCCCAACCACTTCCTTAAAAAGATAAATAAATCATTTATTTATTTATTTTTCACTAATCAAGGGATTTGACCCAAGTCAAACACCCTTCCCCTCCAACAAATAATAATAAAATATTCCATAGAGGTGGATCTAGATTTGGTTAACATTATTTTAATCATGCACCAAGATCTAGAATGACCCAATATTTTGTTATAAATAGGAGGGTTTTCCCCATCATTCTTCACCTTTTTGTTGCCTATTAGATCACTCTGGATCTATACACTTGGTCTCATTTCTACCATTTTGCTCCCATTGAGCTCTATCTTCTACATTGGGTTTTCTACATCTACAAGAGAGAGAAGGCTTAGATCTGAAGTGCTGAGGACTACAAAGAACCCATCCCATTGAGGAGATCTGGATACACCTTCTTGTTTCCTCCCAGGTGCCCTGTAATATAAAAATTCATTCAAAAAATCGTGTTCTTGTCTTGTCCGTTGGATGCATGGAGCAAACTCTTTACTTTTCTGCCTAATGTCTTTCCATTTATAGATCTGTTTGTTGCAGCATTTTAACTAATAATTGCAGATCTGAAGATGTTTTGCAGCCTCTATTGTTGTTAGGGCTATTAGTTATGCGTAGCTAAAGTGGTTCTTTTTCGTACACTTCGACGAAGAATTCATACTAACAAATGGCGACTCCACACGGGTTTTAAATTACGACCGCCGTCGTTTTTCATATTCCTGCATATCCAGCTACTTCAGGCCCTAGGGCTTCTTTTCAGCTGCTTAGTTTTCCTCTTTTTATGTCATTTTTCTCACATAAAACGCTAAAAACTTAAAATTTCTAACTTCCGTGTGTTTCTGCCTCATTGTTACAGTGGTAAGCGACAATTTAAACAAGAACTCCAGACTCCGCAACTTTTCTAAAAATCTCGCCGCCGAGACAACCGAACAACGGGGGTCGCACTTTTGGCCCAAAACCCGCGACCCGGACCTCCGTGCTGCACTTTTCACCGTTTCTACGACCTCTAACTCATCGTGTCGAAACTCGCGACCGACTTTTTCCGCATTTTCTGTAATTTTCCGGGGTTCCGCCGTGCCTTCTCGCCAGGGTTTTCCAGCCTCTCGTCTCTGCCTTCCGCCTCACCAAGATCTGATCTCGTTTTTACTCATCTAAGTGGGAACCTTGTACCCCTTAGGGCTTTAGTACCCTCCACTTTTGAGCAATTAGTTTTAGCCGTTTTCAAATTCACTAAGCCGTAGCTTCAACTCTCTTTTCCGTATCCGCGTCTCCCTTTCAGATCCATTGAAATCAGCCTCTTTTCCTTTCAAATCACCCCTTGTCGTTTTGTTTGGACCTACTCTAAAGTGATTTCCCTTTTTCCAGCCACCTTGCCTCTGTCTCTTGGCTGTGATCTGCACCCCTTATCTGCAGCTTTATCCTCCGGATCTCTGTCCCCTTTGACCCTAGATCTGTTGAGCTTCCTTTGTGTGTGTTTCCATAGTTTTTCCCTTTCTTTTCAACATAGTTTTGAGAGACCCACTTTCTTGGGTTTGATAGATGCATATGTAGCTGTTATTTTTTTGTTATTTCAGCATTTTTATTCTGTTCTCTGTAGGTTTATTTTCAGCTACGTTGCACACTTTTTTGCTCTCAACAACGGAAAGGGTTTAAAAATTAAAATTAACGCACACCACACACTGACCTTAAGTGAAGAAGCGCCTGGTTTACACCGCCCGGCAAAGACTCTAAAATCAATCGTCACTGCACCTTATCTGCCCTTGACCTTCTTGATTCTGTCCCTTTCTGCCCTTGTCGGTTTCCTTCTTCCTGTCATCATTGCGCCCCCAAGGCGCCTTTCCCGGAGACTTCTTGGCCTTCATCCTCGATTTCCGGTTGATCGACCTGCTCCGCACCGTCGTCGTCGAGCCAGTCCACCTTCGAGTCCGCACTCCGACTCCTCTCCTGATTCATCGGATCCCTCTTCTCCTTCCGGTTCTCCCCCTCCGACTCCTTTTACCTTCACCATGTCCGGATCAGGGCCTAATGCTAGCGGTTCTCCCGGCCCCAATGCCAGCCCTACTTCTAGCGGAACCGTCACAACCACTACTCCGGCCACCCCTGTGCTGCCGTACATTGCAGGCCTCAGCCTCCCCGATTTCCATCAGTTGATTAATGACCCCATTCACCATAATACTACCCGGCCCGCTATGCCCACCAAGCTACCCTCTGATATCCCTAAGTTTGAGGGCCTTAATGGCGAAGACCCAACCAATCACGTCCGGTCTTTCCACATGTGGTGTTCCTCCAACTCCATTACCGATGACTCCATCCGTCTTCGTTTGTTCCAACGCACACTTACCTGCGAAGCTTCTAAATGGTATGTCGAACAGGCCACTTCCTCCCATACCACGTTCGAGACTCTTGCCCAAGCCTTCTTGTCGTACTTCCAGCTCCCTCTCCGATACGACACTGGGACGGAGCTCTTGACTTCATTTAAGCAATCCTCTTCCACACGCCTTTCTGCCCATGTTCAGGAATGGCGACGAAGACGAAGCTTATGTCGAGCCCCTCCCTTTGAAGATCGGGTTTACATGGACTGGTTCCTTCGCACCCTCCCATCTCCCATCGGCAAAGATGTCGCCTCTCACTTTCCTCAATCTGAAGAAGCCGCCCTCCAAATAGCTTTAAAGTATGACCTGATCTACGCTCAATCTGGTTATGTTTATACCGTTCTTCCTGACATCCCCCGGCCCGGTGGCGCTAACGCCCCGGGGGCATCTCATTCCGCCGACGGCATTGTTGGATCTCTTTCCCACCCCTCTGCTCATCCTCCTATGAGCCATGGCCCTCCTCAGGGAGGGGCCAGCACCTCTAGCACTCTGCCCCCTCCCGGCAACATGTATCCAGGATACGGCATGCCTCCTCCTTTTGCCCAACCCCCTGCTTACCTCAATGCTGCCCAACCCAACCCTTACTTTTATCCGCAGCCTGGTGCGCCAACTCCTCCAGCATATGCGCTTCCGCCTCCCTTGCCTCCTCACCACCTGCAACAGCCCTTACAACCCCCTCCAGGGCAAGTATTTGCACAGCAGGGTGCGTTTATTCCCTCTTCTTCTCAAAGAAGGCGGAGAGGCAACCAGAACCCATCTGCCCCCGGTAACCGAGGACCCAATTCTGGTATGGACCCTAACACTAGCAACCAGCCTCAGGACATCCCGCCCAGGCCGGACAGGCCGCTTCGCACAAACAAGCCCTGTTCGTGTTGCAGTGATTACGGTCACTACACTCACGATTGTCCTCTCTTACCCCAGATGCGACAGATGTGGGAGTCTCAAGCCACATTGCGCGGACAACACGTCTCCCCTCACGCTCCTCCTAATGTGGCCACCCCCCCGCCAGCTGTGTTCAATGATCCTTTCCCTCAACAGGGATTCGTGGCTACCCAACCCCCCGACAGCCATGCAGCCACACCATCGTCCATTTCTGGTTCCTCTGACTACCAGATCCTTATGATGCGCTCTGATTCGTCCCCTTCTGTCGACCTTCACCTTCAAACTCGGTCTCGCCAGTACCCCAAGCCTCCTGCTCAGTCTGCTCCCGAGCCTCCATCTTCAGGTTCTACAGAGCCTCTTTCGACATCCAGTGGCCCCTTACACATCCCTCAACCCAAAGTTGAGGTCCACCCAAAGATTCCAAAGGGTCCATTACGCCGAAATGCTGCTTCCGGTCGAGCCGCTCAATCGTACAGTATAGTAGATGATTTGGCACAATCCCCCGCTGCCATTTCCACACTGGAACTCCTCCAGTCGTGCCCTTCTCAAAGGAAGGCTCTACTATCTGCCGTGGGCGCTGTTGATCCCGCTGATGACCAAATGATTGTTTTCGACGCCACTCAATCGGACCACCCTCCTCTTCCTCCTTCCGTTGCTTTCCAAATCCCAGTCAAAATCCGGAACGCCACCGTATCCCGGTGTATAATTGATGAGGGGGCATCCACCTGTGTGATGTCCGCTTCGGTTTGGAAGCAACTCGGATCCCCTGAGTTGGCCCCTTCCACGATCACCCTTCGAGCGTGGGATGGTCATGCCTCCTAGCCTATTGGCCTGTTTCGTAACTGTCCCATCACCCTCGCCGGTAAGACTGTTTGCGTTGATGTCGAAGTCATTGACGCCCCTCTAGACTACAACATTCTATTGGGGCGAAGCTACACCTATGCCATGTCCGCTGTCCCATCCGCGGTCTTCCGCACGATGTCTTTTCCACATAATGGGAAGATAGTCACCATTGACCAGCTATCGTATCATGAGCCGCCGTCTCAATCCTCCTCCGAGACGACCATCTCTTCTGTAGCCAACAAGCAAACCGTCGATTCCTTGACCAGTGTCTCCCCCGGCGTTTATAAAGATTCCACCCTGCTTGGTACTTTTCCTCACCTTCCCCCCCCTCCTATTACGGATCCCAGCTTGTCGAATATTTGCATGATGCAATCGTCTCAGGCTGCCCATAAACGGCCTGCCTCGGCTAGTCCGCACCCTCCCCCCGGCCCTCCGCAACCCGCTCCTAGCCATTCATCTCCGCCAGCCGGACCTCCTCCTTCCGGCCCTCCCCCTACAGCTGGTATCCCCGAACCTCTTTATCCTCCAGGCTCGGTTCCCCCCGGCCTTAACCATCTTGGAGCCGTACCTCCCGGTCACTACCCTGCTGGACAGATCCCCTTCTTGGCTCCCCCTCCCGGAGTATATTCTGTCCCCGTCATGGCCACCCTCTCTCTCCCTAACTTGACCTTGGGTATTCCGGTTTGGTACCTTGACCCCCCAGCCGCCACCCCCCCCGGTCACCCCAAACCTTACATGGCTTTGACACCGGTTCAACCGGTCCCCCTCGCTTCCTCCATAGCCACTGTGCCCCCAGCACCTCCACAGGACCCTTCTCCTGTTGTGACGGCTCCCGGGAAGATAGGCAAAGCCCGAAGGGGGGCAACCCATCACGATCCGGCCCCCCCGACATCCATTACCCCCCCACGACCACCAAAGCCCGCCATTCGATGCGCTTTGTGTGATGTCGTCGGTCATGCCACTCACATGTGTCCCGAATTGCCCCACCTCAAGCTTCTGGTCAACGAGACATTCCCCGACTCTGATCTCCCAGAAGTACATGTCACTATCCCCGACTCCCTCCCAAAACTCAAACGCTTGCGCACAAACCACCCTTGTGCCTTGTGCGATTTTCACGGCCATTACACCCACCTCTGTCCCCGCCTTGACGAGTACCGTTCCTCCTTGGACTTGTACCGCCAATTCTAGGCCGCTTCGATCGGACCAGAGGACATTCACATTCCGCCTCCCGCTTTTAAGCCAACGGAGCCCTCAGTCACCATTTTGTACCTGTCATCATCCATGAGACCATTGGGGAACATTCCACCTGAATCCTCCCCTATTGTTTCGCTTGACCTTCCTTCAGCGGGCATCTTGGGCTCAACATCGGTAGATCCGGTATCTACTTACTCTTCGGTCACCCATTGTGACGATACGCATGTGAACCTCTCTTCTCATGATGATGATTCAGGCCACTTCACCACGTCAGGTAGTTCTTCTTCCACTAGTCACCCCATCTTCTATCACGATGACGACATTATGGAAGAAATTCCCACCCCCGACTTCATCTATTCCCCCTTACATCGAACCCATGCGTTCACACCACATCCACCTTGTGGTCATTACATCGAAACCCAATGTTTGGGTAAGGGGGCACCCACATTTGAGAGACCAAGAGAAGCCATTCTCCACCACTCTCCTAGTGTATCCGGTCGTGTTGACTCTAGACCCCGTATTCTTCCACATTTAGAAGACCCTCTAGAGTCCCATATCACTTCAGACCACCTACCCCTACATACATCACTGGGGGCATCATACGCCCCCCCATACATATACTTACGACATGCCCATAGCATGTTCCAAAAACTGGGGGGCACCATACGCCCCCCCCATACACATACATCCGACATGCCCATAGCATGTTACAAACAAAATCCAAAACCTGGGGGCACCATATGCCCCCCCATACATTCTAGGGGGCACCACTTGCCCCTACACACATCCGAGAGGGCACCATATGCCCCTATATCTGGCCACTACACGACGAACGCCCTGATCCACCTGGATCTCTGTCCGAAGTGTTCCCAGATCCCTCTCCCTCCAGTTGACCCGCAACTCTGCCATACCTGCACAACCACATTCTTTTTGTCAGGGTACATATCGGGAACACCATAACCACACACCACAATCCAACTCCTAGCCATAAAACAACACCAAACCCCCCTTATCTCCCAGGTCGCAGTTTTCTGCCATTTTCTGGACCAGGTCGCACTTGTTGCCCTAATACCTGCGTCCTGGGTCGTACTTTTTGCCCCAAAAAGTGCGACCCGGCCATAGAGATGAAGGAGGGGCTGTTTCTGGGGGTTTTGGGCCCTCAACCGCAAATGTAATCCATCAAAATGCAAGAGCAAGGTTAGGCCTCTCGCCTCCAACTGACAGATCTCGAATCCAACGGTCGGTTTGTCCGCTACGTTCGCCGCAAGATTTAGGGCCTTCTCTCCTCTCCACATTCACCACAGCAACAATAGCAAATGAATGATTTTGGAGGAAAAACTGCCTCATTAAAAGAGAACCCCTGTTTCTTCTTTCGACTGCTGCGACCACACCGTAGCCCCGTTCGACGAACCGTCAGCACCGCTGGATAGATCTCACCAAGCTCTCAAATGGGTTTTCCTTAGTTTTTGGTGATTTGATACTTCACCCGGACACATTTTTCCACGAAGGATCACTTCACCGCTCCTTAAAATCGAATTTCCTCACTTACGATACTTGTACTTGGGGCACCATATCGCCCCCTTACTTGTCCATGTTCGTGTTGATTTTCGTCATGAGTACCCACCTTGTACTCATGCTTCTATGACCCCCCATTGGGGCCTTTATTGTGTGGCAGCACTATCTAGTCGCCCTTGCTTAGAGCATCCGAGCTGAGTCATCATTGCATTCATGGAGTCTATCCTGCATCCTTTTACACCATACTATAGCCCTCCATTCTTTTTTGCTTGGTTCCTCTCTTGTGTCACATCTCATGACCTTCAGCCCCACTGTCCCCTGTCCCTTTCGATATTGTGTCAGTCGCTGCCATGTCATTCATGCCCTTTATGCTCTAACAAGGGAAGTCGTCCATTCGCCACCCCACCCTTCCCATTTCCGCCATCATCATTAGTGTCAGTTTGTCCGTCACTCTATTGCTTTTCTCTCGTGCCTTAGTTGAGGATCTCTCATTGCCTCACCTAAGGCGGGCCTCCTTCTGTCGACCTCAACACACTTATTCCAGAAGCAAGGTCTAGAGGGCGGTGTACCTTGGTTCCAGCTTCCACTTTTGTTCGGTGCCTCGGATCAGGCAGGGGGATTTCTTACCTCTCTTTGACTTGATTGCTTCTCCAGCTCCTTTCAGCATGATCGAGATTCGTATACTGGACAGTCCAGTGACCCAGCAGCAGCTCTTGATGATTCCCGGGCGTGTGTGAGATGTCTCAGCCCTCATGAGGGGGTGGCCCTGCAAGTAGCCCCCCACATGCCCGGATGACCTCTTCATTGCAGCCTTTGATGCCGCTCCAGATTTTGATGATGTTGGCCTTAGCCACTTGCAGCACCTTTATGATTTTCATGTATCAGTCAGATTTTGTGAGCCCTTCCCCATTTACAGGGGGCATTTGGGTTGTATTTATCTCATGTACTCCGATATTATTGTACTAGTCCTGGCTGTTATCCCAGGCACAGCATGTATGTGAGACTCTTCATTGTATTTTTATCTGGCCCTTGATTATGCCAGCTGTACTCTATGGTTTGGTCCCTTGTTTACTGGACACACTATTCTTTTGTACTTTGTCACGGCGGGCATAGGTATGCCTCCCCCGCCGCCTTCAGCACAAGTACCCTCTCATAACAGAGACTTGTTGCACCTGCGAGTCTCGTCTCCTCAGGGTCTAGTCCTTCAGCACACTATCTACCTCATATTTCTCTCTCTGACATACCCTTTTGTTGTCTAGTGATTGTATTCTTACAACGTACTTCGGTCATACGATTTGCTCCTGACACTCGCACGCTGGGGGGCAATCTGTTACACCATTTTTTGGTCATCTAACCTTTCATCATTAGATGGACCCAAGTACACCAGGTAAGACCAGTTTTACCCCAAGTAAAACTGCTTTCACTATGTTAATTAGGAAACCCCAAAAGGAATAATTAATTAAACCATAATTTAATTATTATTCCCAGTTATGTTTAACCCAAAAACAAAGAAATTAATGAGATAAACCCATAGTTATCTTATTATTTTCTAGGAATAATTATTTAAATAATATTCCTTGTTAAATATGACCAAATCAACCACCATTAATCAAATAAATCATTATTTATTTGATTATATCCCAACCACTTCCTTAAAAAGATAAATAAATCATTTATTTATTTATCTTTCACTAATCAAGGGATTTGACCCAAGTCAAACACCCTTTCCCTCCAACAAATAATAATAAAATATTCCATAGAGGTGGATCTAGATGTGATTAACATTAATTTAATCATGCACCAAGATCTAGAAAGACCCAATATTTTGTTATAAATAGGAGGGTTTTCCCCATCATTCTTCACCTTTTGTTGCATATTAGATCACTCTGGATCTATACACTTGGTCTCATTTCTGCCATTTTGCTCCCATTGAGCTCTACCTTCTACATTGGGTTTTTCTACATCTACAAGAGAGAGAAAGCTAGATCTGAAGTGCTGAGGACTACAAAGAACCCATCCCATTGAGGAGATCTGGATACACCTTCTTGTTTCCTCCCAGGTGCCCTGTAATATAAAAATTCATTCAAAAATCGTGTTCTTGTCTTGTCTGTTGGATGCATGGAGCAAATTCTTTACTTTACTGCTTAATGTCTTTCCACTTATAGATCTGTTTGTTGCAGCACTTTAACTACTAATTGCAGATCTGAAGATGTTTTGCAGCCATTATTGTTGTTAGGGCTATTAGTTATGCGTAGCTAAAGTGGTTCTTTTTCGTACACTTCGATGAAGAATTCATACTAACACAATCTATGATGTCTTTGAACTAGTACCTTGCCTTCCAAAATCCCTGAAAACTTGAAAATCTTCTATTTCTTGCCTTGAGCTTTCTACTGCTCCCGTACTGTCTTTTTTTATGCAATCCGAGCTTTAATGGCGCCAGAGAATGGTTTCCAGAGTTTGAACTCTGTCCTTTGATGAAATTTAAGGTGTAGACACCCTTCCGGACATTGTTCTGTAAAATCAGGCTCTGAATTTAGCTTCTTCTGTGCACTGTGCCATTACAACAACGCATATGAATCATGTCGGTTTTCCGCCTACCTGTAACCCTGCAAAACACGAAAACAAATTAAAAAAAACATTCATGGAGAGGTGGATGCAATGGGGGTGGCGAGAATGGATGTGCAGACCGGTGAGATGGCAGAAATAGGTAGATTCATGGCAGAAAATGGTGAAAACCGGTGGACTGTGGTGAAAAATTTAAATGCAAACCTTTGAAAAATGATTTCGGAATGAAATATGAAAGAAATATAAAGAGGGTGGAGGACAACGTGATAAAAACACGTGGAGAGGTGACGCAGCGGGAGCGGTCAACGGCGGGACGTGCAATCAGATCTGGACCGTACGATCTTAGGAGGAGATCGATGGCTAAAAATACATCGGAGAGCGACGGATGGTGGGCCAGGAGTACGGACGACTTGGGTTAACTTCAACGCAGTTTCACGGAGTGATCACCGTTGGATGGGCGATCGCAGATCAGAAAGCTGATATGCATATCGCTCTGTGTCTTGTACCGAACGATAACGCGTGATGAGAGGGCAGTTTTCAAACAGTTTCAGAGCCACGTGTCGGGCGATGAGTGGAATCACTCTGAAAAAATAAATACTGCCCATGTCCGAAAGGCAGTTCGATAGAAACCAGATGGTTTTGAACAGCGTTGGCGCAGCTGCGGGGTCCACCGGGCGGGTGTATTGTGAGCCGTCGGATCAATGATTAAATGGAAGATGGATCTGCGATCGAAACGGAGAACTGGGTGAACAATGTATGTTGCGGGGAACACGACGACCATCGGATCTGTATAGATTGATGGCTAATATTGTGCTCGATACATATTTGAGATAAGCACTTCTCGGGATGGATGGTGGTTCTATCACCGC
Organism: Pinus albicaulis; assembly: GCA_034641835.2. NCBI lineage: Eukaryota > Viridiplantae > Streptophyta > Pinopsida > Pinales > Pinaceae > Pinus > Pinus albicaulis. The sequence continues at coordinate 114,719,076 of CM076581.1, forward strand.
GGTCGCATGGAGGGAAAAAGGTGTAGGGGCTTGGCTGAAAGGGGCTACGATCCGACTATGGAGAAAATGGTTTTTGGGCCATTTTAGTGCATTTTCAGGCCAAAAAAGGTAATGATAGGGGAAATAAAACTACACCAGGGGCATGTGCATGGTTTAAGGGAATTTTGGGAAGGTTTAGAAGGCTTAGGGGAGGGAATTTGGGGTAAAAGGGGAACTTTGAAAAAGGGGATCAAATGGACAATCCTGCAGGGGTACCAGGGGCAAATGAAGGCCTTTCGGAGAACCATTTTTTGCAATCAGAGAGGCTTCATAATGGGAATCAGCAGAGGGGATTTCATCACCAGGAAAAGGCATAGGAGACTTCAAGGATGATGTATTTTCAGAGGAAATGCATTCCTTGAAGGCTCAAAACATTTTAGCCCCCTGTTTGCTTGCCAAAAATTCATAGGGGGCTAACACCATCAATGTTTCTAGTTATGTTTCTTCTTTCTTTACCTCATTAAGTTCTGGATTCTCCTGGATATTTTGAATGTTCTGTTGTAATTGATGGACTATTAGATCCTTCTCTTTAATTTCATTTTCGAGTTTGAGTTTGAGAACTTCAAACTCTAGTTGCAGATTATTAATACTTGATTGCAACTCCTACTCTATCTTTTGTTTTTCATTTAAGAAAATTTTCTCCATTTGAGCCATTTTTTGATCCTTCTCCATAATTAATGACTCAATATCTGATGTATTATGAATATTTTCATATTCATAAGCACTTGCAAACTAAGATAATCTGCTAAGTTATTTTCCTTGAGTTGACTGAGTTCCTTTCCAGAGAACTTGCATTGATATTGTGTCCATAGGCATTTCTGGATAATCTTCCATATTTCATTTCTTCTTTGATCTAGATATAAAAAAAATTTGCTTCAGACTATAAAATACATCCAATCGAGGTATTTCCTCAATCCTCATTATTATTTCATTGTTAGAAAAGCAGGGATTATCTCCATGTCTTGAGCCGATGTTTCTTCTTGTTTCTCCTTTGTATCATTGATCTTTAGTGTCTGATTTTGCTTAAGAGAAATTTCGGAAACCTCTGCAGTAAATGAGATTTCTCGAATTTCTCCATGATATTTAGAATTATTTAGATTAGAGGGAACTTGTTGATTGATTGATTGACCTATATGAGTTATTGTTTTAAGAGAATCTTCAGTAGGAAGAGTTTCGATTAAAATAACACTCTGATCAGTAGGAGTATTAGTATCAGATAATTATTTTTCAAAAATTTCCCAGTCTTGATTAAACCTATCCTCTTGCAGAATATTTACGATTTCTGGTTCTGCTACTTGTACTCGTACCTAAACTAGAGGAATCAGAATTTGTTCTAGCATTGGCCTGTGGAACATGTAGTCTGGAAAATGAGAATTCATCTGTTCTCGATATTGCTTGAATTGTACCAACTCTTCTTGACTAAACCTTATGGTTTCTATTTGCAGAACCCTTGAGAATTCTTGGATTGACTCAAAGAAATCATCAAATTTATCAAGCTCGCTTGTAAATTCCCGCAACTTAACTTGATTTGTTATTTCTCTGGCAACACCATATGAATCATAACTTCTCTTTGGTAGAGTTGGGAAATTGAAGGGTTTTAATTGATCAATTTCAAGACAGGGATGACTGAAATTGTTGAGAGTATATGACCCACATGAAATAGTTGGCCAAATTTTCTTTTTGGCATCTTTCATAATTTTAGTCAACCCCTTACCTAGGGTTTGATAAGAAATTTCCTTGGCCAATAATTAATCTAGTATATATAAGGGTAGGACATGAGGGCAAGCATGACATCCAAAAATTCAGATGTATGTGAAAAATTCTTCACCGAACCAACTTCATGTAGGCTTGAGACTTCTATTGGCTTCATGGGTGACTCTAGATATTTTCCTTCTGAAAATGACCTGAAAAACTAGGAGCATTATATCATTACATATTTTAAACATATGAGAGTGGTATTTTGATTCCCATAGGAATTATAACTGTACAAAGATGGGGGTTTTGACTTCTCTGGTCCATTTCCATCCTAATGGCGGAAATTCAATAGAAAAATAGACATCATCTAGGATAAAAGAACTCATATAAAAAGGAGTGACTATACTGGATGGAAGATTATGATTTTATCTATAGATAGTGGTACATATAATCAAATTATTAGACAGAATATTAGCCCAATCAAGAATATAGCCGTTATAGGTTGCTTCTATCAGGGGTGTCCAATCTTCCTTAAACTTGGTTGTATTTGCAAACCCAAAAATATGACACATTATTTCAACATTTTGCGAGAAAGGGCTTTTAAGAGAAAATACTGAGTACATACCCTTATCATCACGATTATGGTGATTAGGATCATTTCCCCAATCCTTGGTTACATTTGCAAGGTGTTCATTCTCTCGCATGAATTCTTGAACAAAATAGTTGTCATATCTCTTTTGGGGCTTGGGAAATTTGTACATATCTTTCAAATCTAAGGGCCTAAGAGAACCAATAATTGTTCTGTTCCTGGTAACAAAATATCTATCTCGAATGTCCACATGATCCAACACCCATTTTACTAATTCAATGTATGGCATCATTTTAGGACGTGCAAAAATTCTATGAAGAAAAGAGTTAGTTGTGTCGGACCATGAATCTGAATCCATGGATACAGAATCATCAGTTACAAATTTTATATTCAAAATTACTTGTGGATTTTCGTTCTCAAACAGCTTATATATCCCTTCCCATATTGAGGAACTAATGTCTAGGTTGCATGTTGTGTCTGAGATTAAAAAATCCATCTCGTTGTTTTCCTCTTGCTGAACGAATAATTGAGGTTGGGTTGCGGACTTCCTTCATGATTTAATTAGCCTCGACATCCTTTTATGCCTTAGTTTTTGGAATTAACCTATTGGAATAAAAACAAAGAGCGTAAGATGAGATCACATCAAATTCTATTAACTGTCTTATCACCTTAACTCATCCATAATGGGAATCCTCGGTATTAAATCTGAAATAATTATAAAATTGATTGAAAAACTCGAGATCATAAAAAAACATGAATTATCATTAAATTGATAGCATGGGCTTCGTGTGAGTTTGATAGTTGTTATCTTATCGAGATCTGTAAATCGGATTTTTCATGATTAGCGAGTTTCAAACTTTCGCAACAATGTGCGACATGCGAAAATGCGATATTGCGATGGATTTTTTGTTGGATGACAGAATGCGATATCGGCATATGTTAGATGACAAATTGCGATATTGGTATCCATTACATAACGTAATTCGTTTTTTCGCATATCGGTAATTCACAATTTCACATATTGGCAATTCACAAGTTCGCATATCGGTGTTTTTCATTTTGGTGATTTACACTTCAGTGATTTACGGTTCGACGATTTAGTTCTTGATCCTTGTACTTTTAGCCTTTACGTGTTCCTTAGAGCACTTTTTTATGATTTTCTTATGTTTTTTAAGAAAAACAAAATTTAATCTAAATAGAGTCAAATTCTAAGTTTTATTTCTAAAATTAATTTAATCTTAATATTTTTAAAAGGGTCCCCATTTTTCTTTCTATAATATTTTACTTAGAAAAATGGGAGGTTGTTTTAATACTACAAAAATTGGTGATACACTAGATGAATCTAGAATCTGTGATAAATATTAATACTTAAAAGATAGTATTCTAGGAAATTTATAAGTGTTTAAAATATGTCTTAAATATAGGTAAATTTCAATCCAAATAGCTTGGTTTTACTTGAAAATTTTTCTTACTTTTGCAAATGAAATTTCTCTCTAAATGAATCAAATTGTAATAATTTGAAAAGATAAGTAAGAATTAAGTCAAATTTTATATTGTTTGATGAAATTATTAGTCACTAGTAGGGCCACTGCTGTCGGAAGACATTCATAGCCTCGACAGGGTTACTATTTAAGCAAAATGATCTAGTATTCCATTCATAACTGTTACACCGCATTTTGTCACTGTCCCTGCAATACCCATCCCATGCATTGGAGGCTCATTTCTGTGAACAAAATAAAGTGTTAGGCCTTGCAAATATCATCATTGCATCCCTTGCCATGAGTCAAACATTCCTTATTTTGATCATTTCCCGAACAGACCACCAAAAACACCTATTTTTTCCTTAGCGCTAGTAGCCAATTATGCCCTCACATTGATGAGGTAGATTAACATTCGCCCCCACACCCACTAGCGCTCCATCTCATTTAGCTACCCATGCCAATCTGTTTATGGAATTTTGTTTAAAAATAGAGGAAAAGTTTCGATCATAACAACTTCGTGGATGAGTCATGGGGAGTTGTTCGACTGAATAACCATGGCCTTCCTCCTTTGGCCTCTTGTTTCCACATTTTTGGGAAACCTCACATGAGCTAAGGCCTCCCTTCCACCATAGTAGGGATCCCAACCTCCTCCTCTCCCTCTATAAATATAGCTCATCCTCCATTGATGAAGCTAGCTGAGTTGAACTGAAGAAGCAAAAACGCTGGAGAAATTTCTATTCAAGATAGAACAGAAGAGTCCCTTATTGAGAGAGCTTAGGCTTGTGCCTTCATCCCATCCGAATTCCCTAACATTCATCAAGATGCGCTTAAAATGAACCCCACTGAAGGAGGCTGCGACATTAAGGCTTCGTTATAACTCTTTCTTCTATTAATACATATGTATAACTATTGTCTAGTTCCCATATTGTGTTGATGTGTTTTAAGAATGCTATATGCTTAACCCTCCTTGACTGGTTAGTAATTATGAATGAGATTGTTGTTTTGTATTCTTCTCTTGTTTTTTGATCTTGTGCAGGTATCCAAGCATCACTATGAAATTATCGTGACTTGCCGAGACAAGAATCGAGAGGCCACCACTACAACAGCTTCAACGACAGCATTGGACTCCAAGTAGGTTGATCTATAGTGGCTATTTCATTCAGTAATTAGGAGCCTACACTCTAGTTTGTCCTTTTTTTACTAGACCCACCCCAGGGCTAGAGGTATCGTCTCTTTCCGCAAAGATCATTTACCTACGTAACAAATTGGCGACTCCACTGGGGATTAGTGTGAGTTTGTCTTTTTGCCCTTATCTAGTCAAATTCGGTCGTTTTCTCATTTTTCTATCTTTTCTGGGTTGTTTTCTTGTTTAGAGTCCTCTTGTTCATCTCCAGAGTGTCAAGAATGACCTCTGCTCATTGGATTTTCCATTTTCCCATAGATATCTGGCTTGGCGCATTTTTTGGTTGAACACTCGTGCTAATTGGCGCATGTTGCTTGTGTTGCACTAGTGCCAACCCTTGTTTGGCACGGATTACCACCTTACAGACGCGCTGAATCCTATAGGGTTTGGGTTGATTCTCCTTTTGAGTTTTGGTCATTTGTGCTTGTCTCTGGGTAGATTTTTTATTTGCAATTGTTTTGTTGAGATTGTTTTGACTGTCATAGGCTTGTTCTTCTTAGTTGTAGGTCTGTTTACTTATCAATGTAGTTTATGGCCTTAGGATTCTTGAGTGTCATAGCTCATTGAGCCTTCTGATTAGAAGTCGAGTTTTTGATTCTTGTCAGTCACATCTCTTGATCAATTGCATTTAGTTCTTTTTTATCCTTTGAGCAGTTGTTTTGGTTGAATGATCATTTCGGGTTTCGTTTGATTTTTCTTCTTGCCGCTCCAAGCATAGATTACCTTTCTTGTTTGGATCGTTTCACATCTTTTTCTTTGATTGGAAGAGTGCCTCATTGGTTTGAGTGCATTTTTGTGTTGTGTTTCTTTCATTGAATCAGTCGGTTTAGCTCTTTACATTCGAAATCCTCGAACTAGTGTTTGTTTTGTTTTTTCATGCCATTAGTGCATTGTGTGCTTCATTTCATTGAAAAAATAAAAAAATTGCATTCTTTCATTTTCTTGGGAAAGGAAAGTTCTTTTGCATAACTAGTTCTTGATTAGCTAGGAAAGAATTTTTCATTTTTCCTTTTATTGAATTAGATGCATTAGCAGATTTATTTTTTTGATTTCATTGATTGCTATTGTTTGAAATATCTCTATACCTCTCTTAATTAGCATTCATTGAAGAAAAATGGTGTTCATTTGCATGTAATCTGCATTTAGGAAATTTGAGATCTACATTCGATAGTGTCTAAAATTGAAACATAATTCAAGATCAACTATAAAATAAATTGAATTAACCAAAGAAAACATTGGAACCTAATGCACACATTGTAGTGGTCTAGGATAAAGACATGTTCTGGCATCTTAAAACCTAGTAGCTATTGTTCGCATTTTGGCTTTAGAAAAGGCTAGTATGGACTTGTGCTCCCCGTACCGTCGAGTATATAAAGGGAGACCCCTATAGGTTTAAATCATTTATCCATAGGAAGCTGAGTCTGCCACCTTGTAACCGTGATACACCGAACAAAGCATCCGGGGAGACTACCTGCACATACGGAAAGTCCTTGGTCATTTCTCTTTCATTTGGTCACCAAGGTGTATATGGCAGTTCATGGAAACTTGGTACACCCTCTTTCTTAGATTACCAGAGTAGGAATTTAAATATTTTTGTGACTCTTTAAAAAGAGAAGAGAACATAGAGCACTTGTCCTTTCACGCTAGTTTAAAATTGAAAGTGACTAGAGTCATCTTTTTTCTATTTCTTGACTCTTAAAATATGAAACAACAAAGTCCAGTTTCAATGTTGTAAAATTAATTACCCACGATCACATGCCCGTTAAAAGCCTGTTACATGGCTTGTTTTTGTTTTTTCCTTAGGCCTTGGTCTTGAAGCCTTACATTGGCTATCTCTTTTTCCTTGTTTTTTTTGAAATACGGTTACAATGGCAGAACCACTAGTTTCTTCGTCTTCCTCACTGCCTCCTAGTGGTAGTTCCTTTCCTGATGTTTCTTACGAAACCCCTCAGTCCACTAGGTCTGCTGAGTTTTCGCAACCTATTCTCTCGAATGTTTTACCTCTGACTACCTAATATCCTCCTGAAGAGTCAATTGAGTATAATTGGCCTCCTCCAGGTGCTTGGTTTCATTTTGGGGACAAGGAATAATTCCCTCCTCTTACTCTGGGATCACTATTCATAGCTGTTACTATACCTCCTAGTCCTCATCGTCTTTTTGACCATCTTACGATTTGATCAAATATGGATTCTTCGAGTCCTGTTGACAGTGAAGGAATGCTTGTTTCTACAGGAGAATATCAAATTTTCCCTAAATATCTTTTGCATGTTTCTATTCAATCTTCTCCTCAATCGGTGTCACTTCCACCCGGTTATCAGACTTTGAGTCAAATTATGTCTCATGTTGCATCCATAGCACAATCTAGTACATCAAATCCCCCTAGGAGTTTGGTCCTCCCTTCGTTAGGACTATCACCTTCGACATTGGGTTCGTTGGTTATTGTTACATCTATTCCAGTTTGACCTACTTTCTGTGTAGCTTCGTCTATGCCAGTTGTTACAACACAGTCGTCAGAGTCTTTTTACACTCGTAGGTCTATCTTACTTAATCTTACGTGGTCGGGCAATCAGGGTCCGACCAGATCACAAACTCGGGCTCCGGAGACTGCACCTGCTGGTGCGGCTATGACTATGCCTATGGTTTCTACCTATGATTTTGATGAGCACATGTTGGAAATTCACCGACATTATGCTCCTTCTCTAGATTCTTAATCTCCTGCGGCCCCGTCTGCTTCTAGTATGACCTCGATTGTCCCTATTGTTCCTGGCAGCCTTACTTTTGAAGAGTATTTGTTGGCTGTTGAGTAACAGAAATCTCAGGGTTTTCAGCCACCCCAAGTGCCTGTCAATACTCCCCATCATTATGATGTTGTCGGCAACCCCATTTATTAATTTCCTATTGATCCTTATCATACTATCACTCATCAAGGACCTTTGCTACAAGGACAACAATCAGGCTTACAAGGACAACCCTTACAGGGACAACCTTCGGCTCAACAGGGACAATCCTTTGGTCATCAGGGACAACCTTACGATCTGTAAGGTCAACCTTCGGTCCAAAAAGGACAACCCTCCAGTCCTTCAAGTTTGATTTAACCAGGAACACCGTATATTTCTGGCGGGCCAAGATACCCCCCACAGGGACAACCTATTATACAACAACAACAACCGTACGTTTAGTATGGCCAAAACTTTGTGCAACAAGGATAACCCTACGGTCCTGCTCCAGGTCAACTTGGTCATCAGGGACAACTTAGTCCATCTCCACCATCAAGCCAACCTCTTCCACAAGGGCAACCTGGTGGCTCTCATTATCCAGGCCAACCTATTCCGTAGGGGTAGCCTGCTCAACCAGCTCAGCAGTCATTTCAACCTGTTCAACAGCCAATTCAATCTGTTCAACAACCTGTTCAACCTACTCAGCAAACTTTTCAACCTGTTTATCCGATTCAGCAGGTTCTGCCTATTCAGCAGCCTTCTCAACCTGCTCAGTAGGGTTCACCTACTCAACCCCAAGGTGATTATTACCCCCAAGGTCAATATCAACTGGTATATAGTGTGCCTCAAGGTTTCACTTTTTACCCTCAAAATCCATCTCAGTTGGTGTATAATCAACCTTAAGACCATGCTTAAATTCTGCAACAGAATCCTTATGTTGCTCAACAAGGACCTCAATGGTATGCTCAGAATCAATATCCTAGTCCTCAACCCCAGTATCAGTAGAATTATCAGGCTTATAACCCCTATGGTCAGAAACCTCCGAGACAAAACATATGGGGGCATAATTTCTCGCAGGATGGGTGGGATGTTAACACGAGTCCTTATAAGAGACCTCCAATGCATTTTAATCCTCAATCACCTTTTCTCGCTACGTTGGAACTGCCTGATGTGTCAAAATTAATGAACGATCCAATTCTTCATAACCTGTATTAGCCTCTAGTTCCAACTAAGATTCCCGGTGATTGTCCTAAATTTGATGGCAAGTCCAAAGAAGACCCCCAAGCGCATGTTATGACTTACCACTTGTGGTGTTCCTCTAACTCTTAGGTTAACGATTCCATCTGACTCTGTCTTTTCCAATGAAATCTTACTGGTGCCGCTACAAAGTAGTACATTGAGCTATCTCGTGGTATCTTTCAATATTTCAACTCTCTCGCCATGGCATTCCTTACACATTTTTAGTTACCGATTTGTTATGAAACCGGGACACACCTCCTCACATCTTTTAAACAAGACCGAGCTACTCATATCTCAGATCATATTCATGAATGGAGATGTCATCGTCATTTGATAAAGTTTGATATTCCTAATCAACTTCTAACTGATTGGCTCACTACCTCATTTTTCAATTAGATTACAAAAGACATTGCTATGGGGGCATGTGTAACCAAGGAACAAGCCATTACTTGTGCCTGGTACCTTGATCTTATGTACTCTCATTCTGGCACATTGTACGATATCTTGCATGATGCCCCTCAACCTGGAACTTCTAAAGCACCACCGACCCCATCCATCGATGGTATTATTGGTTCCATGTCTTAGACTTCTCAGAAGTCTTCTCCCTCAAATTCTGGGAAGAAAATGTCTAATTCTTCAAATAATGTGGCTTCTCATCCCACTCTGAATCCTAGTAAAGCCTCGGAAGTCAATGCCGTTCAGGCCAATCAAGTGGACAAAACCTCCAAGGGGAAGAAGAAGGGTAAAGGTAAGGCCAAGTTCGATACCCCGAAACCAGATTCATCCAAATCTCATGCTGATGATGGTTCACAGTGTAAGCCAAAGTACCCGTGTTTGATCTGTGACAAAGAGCACTACACCAAGGATTTCCCTCAACGGGCTGAAGTAAGTAGATTGCTCAAAGGAACTCAGGGAACTACAAATGTTCTTAAAGAACCTTTTCCATCTCAGTAGACCTAGATGGTAGAGAAACCTCATTCCTATGTCCCATTTGGCTCTCAGGTGTTCATGATGAATGGTTCTGCGTCTATTTTTATTGCTACTCAATTAAAAGATTATACTGAATCACGTCACGCAACAGGGAAAGAGATCGTTGATGGCCCTCCTCCTCCACCTTCTTTTGTCCCTCTTCAAATTGAAAGTCCCAGTACAAAGGCTGTTGTACGACCACCTTCCAAAGGAGTACTCTAGAAGTCTTCTTACAATCCAAAGGCCTGTGCCACTCAACATTACAGTATTGTTGAGGATTTGGCTCAAGCGCCATCTTCAATGTCTAGTCTAGAAGTACTTCAGAGTTTTCCATCTCAACGGAAGGCTTTGTTATCTGCGATTGGCAGGGTTGATCCTACTGATAATAGTATTCTCGCTTTCGATTTAGAGAATTTAGTTCTGCAAATCCCGCATTAGATTGCACTCATTATACAGGTTGTCATTAATGGTATCGATATCCATCGAGCGGTTGTGGACGAAAGTGCATCAACGTGCATCATGTTATCTTCTTGCTGGAAATCCATTGGTTCTCTGGCCTGAATTCATCATCAAATGCCCTTGAAGCATTTGATGGAAGAGAATCAAAATATTTGGGTGTTCTCACTAGTTTGTTGATTACCTGGAAAGGAAAGATAGTCAATGTGAAGGTAGAAGTAGTTGACACCAAATTCAATTACAGTCTTCTCCTTGGTCATAGTTGGAGCCACGCTATGCTATGAATTTTTTCCACTCTCTTTCGTGTCATGAAATTCCCGCACAAAAGTAAGATTGTTACTATTGATCAATTGCCATTCTTCACTTCTTCTTCCGAGAACAATGTTCCATATGTGGATAAGATCCCTATTCCCTACAAGAGCATTAGGTCGGGTCTCTTCAAAGATCCTGCCCTCATGGGTATTTTTCCTCTTCCTCCACCTAGCACTGTTCAGATCAATATGATCTCTTGGTCTGATAACCCATGGATTATTCCTTTGCCTGAACAGGTTGATTCTTTTGGAGATTTGATGCCTCTATGTTTGATTGAGATTGATTATTGTGAAATTCTTGCGGCTTCAAATCCTCTGCCTTCTGATCATGCTCCTTTGAGTGTGTCTCTCTACGCTTATTCCCAATCCCCTTGGCTTGGTGATTCAGACTCATTCGATCCCTTGTGAGAGGTATTTCCTTCCGATGAAGCCATCATGGAAACTATGTCTTTTGCGGATTTTTCGTGGAATGATGGTCCTCGTTCATGCCTAGCCTTGGGGCCATGTCTACGTGTCTTGAGAGGTTTGCATCTCCGTTTCCTTCTCCTCCACTTCAAACGCCAATTCTGACACATGAAATGTTTTCAGAGGGTAACTTGAGTAACATTACACAAACGATGCCTATTGACATTTCCGTCAAACCAAGAATCGTCGAGAACATCCATCTTGGGGTCACCTGTTCTTCGGATGAAGTTCAGGTTTATACTAGCCTTTTCCATGATTTTTGTGACGTCTTTGCATGGTCCTACAAAGAAATGCCTCGCATTGGTCCCAGTATCGTGGTGCATGAGATTCCTACCTACCTTGGTTCGAAGCCTTTTCGTTAGCGCCTTCGTCCTACGCATCCTCAAAAAGCTGCTGCCATTAAATGTGAAGTTGAAAAATTTCTCAACGTTGGTTTCATCTACTCGATCCCTTGATCGAATGGGTGTCCAACATTGTCCCTGTAGATAAGAAACAGGGAACCATTCGAGTCTTTGTTGATTATCGTGACATCAATTGGGCCTATCCCAAGGATAATTATCCTACTCCCATTATTGATTAGATCATTGATGATTGTGCTTGGAGTGAGATCTTTTCCTTTGTGGATGGCATTTCTGACTATAACTAGATTAACATTCTCTCGACTGATCAACATAAGATTGCTTTCATCTATCCTTGAGGTAATTTCGAGTATAAGAAGCTTCCTTTCGGCTTGAAGAATGCTGGGGCCATGTTTCCACGACTGATGTCATATTCTTTTCACGTTATTAAGCACACCGTTCAACATTTTTTGGATGACCTTCCAGCTCATTCAACTAAGCGTAAGGATCATCCTGACCATATTCATCAAATATTTCTTTATTGTTGATGCTACAATATCCGGCTCAATCCGCACAAATACGTCTTCTACGTTGATTCCAGTAGACTCTTAGGGTTTATTGTATCTATTGGCTCAAGGGGTCCTGACCCAGGTTCAGAGGTTAAGGTTTGCCAAAAAAACCCCTATACTACTGGCCTTTTTGGCAGTGACCTGCTTGCGCAAGCCAAAGTCTCACCTGAAGCAGTATGGGAGGGTGATGGAACCAGGTTTTCGTACCCTGATAGAGAGCAGGTAACTCAAGTAGAGCTACATTCCCAACTTATCAACTTCGCATTTAACATATCTAGTTACAGACTTATATCACAAGGCTCATATCTACTAATTACCTTCGCATCCACGTGCGTGATACCAATCTATCAGTACAAAAACTATAATCGCCGTAATAAACAGATCATAGATTCATATAACAGGATCAAAGATACTCTCACATCTATAAATAGTTTATTTGCAGGTTCGCTAATTAGTATAGTCCACAGTTAACAGAGCTGCTATTAGTCATAGATCTAATCAACACCTTCGCATCAACAATATCACAGGTAATAAATGCATGAAAAATAGATCACATGAATATTCTGTATTATAACAAAGACAACATTAGGGGAATTTTGAGGTCTAAAATGGGCCTCCTAAGGAAATATTAAAATAATAGCTAAAGCAATAAAATAATATTTATGAATTTTCAATTCACTTTTTGCACCACAATCCATGTAACCATAGTTAAATTCAATTCAAAAGTTGTACCAAAATAAAATTAATAAAAAAGTTGTATTGATGTGACTATAATTAAGAATGAGTTTTTCAAGGAAAAGTCATTATCATTGAACAACTAATGCATTTGTCCTTTGTACTTAAATAACTTAAAATAAAATATAAATATAAATATATAAATTCTTAATTATATTATATGCTATTAATTAAAATTTATATTATTTAAATTGTATAATAATATGTAATTAATATACTATATAAAAATAATATAATATAATAAATGTATAGGGATACGCATTGTTTCTTTCAAGAAATATGAAATGACAATAATATATTTTTATTCAAAAAGTGTGAAATGACATTCATTATGAGTACTTTACTTTGACTTTAAAAGTACCTAGAGCACTACCGTGGTTAACCATGAGTTTTTATCCACCATTGAGAATGTGGCAAGTAAGTACCTTTAACTCAAGCAATGCCACCTCAAACATTAGGGATGATGTCATCCCCTAAAATGTGATTGGTTCTCATAAAGTGAATTTTGATTGTACATTTTCCTTAGGAGGCCCATTTTAGACCTCAAAATTTCCCTAATGATCCGCAACAATAATGGATAACCAACAGTAAGTGTCACAAATCCAACAGTTCGCATCAACAGTAATACATAGACTCAGATAACGCAGAGATACTCTAACCAGATTCTCATATATTAGCATCCATAACCCAATACAATCCAACACAACCTGCGCACATAGCCAGCAGGGTCTGCACACAGCAGGACTGAGGATATCCATGCACACAGCCAGCAGGAGTCCTTACCCTAGCAACCCAAACAGATCTAACAATTTGTAACTATCATCAATCTCTATTCTTTCCTACCTATGACTCAAAATGGTTCATCTATTTATACCAATTTAGCCTATGCATCCAATGGTCTACAAACTGTGTTTTGCGGACTCTTGGTCTACCCTTGACCCATTACAATGCATTAGGGGCTTTGACCCACCCCAAAACCCCTGTGTTGGACTAATTAAGATCAAAATATACAAAATTTATACAAAATTCACAGCTTTTAGGGGACCCTGTTCCAACAGTCCCCCAACACAATCTTGTGACTCGTCCCGAGTCACGACGGTCATGGTGTAATGTTCCCAATTAGCCTTAGCTAAGAGGAACATTCAATTTTGTTTTAATTTCTGTTGCATGAATAAATGAATAAAGGAGGACATGTAAAACTCCTGAAAATTATGAATAAATCAATGCCCATGTGAACAAAGACAAATCAGGGCTATGTAAATAATCACTTGTAGGTGTGAAAGATGTTTGAGCTAAAGACTGGGTCAACCTTGACCAAATCAACAGCACTGTCTAGGTTCATTGCATCTCCAAAAGGGACAACACAGTTCTATAAGGAAGCCTCTCATGTGAAAAAGGCTAACTCATCAAGGTGGTTTAGGGTTTGCAAAGGCTTTCTCATCTTATAAAAGGAAAGGGAGGGCAACAAGAGAAGGTTGTTGATTGATCATATTTCTGAGTATTTTTCTACTTAGACAAATACCATTCTCTATTGTTTAGTGGAGGATTGTATTTGGAATTCCTATGCATGGATTTCACCTCTTCCTTTGAGGATTCTTGGAGGAGTGTTTGCTGAATTGAACCACTATCAGGCTTGAGGCCAAGATCTACTTTCATTAGCAGCACTGATCCATTGAGGGTTTTGCTGCTTCTGCAAGCTGCATCAAGTGGGAGTCTAGATCTGTAGATATATAGTGTATTTTTGGGAGCCTCTTCTCATGGAGTGTGTTATTTAACCTCCTGGAAGAGTGTCTCTTCTCCTTGTATTTCATATCTACAATTTTACAGTGGTTATCTATGTCGTTTGAGATACAACGTTGTTCATCTAGATAGACTGTGTTATTTTGGTGTGAACCTCTTCATGGTGTTTTGCTCATAGTTTAGATCAGAGATCTCTAGTGCTGGGCTTTGCCTTCCACTTGGTGATCCATGGATTCGCTTGCTGATCCATGTCATATTTAGATCTGATCCATTTTAATGAAATTTCATATTCAGAAATTTACTGCAGCATTTTACAGATCTGTAACTTGTTTCTTAGATCTACTCTTATTTATGCATGCTTTTGTCAAAATTCCAAGGGGATCTTGAAGAGAAGACTATATAGCTTCCAGATCTGAAATAGATCTAATGTTTTGTCCATAAATTTTTCCTAGATCTAAGTTTTAACTTCCAGCTGCTGAAGCTCCTTAAAAATAACGTTGTTGAGCCATTTCTGCAAATGTACATGTGTTCTAGCTCTCTTTTCTGAAGATTTTTTGTTGTATTGTTTCATGCATTCTACTGTATAGTGAAAGAGCTTCATCATAATCCTGATTTGCTGTTTTATTACTGAATTATAAACCTCCTTGTTGATATCCACTGAATATCTGATAAAATTGTGCAATTCCTGAAGCAGTGTTTGCATTTGGCTGCAGCCTTCCTCTTTGGGTGCTTTTTAGCTAGTCTAGTTTTTGGAGATCTGTTTAATATATCTAAACTGAATTGTTTTATATGAAATTACATATATAAGTCCCATACAGATTAAATAATAGGAACCAAGTCTTGATCTATGTTTCTGTTGCACAAATTTTCTTATATAGCGTTTTTCGTGAGCACATTGTTGATATTCTTGAAAAAGGGATATTACAGTGGTACCAGAGCTCCCTTCTTAACACAGCCTATGCTTGCCTTGGAGCACTAGTGATGTTGCATTTAGAAGAAGATGATCCTCTTACTGAGAGGGAAAAGAGGTACCAGAATAGAAGTCATAAAAAGTATGACTACACTACTGATGATCCTAACAAGGGTCAAGACAAGGGGAAAGCCCCTGAAGCTGTGAATGATAAGGAAGTAGAGGAGTTTGCAAAAAATATTTTGGAGACTATGCAAGATCTTGCCAAGGATATCAAAGATATGAGGGTGGACAGAATGAGGGAATATCCTGGTAGATTCCAGTTGGGAGAAAGCTCAGATATGTCTCATCATGGGACTGGTCAACCAGTGAATCTACCACCAGCCCCACAAGCTTCACAACGCTCAACTATGCCTACCTTATTGGTTGTGGAGAATGAAGGGCCACATGAGCAAGCTTCTCTTGAAGAATACTTTGTGGAGTATGACTCTCAAAGTCAGAGATTCAAGGATAACTTGAGTTTCCAAGACTTTTGTCACATCAAGGATAGAAGAAGACCAGGGTAGCAGTATAGAGATGGTGGTTTCTTTCATGGTAGACACCACACCATGGGCAGATTATTTTTGCCCAAGTTTTATGGATCATCCTCCAGTTCTGCCAAGGCATGGGTAGAAAAGTTGGATATCTATTTCCAGCTGAACAAAGTCCCTAAAGTTGAGGCCATCAAGATTGCAGCACTACACTTTGAGAGTGAAGCACACAATTGGTGGTTCCATGGTTTGTCTACATTGGGACACATTAATGTGACTACCTATGCTGAGTTCACTAGAAGACTGGTGGAGAGGTTTGACAGGAAGGCTCCTGTAGCACCCTTCATAAGCCTTGCAAAACTGAAATAGTCAGGAGATGCAGAGACTTACATCTCTGATTTTTTAAGATTATCAGTCATGGTCCCTGATCTATCTTAGCAAGGAGGGTCTACATGTTCATTGATGGCCTGGAGGAACCCTTGCATGGATTGGTTAAATCTACCAAGCCCATCACTTTGCATGATGCCATCGAGAGAGCTAGAGATCTCCAAAATGCCTTGTCAAAAGCAAAGGCAACTTTCCAAAGCAAGGCCCCTCACTTTTATAAGGGGAAAGAAGGAAAAGTTGCTCCTCCCAAGGAGAGCTCTTTGAATAAACCTCTTGATATTGAACTCAGGAGGGAATTGAGGAAGAATAAGTTGTGCTTCACTTGCCAAGAGTCATGGGTACCCGGACATAGGTGTGATGCTGGGAGAGCACACTACATAGAAGTCTTCTCTGATTTGGAGGAGGAAGATGATGATGAGGAACCTAGGAGGGGTCACAACGCTGATGATGAGGAGGGAGAACAAAAACCCACCAGAGATGGGAAGGGAGCCTTTGCTCCAGCTAGTGGGACTCTTGCCTCTTTTAGAGGAGTGCCTAAGTACTTGACCCTAAGAGTACAAGGTTCACTTATGAATCAGAAAGTATCTGTACTGATTGACAGTGGGGCAACCCACAACTTTATTGATGCTCACCTTGTGCAAAAGAGGGGAATCTCCACTGATACTTTTGAGGGATTTTCTGTCTTGGTTCCGGGAGATAGGACCATGTAGTGCATGCAATATGTTCCATCACTCTCTGTCACTATGGGATCTTACACCTTGGTGGATCATTTTTTTGTGGTTGACATACCAGACACCAACATCATCTTGGGTGTCCAATGGCTGATTACCTTGGGGAAGGTTACCAATGATTGGAAAGATTTGAAAATGGAGTGGGTGTACTTGAAGAGTGGGAAACCACAGATGATCCAAGGCATGCACACTTATCCTTCACCTAATGTTTCCACACAAACAACAGAGATGTATTTGTGCTGTGGAAGCAGGGATCTCACAGTCCCTTCTCTCATGTTCATGAGGATGCTGCAAGGGACATTCTTATCCTATGGCAAGCCACCTGGAATTCCATTAGATCCAGATCTTGTGGGGGAAGCCTCACAAAGTGCTACTTAAAATCTAGATCCAGGAAGGATTAGAGCAATAGAAGACCAAACTACAGCACTGTGGGAGGAGAAGAATGGGAAGATCAACCTTCCAACAAACCGCTTTGGCATGTGTAATGTCAAAAATACAATCAGCAAAAAGACAAGCACTCCCATGGATGTATCAGAAACGCTATCATTGTTGAGTAGTGTGGACCTTTATTAGAGATCTCAACTCCTTGTGGAGTACTCCAAAGATCTTCACATCGGGATGATACTAGATGGCATGAAGCAAGAGGGAGGCTATTTGGTCCATGAAGGGGTCATCTATCATCTTGGTAGAGTATTATTGTCTAAGGCCTCCAATATTAAGCAATAAATACTACAAAGAGCACATAAAGAGTTCCTTTCTAACTATATGTAGTCAACAAAGATCTATAGCCTAATCATGAGGCATTTTGATTGGGAGGGAATGAAGGAGGAACTACATGAGCAATAAGATTGGGAGGAACTAAATCAACACTTACAAGAGTGCAAGAGTTATGAGGAGTTGGGGCAGCCATAGGACTCTACACAAGATTCATTTCAGCCATCTCTTCCTTCTCTTGAAAGAGGAGAAATTCCCATGCCCAACTCCATGTGTGTGGGAGGTTTGAATGGTAAAGAATCCGATCTTATGGAGCATGTTTATTTTTCTAATTTGACATATTCTCTTACCATATGTATGCAATCCATGGCTCCTAAAGGGAGTGATATTACATGTATATCTCATGGCATTGGTAAGGCCAATAAAAATTCTGAATTTGGTCACTCCCTTGAGGTGAAAAGGGGGATTCTTTTCCATGATGGGTGCTTCCCAAAGGCACCTAACTTATGTATCACTTTCAGCCATGTCAAAGTGACTCATGTAGCAAAGGTGTGGTGGGAGTACCACTTACCACACTCATATCTATTAAAGACAAGGCATGCATTGCGTTGGCATCTTATGTGGGAATGTGACCCACCTCCTTAAGTGCAAATTTCAGTTTTCATATATGTAATTTTTCTTCCATACATAGATGATATATTAGTATTGTTTATGGGTTTGTATGGTCGAAGGGTGAATAGTGTATAGTACCCCATGGGATGGAACTTCAACCTCTACTTCATGATACATGTTTTAGAGGTAGCATTGCTTCACCCATGTTTATTTCTGTTGAGTTCTACGCTCCTGAAGGGATGGACTATGCCCCTATTATGTTAGCCTTGGCGGACCAATTTTTGATGTATTGGCTTAATGAGCACTTGGCCCATGATGAAAACTTGATCTTTGATGGTGCCATCAATGGAGAAGGAGAAGAACTACAACTCTTACCCTATCAATTGCTTGATGACAAGCAACATTTTGGAGGGGAGGACTGTAATGTTCCCACTTAGCCTTAGCTAAGAGGAACATTCAATTTTGTTTTAATTTCTGTTGCATGGATAAATGAATAAAGGAGGAAATGTAAAACTCCTGAAAATTCTGAATAAATCAATTCCCATGTGAACAGAGACAAATCAGGGCTATGTAAATAATCACTTGCAGGTGTGAAAGAGGTTTGAGCTAAAGACTTGGTCAACCTTGACCAAATCAACAGTGCTGTCTAGGTTCATTGCATCTCCAAAAGGGAAAACACAGTTCCAAAAGGAAGCTTCTCATGTGAAAAGGGCTAACTCATCAAGGTGGTTTAGGGTTTGCAAAGGATTTCTCATCTTATGAAAGGAAAGGGAGGGCAACAAGAGAAGGTTGTTGATTGATCATATTTCTGAGTATTTGTCTACTTAGACAAATACCATTCTCTGCTATTTAGTGGAGGATTGTATTTGGAATTCCTATGCAGGGATTTCACCTCTTCCTTTAAGGATTCTTGGAGGAGTGTTTGCTGAATTGAACCACTATCAGGCTTGACGCCAAGCTCTACTTTCATTAGCAGCGCTGATCCATTGAGGGTTTTGCTGCTTCTACACGCTGCAACAAGTGGGAGTCTAGATCTGTAGAGATCTAGTGTATTTTTGGGAGCCTCTTCTCATGGAGTGTGTTCTTTAACCTCCTGGAAGAGTGCCTCTTCTCCTTGTACTTCAAATATACAATTTTACAGTGGTTATCTATGTCATTTGAGCTACAACGTTGTTCATCTAGATAGACTGCATTATTTTGGTGTGAGCCTCTTCATGTTGTTTTGCTCATAGTTTAGATCAGAGATCTCTAGTGCTAGGCTTTGCCTTCCACTTGGTGATCCATGGATTAGCTTGTTGATCCATGCTCTATTTAAATCTGATCCATTTTAATGAGATGTCATATTCAGAAATTTACTGCATCATTTTATAGATCTGTAACTTGTTTCTTAGATCTACTCTTATTTATGCATGCTTTTGTCAAAATTGCAAGGGGATCTTGAAGAGAAGACTATCTAGCTTCCAGATCTAAAATAGATCTGATTTTTTGTCCATATATATGTCCTAGATCTGAGTTGTAACTTCCAGCTGCTAAAGCTCCTTAAACATAATGTTGTTGAGCCATTTGTGCAAATGTACATGTGTTCTAGCTCTCTTTTCTGAATATTTCTTGTTGTATTGTCTCATGCATTCTACTGTATAGTGAAAGAGCTTCATCATAATGCTGATTTTATACTGTAGTACTGAAATTATAAACATCCTTGCTTATCTCCACCGAATATCTGATAAAACTGCACAATTCTTGAAGCAGTTTTTGCATTTGGCTGCAGCCTTCCTCTTTGGGTGCTTTTTAGCTAGTATAGTTTTGGGAGATCTTTTTAGTATATCTAAATTGATTTTTTTTAGATGAAGTTCCATATATAAGTCCCATACAGCTTAAATAAGAGGAACCAAGTCCTGATCTGCATTTTTGTTGTACATTTTTTCTTATACAACATTTTTCTTGAGCACATATTTGATATTCCTGAAAAAGGGATTTTACACGTGGGTCCTACATCTTTGCCCGAAGCTGCTTGACTGCATTGATTAATGGTGGCAGCACTCCTTCACTTTGCATAGCAGTAGTCTGAGCTATCTCTACCAACATATGTGAAGTTGGGCTTCTGTAGCGGCTGCGACTCCAATGTCTGGTTCAATTGTTTCACGGCAACATCAACATCGTGGGATAGCTTGAGGGCCTCATCCGCCCATGGCTTGAGGTGATCACTCAGTGTCTGCTTCCACTGTCGAAGGGCCTCAATGTCATTTTTGAGGGCCTAGCTAGTGCGTAGTTGGGCCAAGCACTGGGGAGGGACCAATGTAGTCAAGGTAGCCTTCAATTGATCAAACTCCTCTTCCTTTTGGCGTAATGTTTGATTAATTTCCCGTAGGAGAGGATCACGTTGTACCTTGGTCCAGAGCTGCATCGCTGTGTCCAATAATTGGGCGCCATGAGCAATTTGGCCTGTGATCACATTCGTGGCAGCTGTAACCAGCATAGCTCGCTGGGCCCTGACCTCCAGAGGTGTTTCTGGCTGTAGCCTGGCTTGCGAGTCTTCGATTTACTATTCCATCTGAGTTTTGATGACCTGGATCTACGCCCGTGAGGCTCTTAAGGCTGCAACCAGTCCTTTAATCTTAGTCTGGGGGATAGCTATGGCTAGTATTTCATCTGTAGCATCTGTGCAGAGTCTACCAATTAAATGCTCCAGCTTCGTCTGGTGTGCAGTGGTGAGGGTACACGTAGCCTGTACCTTGGTTACCTCAGCCTTCTATTCTACAATGGTCTGCTCTGCTATGCTGAGTTTCCGGTGGACCTGATGGTCCCTGTGTTGAATTTATTTAAACAAAAAGCTATGTAGAACCTGTAGTGAATCATGTGGCAACCTTGCTATATCCAACTGGACTTCTGCACGGGCCTGGACTTTCACTTCCAAGTCGGGTGGACTTACTATGAGGGTTGCGCCTAGCAGGGAACAAAGGCATATTTCTACTGCAACAAGTGCCATTCTGCTAGTTGTGGAGGCTGAGTGGGCTTGGACCAAACTAGTTTGTAGAGTGTCTGTTTTCAGTTGCAGGGCTTGGAGCAAGGCTTGAAGCAAGTCGACAGCGGCTTTCTGCTGCTCTTTCAGAGCCAACCATTTATCCTCCATGGCCAAGGTGACTGCATCTATGATTTGTTCAAGGTCGCCTTCCGTGAATGTAACTGTTTCATCACATTCTGTTCGTTGAGAGCACTATTTATTTCATGGCCCTTTAGCACTCTCACCTATGCACTTTGTTCCTTTGGGGGAGTCAGCACCTCCCATCTCCTGGCCCTCTGTACCTAAATTTTGTTGCGACCCCTTCTGCGATGGCACTTCCACACCCTTCTCTGTATTTTTATCTGGCTGTGAATCCTTCTATGTGTCTGCATTATCTCTGGTGTTCCTATTTTGTTACAAATCCCACTGTGATCCTACGGTCCCTTCTTTCCCCGTGCCTTTGCTTGATTTTCCAGTTCCTTTGGATATGGTAGTCGAGGTAACCTTTGTAGCACTCACCCCCATGGTGCCCACCATACTGGTTTTGAACTCAATATTCCACTGCAGAGACCATGTAGCGATGATGTGATCAATATCCTCGTTCGCATCCATATATGGGAGCGAGACCCAGGCTTTATCTTTGCGTGCTCTGATTTGGATGTGGTGCATGGTGATTTGAAATATTGTAATTCCCTTTTATCTGTCATACATGGTAGGGGATGATCATGGTCAGGAGTTAATGGATGTGGCCAAGCTACTCTGAAAGAGGACCTAGAAAACTTGGTTGTCCTCGAGATGTTGTTGATCCTTAGAATCCCATAAGTGTGCATAGTGAGCCCCTTCGCACATGTCCAAGGTAAGCTCATGGAGGACTGATTCCGCAGAAGCCTCCCAGACAACCAACACTATGAGGAATAGTAACCAAGAATAACAAAAGGCGCGACCCTGCTCCTGGGACTCATGGACATTAGTCAAAAACTCATCACACAAATACTAGGCCCAGTTAAAACATACCCCTTTCCCGCATTGGCCTACTAACTGAATTACGTAGGCTGGGACAGAGGTGACTTGACATTTTCTCATCATTTTGCATGCCAACAATATCGTGCCCAACTGCATGCCTTGGTCACTGACGAACTTGATTATAAAACCTCGAGAATTGCGCTCCACATGGTAGGTATTGCAGCACATAATCAGTAGTTTCCACCTTATACTTCTTACCCACATGCTCCAGAAGGTTTGGGTTATCCATGGGAAGGCCAGTAATTCGGTGAACCAGCACAGCGTCAATGGGGATCCTGTCCTGGATCCACAGGCAGCCATCATGAATTAGGGCAAGCAATTTTCGGGCTAGCCAGTCCATGACATTTTAGTGACCGAAGTGTGGCATCCTTAGCAAGTTCAGGAGCCCAGACTCAGCTAATCCACACACCCAGCAGTGAGGAACAATTTTGATCCCATCGTCTACTTGAATCGTGTCAAGGAATACTTCAGGTGCCAGCTTAGGGAAGGCTTCTAAACTGTCCAAGTCGTGATTGCCAAATTTGATCTCATGAAGCTTCCCAACAGGTTCACCAATGATAGGGACCTCTCCCAAGGTTAGCGGCATATGAAAATGAGTGATAAGGCTGTCGAGGTTCTTTGGCGTGCGCGTCGAGGTCTTGCACGACCGAACGATGGGAGGTAACCAGTTGATCGGGCTGGCAGGCTGGGCCTCCTCCTGAGTAGCACGCACCTGGGGCATCGCCTTCAAGGATCTAAGTTCTGCGTGGAAGTATGAGGCTTCCCCCCAACCCATTTCATGGGTTTCGGGGGTTTCCCTGAGCCTTCTTCTTTTTCCTTGCCCTTATTTGTGACTAGGGTGGAGAAAACTTCTTCAGCCTCAGACTCTATCTCCACCACTTCCTTATTGCTTTGCTCCACCGAGATTACTGGTTCCGAGGGTTCAGCAGGATTTGTAAGCATCATCTTGGTGCGAAAGACAAACTCAGGATTGCTACTGTGAGAGGGATCATGTTGCTTAGACATGAAAGAGATGCTATAGACACAAAAATTGTTACAGCACAAATTCGTCCAGGACAAACATGCCAAGTACAAGCTATTCAAGTGATACAAAACCCTTATCTGATCTAGCCCACCTGTTTTATAGCTTTGGCGATCGCCCAATGGTAGGGTAGACTTCACGTGGAAATTACCATTAAGTAAATGGTAAAAAATATCCAGAAATTGCCTCATTAAATGCCAGCTGGCCACCCCATCCAATGGTAATTTATTCCTTTTACCCGATTTTATTGTTCCAACAACTATTTTTCCCACCCTAGGTGCACTCAGCATACCCCTGCGCTCCCAGCGCACCCCTATACTTTGAGCATACATCCTGTGCTCCCAGCGCACTGGCTGTAGTCTGAGTCTATTCCTTCCAAATTTAATTCTATGTCACCATAGCCTAGCCCACAAGATCTTTTGTGTTGTTGCCTTGCCTGCCTAGTGACCTCGTGATATGCCTTCATGAGCTTCTGCCAAGATAGCGTGCCTTTCATGCTCCAGAACGTATCTACGCAATAGTTCATTAGTGCCTAGTTTATATAAATTACCTATGATAATGGTAAAATCCGTTGCCCGGGTAACCAAATCCTTTTGTTGTGCCGAATATTCTGCAGGTACCATGCCTATAGTCAGGAATTGAATGGTATCAGCGAAGTGTGCATCAACGACCTTAATGGCGAACAACTGCGCATCTGGAAATCCTTCCTCCAAGTTAGTGGGTTTCTCTTCCATCTCAATTCGGGACAATTGATCCAGCACAACATTCAACTTCCCTGGCTTGAATATGATTTCAAAATCGTATTCCTGAAACAAAAACAACCATATGTAGATTCCCCCCCCAACACAGTCTTATTCACTAGGTACTTTAAAGCTGAATGATCTGTAAAAATCTTAAAGTGTCCTCCTAATAGATAGTGCCGATACTTTTGTAGTGCATAAAACATGGCCAAGTCTTCCCTCTCCATGGTGGCATAAATGTGCTCTGCACTCAAGAGTTTTTTACTAGCAAATGTGATTGGGTGATCAATGTCTCTGGTGCTAGGCTGCATAAGGACCGCTCCCAGGGAAATCCCTAAAGAATCGACATGAACATGAAATACCTTTGCCGAATCAGGAAAAATAAGAATAGGTGCAGATACCATCTTTTCCTTGAGTAGCTCAAAGCTCTTCTGGCACTCGTCATCCCAAAAGAATTAAACATCCTTCTTAAGCAGATTTTCCAAAGATGTTTTGATCAGTGCGTATCCCTGAATTAATTTTCTGTAGTAGCCCGTATGTCCAAGGATAGAACACAACTGTTTCTCAGTCATACGCACTGCCAGATTGATGATAACTGCCAGTTTTGTCGGGTCCACCATCAACCCTTGTCGGTAAACTATATGTCCGAGCAAGATTCTGAAGGGTACACAGAAGATACATTTCTTGATATTCAGGGAAATCTGGTGTTTTCGGCAGGTGTCCAACATCATGCGCAAGTTCAAAATGTGTGTCTTTACTAAGCTAAAGACAGTCCAATCATCGAAATACACTTCTAGAAATTTGTGGATGAATTCCTTGAACACTGCGACAACTACCTGTGAAGATAACAGGGGAATTCTTGAGTCCAAATGGCATTACGGTATACTTGAAGGATCCCCATTCAGTGGCAAATGTAGTTTTGCTACGATCTTCTGGTGCGATTCGGATTTGATGGTATCCTGAGAACCCATCAGTGAATGAGTATGCTTCTTGGCCTCCTACGCTATCCAGGATCTCATTGGAGAATGGTGTTGGAAAGGGGTCATGTATGGAGGTGTCATTTAGCTTGCATAAGTCCACACAGATTCATATTTCTCCCTTTTTTTTCTTTTCCTGAACCACCATCGGACTTACCCAATCTGACTGCTTGACTAGCTCGATAATACTTGCGACGAGCATTTTAACGATTTCTTCATTAACCTTCTGCTTATACTTGGGGTTCAGCCGATAAGGTCACTGCTTTATAGGGCGCACATCTGGTTTTAGCATGATGCGCATAACCCATAGGTCCCCTGTGATCCCTTTGAGCTCCAAAAACTTGGTTGGGAATAAGTCTTGATATTCTATGAGCAATTCAGCAACTTTGCTTACAATGTCATCATCCACTAGTCCCCAATTTTAGCCAACTTAAGCTGCTCTGCTGTGCCAATGTTGACTTCCCGTAGTTTCAGAGGCTTCATCACATCCACAGTATGCAATGGAGGTCCTACAACTGCACGCTCCCCTTATGATTCTAGGATAGAGACATTGCATGAATCCTCATCACACTCTTCTATAGTTATATTGCGATAATTGACAATATCCCACATCTGTGTTTCCTATGTGGGTATTTCATATGCTGCGTAGGGGATGGATTCACCAAATACAAAGGTATTTATATCCTACAGAGCTTCATCAAGTGCCTCTGATACTCCTGTTAACCCAAATTTCACCAAAAATTCATCCTTTAACGTTTCCCATTGGCGGGTGCATTGATGTAGCTCCGCATCTAGGTACCATGCGGTGGGAATTGGTCCCTAGGCATGAATAAACAAGTGAACCCATTCTTCTGTAGTACGGTCACACCATCTCTCCATCCAGGCAAAAAAATGTTCGCGCGGATCCCTTGGGCCAAGAAATGTCTTGACGCGCACGTCAGCCAGAGGCTCAAATCGTAGGACCATCATATCTTGACATTCCTCCAACTCTTGGAATGCCCCCTTATGTGTGTTCCACCATCTTGAAACTGTTGCACACATGGTTAGATTAAGGGCCCATAACCTTCATTCTCTGGGCACCTCAGCTTCAAATGTTCACAAAAATACTTTTATACTACCAGAACCATCAAAGTAGGGAATTTCTCTTACCTCTGAAGATATGCAGTGGAAGTCCCTTGTAATTTGCAGGCAGCGCAGCGTAGAGACATCATGAAGCCGATTTTGCCAATTTTCCATTTCCTCGTCGGAGTCGGAGAAGCATTCGCTATCTCTTTCCTAGCAAAGCATACCATCTGCCATAGGATTGATCCAGTCTTTGTCTCTCGTATTTAACTTATAGATGTGATCCACCTCTTCTTCCTCACGCACTGGTTCTTTATACCTTTCTCCTTCTGTGGGGTCTAGTGGTACAATCACTTGTGTTCCTTCACTTTCGAACACCATGCTTCTTTTCTTCAAATTGATAATACCGACCATATCAATGGCCCAGTCCAATCCTAGGAGTGTCGGGTAAGGGTCCGCATCTTCTATAATTTGAATGGCTTCAAAGTCAACCCCGACCTTAACTCCTGTGATATCTACTATGATCTTTGAAAGTCACCCCAATGGGATGATCTTCTGTTGGTTGGCCATGCGCAGTTGGATAGTGGACCATTCCAACTTAGGTTCTCCAAATCGCTGCCAAGTTTTTTTAGGTAGTACGTTCGCATCTGATCCTAAGTCTAGAATGACCTGATCCATCTCTTAATTGCCGATCTGCACGGTCAACCGCATCTCCATACCACTGCGTCTCTTATGCTTATGTAGTTTGTGCACATCCTTAATTTCCATAGCTGGGGTTATTTTTTCTGCGCAACCGTCTATCACGGCTTGGAGGTTTTCTACGGCCCTTTGGTTGCAGAACAACTTCATACATGCCTATAGGAATGGTTTGACCTCATCATCTGCTTTGGGGTTCGTAGGGGTGTGAGGAGTAGGTGCCTTAGCCTTAGCAAAATCTTGGCGAGTTACAACAAAGGTTTCCTTTTCTTTCTGTAAGTCCAACCCTTATTTTTTAACAGTTTCTTTACGGATGAGAGGCTCCACCTCAGCCTTCTCCGTAGCTCCTCTAGTGGCCATGCTGTTGCGTGTTATAACATTAACACTTGGTCCTTCATCTCGAGGTTCTGCCTTGACCCTTTTTACATTCTCTATAGATGTCTACTGCTTCTCCTACATCTTGGCCATAAGAATCGGGCAATATTCAATCACATGATCTATCTATCTACAGTATCTGCAGGATTGTCTCGCGGGGTTCACGCAGTCCCTTGCAAAGTGCCATATTTCTACATAGTTATAGAAAATAATTTTTCCTCTCCTCCTCCATGCGCTTCCACCTCGGCCCCCTCCACTGCCCCTAGCTATGGAGCCACCTATGCCCAAGGGGGATCTTGGCGAGGAAAGATCTAACTTTACTCTATATATATTTCCTCGATCTATCATCAGATCATATGTCCGATAGTTTTATTCATCATGGCCTACAGTTCTATAGAACCTGCACCATTGCTTCTTTATTTCTGGGACATATGCACCAAAATGGGGGCAGTGGTTGGTATTGTGCAGCCTAGCAACGTGACAATCATCACACCAAAGCACCGGTCCACTTGGTCCTACAGCTTCCCTAGGTCACAACGGATTGGGTCCCCCAGCCTGTATGTAGTCTTCTAGCAGAGGATAGTTATCCTTGGTGTGTCCATTCACCCTGCATCGTATGCACCATATTTCAGGGCTAGCCTCCATTCCCTGCTCCTTTAGCAGATTCTGGATCTCCATATGCATTGCTTCTAGCTGGCCTTATATCTACTGCACTCCTAACTAGGTATCATCTCTTGGTGCAACTTCTAGCTTCATCTCAATTTCCAAGGCCTTTTCCTGCGATTCAATGGCTTGATGTCCCATTGGCACGCGTAGGTGGGGCAGAAGCATAGCAATGAACCACTCCGTGTGCTGTCTGTCATCATACAGAAATCCTCCTTCTCTAATTACCTTCTTTAACTGTTGGTCAGCCTCCCATACGAACTCGGATGGTCCTTGCTTGAAATCCTTCAAATCGTTCACTATCTGTGAGTAGGACTTGGGCCTCTTGAACTGTTGTTTGAAAGCATTTTTAATCTCTCCAATGGTTTCATTTGCATGCTATTTGATGTATCCCATATACCAATCCAAGACCCTTCCTTCAAAGGCAAGGGATAGCTGCGTCCTTTTCACCACATCACTAGCTACGTTCTGCGCAGTCCATACCTATCTTGCGACAAACCAGAACCGATCCATATCTTCATCCCCTATGCCATTGAAAGTGGGTAGCTTCATGTGCAAGGCCATATCATCTTCCTATGGTGGAGGTGGTGAGTTCTTACCCCTATGAGGTTTCGATGGTGGCGTAGAAAGAGAGCTATGAATAGCAGAATTACTTATTGGATTGTAGATAGATCGATCTCCTTCCTAATTGGTTATGTATTATTTACCACTGCATGTTGTACCCTCAATTTGGTTGGAGCTCATTCACTCCATGTGACTACATAGGATGATTTTTTCGCACAACAAGATCTTATTCAGTAACGACATATTTTTTAGAAACTTAACGTGGAACCCCTTGAAGAATCTTCATTCTGCCTTAGAGTAGGACACGAATTGATCGATTGCAAATTATTTCATGAACCCTCCTATCACACTGTCCACCCAATGATCTACCATGAGAGTGATGGTGTTATCGGTCTTCTCTAACTGTTGAATTATCTCTGGGGTCCACTCTGTGACCCGTTCATCCTTCCAACACTTCTGGAAATCTACGAGCCTTGCAAGACACTCCTGAAGCTCAATCGTAAATGTCACAATTTTTTTTTCATAGATCTCTGTGAAAATGTACTTATTATTCCACGTTTCTATCGTCAACCTTGTGTTGCGATTCTCTTTTATCGCAAATTCCTGATTTTTTTTTTCAAACCACTCAATTTCTTTCTTCCTAGGTTTCCAATATTTTCTTGGCATTACCCGATCTCTCTCTCAAAATGCTCCCGGTCCTGGAAACGGAACCATTTTTTGGCTCGCGGGGTACTGACCCAGGTTCAGAGGTTAAGGTTTACCAACAAACCCATATACTACTGGCCCTTTCGGTAGTGACCTGCTTGCGCAAGCCAAAGTATCACCTGAAGAAGTATGGGAGGGTGCTGAAACTAGGTTTCCGCACCCTGAGAGAGAGCAGGTAAGTCAAGAAGAGCTGCATTCCCAGCTTATCAACTTGTAATATTCCTAATTATCCCAAGCTAATAGGAATATTCAATTTTGTTTTGCTTCCTATTTTTATGAATAAAATTGTAAAGGAGGATCAATAAAACTCCTAAATCAACAATAAATCAATGCTCAGTATGAACAAGGCTAAAAATGAGTTATTTTCATAAACACACTTAAGTGTGAAATAGGCTGGATCAGTTGACCAAGTCAACCAGGACCAAATCATCAGCGCTGTCTAGATGTAATGAACCTCCTAGATGCACAGCGCAATTCTAGTTGGAGGCTACACATGTGAACAGAGCTAAATCATTGAGATGGTTTAGGGTTTGGAAGGATTTCTAACTTATAAAAGGAAGAGGAGGACATAAAGAGGAGGTTTTTCATGATTATGATATTTTTGAAGATATTGTCTATTTAGACATTTCTTATTCTATTGTTGTTTAGCTAAGAATAGTGATGTTTAGCACTAGGGTGTTCCTGATTGGGAATCCCACCTCTTCCATTGAGTATCTCTTGGAGGATTCTTGTTGATCTTGTCCACTATCAGGCATTTGGCCAAGCTACATCTTCCAACTACAACACAAATCTTGTTGAGGATTTGGTTTTCCTTGTAAGCTGCAGCAAGTGGAGGCTAGATCTATTTAGATCTAGGCCATTCTGGTGCCTCTTTTCAGTGGGAAAGCCTTCTATCCTCCTAATAAGAGAGTATTCGATCATTGGAGTTGCATGATAAGAGCTTGGCATCAGGCCAAACCATTTCTAGAGTCAACAACGCATTTTCTCTCCCATAACTGCGTTACTTCCAGGAAGGAAGTTGCAGGGAGTTTTGCCATACTTTTGGATGAGAGATCTCTAGTGTTTGGGGTTCTTCCCTTCACTGTGGTGACCCATGGATTAGATTTCTCATCCATGTCATGATTTAGATCTGATGTAAATTCCATTGTATTTACTACAACATTCCTGAATATTACTGCAGATATACAACTTTAGATCTTAGATCTACTCCATGTACATCATGTTTTGCTCAAAACCCCAAGGGGAATGTTTAGAGGAGCTTTTCTAGTGTAAATATCTAATATGGATCTAATATTTTGTACACAGATCTATTCTAGATCTGATATGTAATTCACAACTACTTTAGCTCATAATATAACACTATCAAGCCTTCTTACAGCTAATACATTGTTGCAGCACCTCATTCCTGAGGGTTTCTTCATCAAAATTCTCCATTTTTCTCTTGTACATTGTATGGGCCCTATTAGAAGCCTAATTTGCTGATGTATAAGTAATTAATGAACCACTATATTGATCTGCTACATATATTGGGCTGAACTGTGTTATTTTCTGGGCAGAGTTATTTTGTATTGCTGCAGCCCCTTCTTTGGGCATTTTCCAACTGCAGTAGGTGTGGGGAGACCTGTTTAACCCACCTAGAAGGATTTTTTTTTTAATCCTTCTTGGATTCAGGTCTTATATTTTCAGATCTAAGGGATCCAAGGGTTGGTTTCCAATCCTGTAGCATCCATTCCTAGAAAATGCATTTTTCAGGCATGCCTTACTAGTAGTCCCAATTTGGGGATATTACAGTGGTATCAGAGCATGATATTTGGCTTAGCCTGTGAGTTCCAGCTATCAGAAGGAGAAGTATTAGAATTATGGGGAGAATTAGGTTACTCTCATCACTTTTTATATCTAGAAATAACCTCTCCAAGGAGGTTAAGCAGATAGAAGAAGGAGAAGAGGAAGGACCATGCACTTCCTATTCTCATAAAGAGGAAGAAAAGAAACATGGAGGAAGCTTGGATAATCAGATTCTAAGTGAATACCTTGTTTAGTACAAGTCTCAACCTAGAGCCTTCAAGGAGACTTTAGCCTTCCCATAGTTCATTCAACTGGAGGAAGAGAGGAGACCCAGCAGCAAGGGAGAAATCAAGGGCAATAGGTTTCTATTTTCCACTTTTGATGGGACATCTGCAGCAAAAGCTTGGGCAAGAAGACTCAGTGCATTCTTCCTACTACATCCAGTGGTAGAAAAATAAGGAGTGGAGATGGCAGTGCTGCACCTTGAGGGTGAAGCAAGAAATTGGTGGTTTAGCCATGTGAGACATGCAAAGGTATATTCTTTTGTAGATTTCACTCAAAGGGTGATCAAGAGATTTGATAAAGAGAAATCAGAGGAAGAGAAGCCCTCACCACCTCTTGATGAGGTTTTTACCAGCACCATCACAGTCTTGGAGGAGCAGCCTTTAACATCAGTAGTTGAGGGAGCCAACATAGTAGAAGAAGAAACTCTTGTAGCCATACAAGGTGTTCCCAAAGCCCATCAAGGTATGATTGAATTTCCAATTTCTAATATTGCAGCAAATGTTTTAGAAGATTGTGGAAATCTATTGTGGCATGACCCAGGATCATCACCTACTACTAATCTCGAGTAGCAGAGTTGCACTGCACTGTCCAAGATCAGAAGTGAAGAAAGAAGGACCCATTCCTCATGGGAACATTCAGATGTTAGCTTCATTTAGGAAGCAATGAAGGAAGAAATAACAAGGGGTAGACATCTTGATATGAGAAACATTTTCTCCTCTCTAGATGACGCTTTCTTAATGAGCATGCCACAGCTCAAAGAGAGACTTCTACTTGTAGCATATCCAAGACTTCACTGGTTTTGGAAGACCATGCATGAGGAGGAGGTCTCATCAAGAGATCCCATTGGAGATGCACTTCAACATTTCATGAAGTGAAAAGTTCTTCAAATATTTGAGAAGGTTGGTGTCCTACAATGGGAGGATACCAAGTATTTGCAGAAGGAGTTCCATCATCCACAAGTGGTTGAGTGGATGTGGATGATGAGCAAGAAGCTGGAAAGCTACTTGATAATCTATGATACTGGGCAACAGGAGGCTTGGCTACATTGGCTACCCTTGAAAGAGTTTGGCCATCATCCTCCTTCTAAGGGTATGTGGGGAAAAGACGTGTGGCAAGATGCTTGCATCATTGGGCAGCAAGGAGTATGGACACATTTTTTTCATATGACATTCTTCATATCAATCACCATGTTTTCACCACATGATTTGTATGATGGAGGTATGGAGAGGCAGCAAAATATTTTGTTGCTTTGGATGTTCTTGGGAGAGCAAGGGCAGATTTTCTCTCACACTTTGCATGATGTTGCAGGAGTAGGAGATGGCACTATCATGGTGCAAAGGGGCTACTCCTTAGCCTTGGATGATCTATAAGTACTTCCACTTTGGAAGGAGCTTCGTGTTTGTAGCAACATTATGGAAGATGTCTTTGAAAATGAACATGTCAAAGAATGGAGCTATGTATTAGCAGGAGCCTATTTGCATAGGCCAACATCGCTATCACTTTGGAGCATGGACTTATGGATGGAGTGTCCCCAGGATCATTCCACTCTTGATGCACTTGATGAACAAGTAGGAGGTGAGAAAGATGGAGTAATGGGTGGAGACATCTATTATTGTGATATGTTCTTCTTGGCTTGGATTTCCAAGTACATGAGGAAGGATCTTCATGCAGCACATGATTCATTTCTCTTCATAAGAGTATGTCATACCATTATGGAGAGTTTGTTCATGGATCCTATCATTATCTTACTTATAGTAAATGGTAAGGCTCTTGTTGTTACATTTAGTGATTTGCATACTCTTACCATTCCTATGCAGTGCACTGCTCCACAAGAGGGCAAGCTTTTCATTGAGCTCCGTGATCAACAATGGGCCAGAATGTATGATGGAGACATCCATCTCTTATATGGCCATGGGAAAGTGTTGTATTACTTCATGTATGATCATTTGATGAACACATCCATTTTATATTCATTAGTAAATGAAATAACATGCATAGACAACCATGTAACAAGAAACCACTTGCCATGTAATTTTTTGAAGCAGCAGTTAGAAAAACTGCGATGTAGCTTCATGGGAAATTGTTGGTACTTTCCTGCACCACATGAAATCTTTAGTATTTCCTTCATCTTGATGCGAATCATGGTTCTAATGGCTCCTGTTGTTCTTACTACTATGGGGAGCATGATTGGAGAGGAAACACATTGGTTGGATGTGTTCTTTTGGGAAGAGGATTCCCACACTTTTTGCACTGCATGTTCTAATGGGAGCATGAGAGGTGATATGGACACCACAGCCAAACACTTGTTTATTTATGAGGTGGGCCATGGGTTTGATAAGATGCCTTATGGTGATGATTTCCTATCCACCACATATGGAATGGTTTGGGCCAGCTTGATTCAGAGCGTTGGAGAGGAGATCTTTAGAGATATAGTCTTCATTTTGCCACTTGAAGGCAATATTATTGCAGCCCAGGATAAAAAATCACTCTACACTTATCATAAGTGCAGAGGAGGATAGTGTGGTGTAGGCTTCTATGTCTACCATGTTCAGCTTTTCAGCCCACCTACATTGCATGAGCTCAAGGTGGAGGAGAAATTTTTGGAGTTTCCATGTTGTGAGGTGACTCATTTTGAATGGATGATTGCTTGGGGATGGAGGGTCCACTTGGGGAAAGATGTTTTCCCAATACATTTCAGTATCCATGCCTTCGGAGGCAAATATTTAATTCTATCCTTGCAATTGCTTGAGGACAAGAAACATTTGGGAGGGGAGGAATTTAATATTCCTAATTAGCCCAAGCTAATAGGAATATTCAATTTTGTTTTGATTCCTGTTTTTATGAATAAAATTGTAAAGGAGGATCAATAAAACTCCTAAATTAGAAAAATAAATCAACGATCAATATGAACAAGGCTAAAACTGAGTCATTTTCATAAACACACTTAAGTGTGAAAGAGGTTGGATCAATTGACCAAGTCAACCAGGACCAAATCATCAGTGTTGTCTAGCTGCAATGAACCTCATAGATGCACAACGCAGTTCTAGTTGGAGGCTACACATGTGAATAGAGCTAAATCATTGAGATGGTTTAAGGTTTGGAAGGATTTATAACTTATAAAAGGAAGAGAAGGACATCAAGAGGAGGTTTTTCATGATTATAATATTTTTGAAGATATTTCCTGTTTAGACATTTCTTATTCTCTTGCTGTTTAGCTGAGAATAGTGATGTTTAGCACTAGAGTTTTCCTGATCAGGAATCCCACCTCTTCCATTGAGTAGCTCTTGGAGGAGTCTTGCTGATCTTGTCCACTATCAGGAATTTTTCCAAGCTACATCTTCCAGCTACAACGTAGATCCTATTGAGGGTTTGGTTGTCCTTGTAATCTGCAGCAAGTGGAGGCTAGATCTATTCAGATCTAGGCCATTCTGGTGCCTCTTTTCAGTGGGAGAGCCTTCTATCCTCCTGATAAGAGAGTATTGGATCATTGGAGTTGCATAATCAGATCTTGGCATCAGGACAAATCATTTCTAGAGTCAACATCGCATTTTATCTCCCATAACTGTGTTATTTGCAAGAAGGAAGTTGCAGGGAGTTTTGGCATACTTTTGGAGGAGAGATATCTGGTGTTTGGGGTTCTTCCCTTCACTATGGTGATCCATGGATTAGATTTCTGATCCATGTCATGATTCAGATCTAATCTGACTTCTATTTTATTTACTTCATCATTCCTAAATATTACTACAGATCTACAACTTTAGATCTCAGATCTACTCCATTTACATCATGTTTTTCTCAAAACCCTGAGGGGAATGTGTAGAGGAACTCTTCTAGTGTACAAATTTGATATGGATCTAATATTTTGTACAAATATATGTTCTAGATCTGATATGTAATGTACAACTGCTTTAGCTCATAATATAACGCTGTCAAGCCTTATTACAGCTAATACATTGTTGCAGCACCTCATTCTTGAGGGTTTCTTCATCAAAGTTCTCCTTTTTTCTCTTGTACATTGTATGGGCCCTATTAGAAACCTGATTTGTTGATTTATAAGTGATTAATGAACCATTATATTGATCTCCTTCATATATTAGGCTGAACTGCATTATTTTCTAGGCAGAGTTATTTTGTATTGCTGCAGCCCCTTCTTTGGGCATTTTCCAACTGTACTAGGTGTGGGGAGACCTGTTTAACCCACCTAGAAGGATTTGTTTTTGAATCCCTCTTGGATTCAGGTCTTAGATTGTCATATATAAGGGATCCAAGGGTTGGTTTCCAATCCTGTAGTATCCATTCCTGAAAAATGTGTTTTTCAGGCATGCCTTGCTAGAAGTCCCAATTTGGGGATATTACACAGCTTCACATTTAACAGATATAGTTACAAACTTATATCGCAGGGATAATATCTACTAATTACCTTCACATCCACATGCGTGATATAATTCTATTAGTACAACAAATATAATCGCAGTAACCAACAGATCATAGATTCATATAATAGGAACAAGGATACTCTCGCAACTATAAATAGATCTATTCACAAGTTCGCTAATTAGAATAGTCCACAGTTAACAGAGCTAATATCAATCATAGATCTAATCAGGACCTTCACATCATCAATATCATAGGTAATAAACACATGAACAATAGATCATAGGAATATTCTGTATTATACCAAAGACAAATCTGCAGCAATTACGGATAACCAACAATAAGTGTAATAGATCCAATAGTTCACATCAACAGTAATACATAAACTGAGATAACGCAGATATACTCTAACTATATTCACATATATTAGCATCCAAAACCAAATACAATCAAACACAGCCTACACACACACCAAGCAAGGTCCGCACACAGTAGGACTGAGGATCTCCGTGCACACAGCCAGTAGGAGTCCTTACCCTTGCAACCCAAACAGATCTAACAATTCATAACTATCATCAATCTCTATTCTTTCCTACCTATGACTAAAAATGTTTCATCTATTTATACC
Source organism: Pinus albicaulis (assembly GCA_034641835.2). Lineage (NCBI taxonomy): Eukaryota > Viridiplantae > Streptophyta > Pinopsida > Pinales > Pinaceae > Pinus > Pinus albicaulis. Next base: position 114,755,385 of record CM076581.1, read on the forward strand.
GATTTAGCCTATGCATCCAATGGTCTAAAAACCGTGGTTTGCGAACTCTTGGTCTACCCTTGACCCGTTACAATGCATAAGGGGCTTTGACCCACCCCAAAACCCCTGCGTTGGACTAATTAAGATCAAAATATAAAAAATTTGCAGCTTTTAGGGGACCCTGTTCCAATAGTATCCAAAGATGGTATTAATCTTGATCCACTCAAAGTCGAGGCTATTATTCATCTTGATCCACCCAAAACCCCTAGTGTTGTTTAGCACTAGGGTGTTCCTGATCAGGAATCCCACCTCTTCCATTGAGTAGCTCTTGCAGGAGTCTTGCTGATCTTGTCCACTATCAGGCATTTGGCCAAGCTACATCTTCCAACTACAACACGGATCCTATTGAGGGTTTGGTTGTCCTTATAAGCTACAGCAAGTGGAGGCTAGAACTATTCATATCTAGGCCATTCTGGTGCCTCTTTTCAGTGGGAGAGCCTTGTATCCTCCTGATAAGAGAGTATTGGATCATTGGAGATGTATAATTAGAACTTGGCATCAGGACAAACCATTTCTAGAGTCAACAACACATTTTATCTCCCATAACTGCGTTATTTGCAAGAAGGAAGTTGCAGGGAGTTTTGCCATACTTTTGGAGGAGAGATCTCTGGTGTTTGGGGTTCTTCCCTTCTCTATGGTGATCCATGGATTAGATTTCTAATCCATGTCATGATTCAGATCTGATCTAACTTCTATTGTATTTACTACAACATTCCTGAATATTACTATAGATCTGCAACTTTAGATCTCATATCTACTCCATGTACATCATCTTTTTCTCAAAACCCCAAGGGGAATGTGTAGAGGAACTATTCTAGTGTACAGATGTGACATGGATCTAATATTTTGCACAGAGATCTGTTATAGATCTGATATGTAATGTATAGCTACTTCAACTCATAATATAACATTGTCAAGCCTTATTACAGATAACATTGTTGCAGCACCTCATTCTTGAGGGTTTCTTCATCAAAGTTCTCCATTTTTCTCTTGTACATTGTATGGGCCCTATTAAAAACTTGATTTTCTGATGTATAAATGATTAATGAACCATTATATTGATCTCCTACATATTTTGGGCTGAATTTCATTATTTTCTAGGCAGAGTTATTTTGTATTGCTGCAGCCCCTTCTTTGGGCATTTTCCAACTACTATAGGTGTGGGGAGACCTGTTTAACCCACCTAGAAGGATTCTTTTTTGAATCCCTATTGGATCAAGGCCTTATATTGTCATATGTAAGGGATCCAAGGGTTGGTTTTTAATCCTATAGCATCCATTCCTGAAAAATGCGTTTTTCAGGCATGCCTTGCTAGCAGTCCCAATTTGGGGATATTACACAGCTTCGCATTTAACAGATCTAGTTACAGACTTATATCGTAGGGCTCATATCTACCAATTACCTTCACATCCATGTATGTGATGCCAATCTATCAGTACAACAACTATAATCACAGTAATCAACAGATCATAGATTCATATAACAGGAACAAGGATACTCTCGCAGCTATAAATAGATCTATTCGCAAGTTTGCTAATTAGTATAGTCCACAGTTAACAGAGCTACTATCAGTCATAGATCTAATCAGAACCTTCGCATCAGAAATACCATAGGTAATAAACCCATGAACAATAGATCACAGGAATATTCTGTATTATACCAAAGACAGATCCACAAAAATAACGGATAACCAATAGTAAGTGTAACAGATCCAACAGTTCGCATCAACAGTAATAATAAACTCAGATAATGCAAATATACTCTAACCATATTCACATATATTAACATCCAAAACCCAATACAATCAAACATAGCCTGCACTCACACCAAGCAGGGTCCGCACACAACAGTACTGAGGATCTCTGTGCACACAGCCAGCAGGATTCCTTACCCTATCAACCCAAATAGATCTAGCAATTCGTAACTATCATCAATCTCTATTCTTTCCTACCTATGACTCAAAATGGTTCATCTATTTATACCGATTTAGCCTATGCATCCAATGGTCCACAAATCGTGGTTTGCGGATTCTTGGTCTACCCTTGACCTATTACAATGCATAAGGGCCTTTGACCCACCCCAAAACCCCTGTGTTGGACTAACTAAGATCAAAATATACAAAAATTTATAAAAAATTCACAGCTTTTAGGGGTCCCTGTTCCAACAGTATCGAAAGATGGTATTTGTCTTGATCCACTCAAAATCGAGGCTATTATTAATCTTCCCTCTCCATCTTCATTACATCAGCTACAGAGTCTGCAGGGGAAGGCTAATTTTTTACGACGTTTTATACCTAACTATGCCGAAGTAGCTAAAGGATTTACGAGATTATTAAAGCAAGGCGTCCCATTCCTTTGGGATGAGATTTATTAGAAATATTTTGACACATTGAAGACATTTCTTGTCAACACTCCTCTGCTACGTCCTCCAAACTATCATCACGATATTTCCCTCTATTTAGCTTCCACTTTCAGCACGATTGCCATGGTTCTGGTTCAAGATGATGATGATGGTGACGAGCATGTTATTTATTAACTCTCTCGTAACCTTCTCGATACATAAATGCGTTATGCTCATGTCAAGAGGTTAGCGTTAGCTGCCGTTCAAGAAGTTCAAATTTTTCGTCATTATATTCTATTGCGTACTATGACTGTGATTTCGCAATGCAACCCCATGACCTACATATTGTCTCGACAATTGCTGGGGGGAAAATACTCAAAATGGATTGTTATCCTCCAAGAGTTTGATTTTGTGTTTACTACTTCCAAGTCAAACAAATCACTGGTATTTTCTGATTTGATCTGCTCCCTTCCCTCTGATTGCGCATCGTCTAGTTCTGGAAAACGCATTCCAGACAATATGTTTTTTTCTGGTCTCTACCCTCGATCCTTGGTACGGTGATGTTATCGTATATCTTCAGACTTCTACTTTTAGATCTTAGTTGATGAAGGATGCTCGCCAACACATCTGTCATTAGTCGCAACCTTATCGTATAGTCAGAGATACACTCTACTGTGTCGGAGTGGACTCCATTCTCCGTTAGTGTTTGACCCTCGAGGAGGCTGAGAAAGTTCTAAATAATTTCCACAATGGTGCCTGTGCCAGTCACATGTCTGGTTATGCCACTGCATAGAAGATTCTTCGTGCTGGGTATTTCTGGCCCTCTAACTTCAAGGATTGCAATGTTGCCATCCGTAAATGTCATGATTTCTAGATCTATCAGCACAAGATGCGTGCGCTTCCTACACATCTCCACCATGTCATTACCGTTGGTCCCTTTGAGAAGTGGGGCATCGATTTTATGACATGTAACCCTCACTCAAAGAAATGCTTGCACTTGCCACCGACGGTAATATAGCAGCTCAGTTCATATTCAATCACATCATTTTTAGGTTTGGTGTCCCTCAAGCTATCATTACTGATCATGGTTCCCATTTTCAGCATTATATGGTGTTAGAGTTGACCTCCAGGTTGGGCTTCTATTACAACAGCTCAGCGCCGTACTATCCTTAGGCTAATGGCCAGGTCAAAGCTGTGAACAAAGTTTTAGTCACTATGCTTCAACATATAATTAGGATCCACAAATCCAATTCGAATCTCATGTTATTTTCAGATTTCTAGGCATACCAAACCTCAGTCAAGGATGCGACCAGATTCACTCCATTCCAGCTTGTTTACAGTCTGGAAGCTACCCTTCCGATTGAGTGTGAAATACCTTTGCTCAAATTAGCTGTTGAATTACTGCCAAAAAATTCACCTGAAGAAGAGCGTCTCCTCTACTTAGAGAGGCTAGATGAAACTCGCTGTTTTGCTGCCTTGGTCATCGAAGCACAAAAGGAGCGAGTCAAAGCCCATTTTGACCAGTCGGTTTCTCCTCGCTCCTTTGTAGAAGGAGACCTCTTCCTCCTGTACAATCAAGCTCATGATAAGCTAGGGGCAGGAAAATTTCAACCCATGTGGCATGGGCCTTACATCATTAAACGTGTTTTGAAAAACGGGGCCTATGAGCTCATTGATTACGAAGGTCATCCTTTATATCAACCCATAAATGGGTTGTATCTCAAGAAGTATTATGCATGAGTCATTCGTGCATGTTCTGTGTACATAATTGTTTTTTTTCATTTTTTGTACATTTGTTGGCTTGGTGTGTTTTGCGAGAGCTTTCCTGCTTATTGGATCATTTCTTATTGTGCAGATGTCTATTACCCCTTATGTTGGTTTTGTGGATGGTGCCTCCCGTAGTACCCAGAACTTGTCTTCGGTAGCCTGAGTGATTTATGATCCTGCTAGTGAGTTGATAGACCTGCAAGGTATTTGTCTAGGATGAGCTACAAACAATGTCGTTGAATATAGTGCTATCATTGAATTATTAACCGAGGCAATTACCCTCGGCATTAGTGCATTGGTTGTAAATCTAGACTCACAACTTGTTGTTCTTGAGCTTAACGGGCATTATTCAGTTAGAAAACCACACATTTTAAGATTATATTTACGTGTTCGTTTGCTAGAAAGACATTTTGATTATATCACATATCAACATATTCCTAGGCAAATGAATGCATTAACTGATACAATGGCTAACATTGTATTAGATAGACATTTGCATAATCCATAAAATCATCATCACATGAGAGACTCATATTAAATAGAAAACTAGATGTATATATATATATATATATCGAAAGTTTGCATTAGTGTGCACCATACATTTCAAAAATATGTGTGTTTCTGTTACATCCTGAGACACCATGTCTCACAACAAAATGCAGAAATAAAAGCCTAAGGTTTCTAGTCGACATGGTGATCATAATAGCATGTCACTACTCGGACAAGCCACCTCAGCAAGCAGTGAACTTGGTTTGACACTCCCACAGTATGTCTTTGGTATGCATGAGAAACATCTTCAAAACGTGCATAGTCTGGGACCCCACAGGCAATTCCCTCCAAGTTGTGCATGATTTCCTCCTCCTCACCTTGAAGGGCAACATCAAAATCATGAGGTATCCACCTCACTATCGGAGACATCCCTGCAGGTCTCTTTGGGCCTACATCTGCAAATGCATGGATTAATTTTCAAAACATACATACCAAAAAAAATCCTAATACTCATAAAAATTAAAAAATGAGTCTTACCAAGTTCTTTATCCCAATCCTCTCCTTCCGAGAGTGGGAGGTCTGGATCACCAATAAAATCTGTGCCAGAGTAGGGCCAGTCCTCCATGAAAATTAACTGTCGGCGAAGCCAATCAAAGAACTGCGGTCTCCAAGACATCTATTGACTGCCCCCTGACCTTGGCATCAGAGCTACCCATTAATCCATCCGTGGTTCTAGTGCTGGTGGTGTTGGGACTATCACCTCCTGATGTTGAAACATTGGTAGCCGTTCCAGAATGAATGATACTAGGATAGAACCATAACCAAATTGTTTCAATTTTTCTTTCCTGCACTTCGTTAGCTGAAGTTTTATATTGATTTTTACTGCCTCTACCCATTTGTATATGGTCGGTGTCAAGCAGTCTACAACAAGAAGTAGTTGTGTTTTTGTTGCTTCGTGGGGTGCTTGTGTTCCTACAACTTGTGTGATTTTGTGTAGCACTACCCTTAGTGTTAAATCTGGGATAGTTTCGATGTCCACTTTCCTGCTTTTTGATCCTTTTCGTGCTCCCGGGCATACCCTGTCAAGATTGGTGGGCCGGGTGCCGATCAAGATTGGTGCTACCCCCCTCTATGATAATCTTGTTATGAAATAAATATCAGAAACATCAATTTCAAGTTCCTAATCTCGAAGAATAAATTTTTTTTTATCCTCGTCTAAGATATTGATCGAGTATTGTAGTAGCTCCAGTTGAGTTCTAAGACACGGTGTCATGAAGAAATTTTTCAGTCCACATTCCAAGGTAAAATGGGGTCACTATTGCTCCACAAGAGGTAAAAGTGAAAAGTAATTATTTTTTACCATTTTTGGCATTTTATAACTTTTCAGAACCCTAATTATTTTTGAAGACATATTTTTCGATTATTACATTATGTTATTTTGAGAAATGGGTTTTACATTTGTTTCTTGTGCAGCGACAGGTCTTTAATGCGATAGTGATGAAGTCACGAGTTATATTTTATACTTTTTTGGACTCGGTAAAAACACAAAAAAGTCACTACTGGAGTCATCTTTCAACTCTTTTCTGACTCTCTAAAACTGAAAAGATTACCGAGACTCTTGTCATTTTGAACTCATAAAATGGCTGCGAAACGATATCCACCCAGTATTCGTTTACCCCTTTTTCAGGCTGAGATAGATTATTTATGAAAAAGGAATACCTTAGCCTATCGTGACTAAGAGGTTCTTTCAGATACTGTTTTCTACCTTTTCGGATCTGAGAGACTACTTACGAAAAGGGAAATGTTGGAGTTTTCTTTTCTGCTTCTTTTCAAACTCTCTAAACATGAAAAGATGTCGAGTTCTTCCTTTTTTAGACTCGTTAAACCCTGATGACATCGGACATCATCACCATGACGTTCATTGAGTTCCTCCTTCCTATTAGCCACCTATAAATTCTGTCATATCAAGTGGTGGCTAAATGATTTTGGATAGCCTTCAAGAAACAATTTCATTGCTAAAAATTGTTGATGCTTAAAGTCTTTTGATAATATCCTATCCTTTGGATAATCGTCACTGCTTTTCCCCTTTTCATCTCAGAACTTCTGTTGTCAGTACATGAAGAAAATCTGCTACAATCCCAATTTTTCCCTTCCTTTCACCACAAAACTAGCCTTGTTTTCTCTCCTCTTTTCCCCATAAAATCCCTCATTTCATGTTTTCCCCCTTTCCCCTCCACCAAAATCCCTTTGATAAGGTTTAAGACCCTTTATTGCCTTATCAAAACCCTCAAACTCCTTTGAAAATCATTAAAAATCTATAAAAATCACATTTTTTATATATTATAGACTTAAGCCCCCTTGGGCTAAGTCTTTAACCCTTCCCCTCCATACGCCCTGGTGCTAGAACCAGGCGCTGGCCATCCAAGCACTTATCGCATCGCCCGATGCCGATTAGCCCTGCATCCATTAACCCCCTGGGTCATACGGTTTTTCAATATAGACCATGGCCCCACAGACGGGCGCCAAGCCGAATTAAAAATTAATATGTTGTCCCCAAAGTATAAACCTTTGTTTATATTAATTTGTTGGTTTTTATTATGTCCTAAGGTTTTTTGCCAGTTTAAAGTTCTAGTCACTCTCCACCTTCGATCTGATCTGCAGATCGACGACACGCAGTCTAAAGCCCCGGTGGTCCCCGCCAGCCACTCACTATTGCAAAACCGGGCGGAATTCATCACACCGCTTTTGAGAGCCGGGTGGTTTTCCCTGATCGGCAGCGATTCCATTCATCGACCGACACGTGGCTCTAAGCCATTCTTTAATACCGCCCTCATCACGCGTTAAATTTCGGACATGGGCCCGACGCGATATTGACATACATCGTCCAATCTGAGGCTACTCATCGGACGGTGATTGCTCTCCGAAGACGCCTGTGCAACAACCAGGGTATGACGCAGTGTTAAAAGTATCTCTGTCATCGATCTAGTCTGCAGATCGACGGCCCACACTTCATCGCCCTGATTCCTCGTCCAATCAGCATTTCCGGACCCAGGGTTTTATTTTGCCCTAATTTTATTGAAAATTCTATAAGGTTTATTGGCGCCTGTTCTCCGCCGTTGATTGCGTGGGACGATCTCATTCGATGGCCCACGTTTGTCCCGATCCCCAAACCAGATTTTGTGACCATTTTTGTCCAAAACAAAGGTTTTTAACCGTTTCTCTGTTTCACTTTGATTTTCGCCTCCGATACCGACCGTCGATCTCTGCACGATCGACAACTCTAATTTAATTCCTCCCTCTGTTTCCTTTTGACTCCCTCTGATAAATATCGACCGTTGGATGATGCCATCCAACGGCCATGCTCTCCCCACGCGCCTTCTGAAGCAGTTAACCTATACATGCATGATTTTATAACATTTTTGTATTTTGCAGGGTTTAAAGGTTTTTTCCGCTATGTTTGAAGAAAATTCAAAGGTAGAGGGTGGCAATCCTCCCACCTTCGATTCACCAGAGGAAACCATTCGCAGGAAGAAGCTCCATGTTTCATCAATGATTTATGAGGCATTGATGCCACATGACCCCTGCATAGCCCTGCACACCAACAAACACAGTGAATCAGGCCCAAATTAAAGAGTATCAGTGTCAAAGACAGGAACACACCAGAACATGAGATTGAAGACAGATCTGTGGGGATTACGGCTAAGATGGATTATCAAAAGCCTAATCCTCCCCACTCAAACACATTTTAAAGAAAAACATGAGTGTTTTATCAGACAAAAAGCCTACGTTGCCACATCAAGGGCTAATTGAATCCCCCAGCTACCACATAGCCACTTACAACCTCAAAGAAATCAAAAGAAGGCCGAAGTTATTACCAGACTAGGAGATATTTTGCATCAAAACAACTGAATAGGTAATTCAACCAAAGGAATTTATTGTAAACTATCAACATAAGTTATTACAAGGATAACAAGGACCCTTGAAGTCAACAAATTCTTTCTAGCAAGCCTAAGAGTTACTGTCAACCAATTAATACAAAGGAAATATCAAAAATCTTCTCCAATAAGCCCCTCAAAGGTCGAGAGACAGTACACTGTATTAATTGAACTTAGAAGATATTTTATCCCATTCCACCTCCTCATTTCTTCTATAAATACTTTTGTAGAATATGAGGACATGTTGGTTGGTTGATCACTAGTTGTAATATTGGAACTCTCTGAAATAATACATAGTCTGTTGAAGTTGAAGAAGAAATTGAAATCTTGGAAGCCCTGATGATGTTGTTGCATGCTTGTTACTGAGAAGGCTCTATCATTGGATCCATGAGCTTGGCTATTGGTGAAGTATTCTGAATTGTTTAATGGTTTCTCCTGTTTTCATTCTGTTCCATAATTTCTTACTACAGTAGGCTAAAATTTTTAGGCTAAGAAATGACTCCTGGAAGCACCTTAGACCTATTCATCCTTCACTGTTTCATGTTTTCTTCCGCTGAAGTATTTTAGAGTCTTTAATATCTCTCTTTAGTCTTCATGCTTGTTTATTTCCTTAATAGTTCAAATAGTTGGTTTCAACATGATTTATGGTTCTCCCTGCTTGTCTGCTGCCACTTAAAAACTGTTATTGAAGTCCCCCTTTGAAGTTTTCTATTTACAGTGAGTCAAGGAGGTCTGTTCTGATCTTTCTCTTTGTCCTTGCTTAAACAGTTGTCTTAAAGGTCTTTTATAGTTATGAATCATAGATGTGTTAGGTGTTCCCTCTTCTATGACTGCAATTATCAGTGAATCTTTTATGTTTTCTAAGTCATTTGAAATAAAATATTTGAGGAAATAGGGTGTTCCCCGAATCTTAGATCTCATTTTAAAACTTGTTTTTGAAATCATTGTTTGCTTAAAGGTGTGATTTGTAGAATTCAGGGTTAGCCCTGTCTATCAAAAAGTTCTTTATTGTTCAAATTGTGTTTTCGATTTCCCTTTGTTGAGAATTAAACTTCTCTTTCCAAATCATTGATGTCCATCTCATTCCAAAAACCAAAGGATGTTGTGGCCAAGTTAGATTTTCCCTCTGATATCCCATATCCATTGATAAGTTTTTCATGACCTCTTTTTGACTCCATTGGCAAATGAAGCTACTAATTCCTCTTTCTACCTACCTTTCCTATATCTTTCATATTCTGCTATATCAATCCAACCAAACAAACTAACAAACACCTGCACTTAATAACAAGTCTAAAATCCATACTCTAAGCACACAGGATAAACCTTTGCAAAAAAAAAATTTAGAGATCCCTCTCTGAGAATAGGAGGACTAGATCCTGTAACTCTAAAGATTGGTTCTGATGGTGCCTTGTCTTTTGATTTGCCAAACTATCAAAACACGGGACACCAACACTTCCTAGGGCTCGCTAAATGTACTAGGATGGATTTGTCTGAAGGAAAAAATTACAGCATAAACATATGCTATCCCCTTCAAGCTTGTTTAAAAAAATAATTGGGGTACTCACCATAAATGGTGGGGGAGAATTGAACCATATTTTAGTTGTGTCAGCAGTATGTTGCTCTTGAACATGACACTCGTCTACATTCATGTCAGGTTGGGGACATGTCATTTCGTCATTCTTGCCTTCGTGGGTTTGGGTAATCTATTTTGAACTCTCATTTGCTCTTTTCCACATCATCATGACCTCAGATCCCTTGATGTCAAATACTGCCAAATCTATAGTAGTGTCACTGATATGTTCAAGAGAAGTATGCCTCTACAGTTTTCAACCTCCCTCTGATTCTCTATTGACCCTGATTCACTATCATTATGTTCCTCTGTCTCGTGTCGATGATGTGGGATACATTATGGCCCTCCTTTGACCAGGTCACTTCCTGTCGAATTTAGCTCATTATCCAGGAATTTGGTCTATAGACTCCCTACCGGTACCTTGGATCCTGCATGCCTCAATGGCAGGTTCTTCGCATTCGACAACAGTTCCACATCATTGGCCTTCGATTGGGTGATTCTGCAAGTGTTCAATGCCAGATCACTATTCACATTCCGTGGATTGTACCTATTTTACTTTGAGAGCCATTGTCATTATTGGTGGTTTCTCTTGTGCCTGTTAACAACCTTCATCATTGGCTGATAATTAGGTGATTTTCTTGCATGTTCGACTTCAGCTCACATATTCACATGCTTGAATCTATACTTGTTCATATCGAGATGGAGCACAAGAACGTGGGTTTTTTCTAATAAAATCCAAGCTGTAGGAGATTATGATGTATCATTATTTGTTTCATGATTCTTTTGATTGGATGGTTGCGACCATACTAGAGTCTATTTGTTGATCCTTACTGTTGGATGGCTGCGTCCATACCCCGGATCTCAGTTCACCTATGTACTCTATTATGTATGGTTGCGCCCATGCCACATGTTCATGTCTCAAAGATATCTATTATACTTGTAATTTCAGGTCTTCTGATAGTGGTGTTTGGTTTGAACACGTTCTCGTAAAGCATTTCACCCCTTCCTCTCTCTCGAACCTCATGCTTTAGGGGGCATATGTTACACAACATTTTTTCACCATCACTACAATCCCCATCCTACACATTGGAGGCTCATTTCTGTGAACAAAATAAAGTGTCATGCCTTGCAATATCATCATTGCATCACTTTCCATGAGTCAAACATTCCTTCTGATGACCATTTTCTGGACAGACCACCAAAAACATATAGAAATCCTTAGCGGCCCAGTAGCAACCATACCCTATTGGAACAGAGGTAGATTAACTGTGGACCCATGCCAACTGGCACTTTTTCTTAGTTAGCTACCCACACCAATCTGTTTATGGAATTTGTTTTAAAAATAGAGGCAAAGATTCGATCATAACAACTTTGTGGATGAGTCATGGGGAGTGGTTTGTTAGGTCCCTATATTACTAGTATAGTCCCTTATTGTTGTTAGTGTAACCCCCTTATTGTTATTATTGTACCCTTGTAACCCCCATTTTGTTATTATTGTGCCCTTAAATTATTATTGTTAGGTCGGCTAGGATTACATTGTGGCCCACTAGGATTACATTATGGCCCCATGGACTCCTATATATATAAAGGAGGTATTGTAAATTGTATCATCGAAGAATTGTTCATTTATGTAATGTATTGGAGGTTTCCCCCTCGAAGTGGCTCATTTCTAAGGCGTTTATATCTCTTTTCTTCTCTTTTTGAGTTGGTTACTCAACATTTGGTATCAGAGCTTTGGATTCTAGGGTTTCGGTGCTCCAAACAGGTCATCGTGGAATTTTCGCTATAAATTTTTTTCTACGAAGTTTCAGAAGCTGAAATTTTTAGGGTACGAAGCCGAAATCCTGAGGAAGATTGTCTAAAATTTCAAAGCTTGGTTCACAATATTTTCGGAGATATCATCTGTGGAAGTTAGGTCTTGTTTCAAGCTCCTAAACAAGTCATCGTGGAATTTTCGCTATAATTTTTTTTCTACGAAGGTTTCGAATCCAAAATTCATATGGTGTGAAACTAAAATCCTGAGGAAATTTGTCAAAATATTTTAGAGCTTGGTTCACAATATTTTTGGAGATATGATTTGTGGAAGGCAGTGCTTTTTCAGTCTCCTGAATTTCATCTCAAAGAGGTAAGCGTGGGAAAAGTTCAATAACTCTCTCTCTGGGCATTGGATTGGAGTGCTGTAAATAGTGGTCACAAGTACACAGACTGTAGTTTCTTGGCTATCAATTTCAGAGACAAAGGACGAAACAGTGAGACGTGGCAAGTCCTACAAGTTCGCTCTACTGAACTAGTCCAGAATTAGGTCATTGTGGGAGATTGGACACAACTTTGTCTTGGAGAATCCAAATCAGGTCATACCTATGGCATTCAAAAGAGAATTTAGAGGGCTACTATAGGGCTGAATTTCAGATATTGAATATCCCCAGCTACAGAGATAATTCAATTTCAATATCGAGCTCCTCATTAGCAAGTAAAAGGTGTGTATTTTTTTTTTCCAAATTGCATAAGTCTTGTTTGAATAATCAAGTTGAATTGATTCCAAGGGAATATTGTAGAATAGATATCAGTATTGGATTCTAAAATGGCCCCTAAAAAGAATTCAATGCCCATTAATCCTTTAGAAGGCTCTACTATGACTCATGAAGACGAAGAATGGCAACATGACATATCAAAAGTACAAGAGAAAGTACAGCAAATTTTGCTCTCGCAAAGAACAACAAAAAATGAAATGGAAGTTTTGAAGAAAGGCATGGAAACTAAGATGGATGGTTTGAAGAAAGGCGTGGAAGCTAAGATGAATGGTTTGGAAGCTAAGATGGATGGCATGGAAGTGGGCATGGAAGCTAAGATGGACGACATGAAAGACAACATGGAAAACATGAAGAATGATCTAAAATCATACATGGAAGGCTTGATGACAAGCTTAAAACAAGAAATTCTTCCTAATGGTGGAAATATAGTAGAAGAAACTCATGATGAGAACAAAATAAATGTTAATCGTGATTTCATAAAATCTAATGTTGGCGGGAAGAACCACCATATTCCAAAAATGGATATGAGGAAGTTTGATGGAAAGGATCCTGTAACATGGATACTACGGATGGAGCAATATTTTGATCTCCATAACGTGCAAAACACACAAAAGGTACGCATTGCAACTTTACATTTAGAACAAAATACATTTGTATGGTATCGATGGCTTTGCTCCCGTAAAAAAATTGTCACTTGGGTAAATTTTTACGGAGGAAATGATAGCACATTATGAGGATACAAAGAGCAACACCTTCTTTAGCCAATTGATAAATCTCAAACAAAAGGGTTTAGTGGGGCAGCACATTGAGGACTTCCAAAAATTGAATATAAGGGTAACTGATATTCCAGAGGAACACGGGATTGATCTCTTCATAGGTACTCTAAAGGATAACATCCAACATGAAGTTCGTGTTTTGGAACCTGATTCATTGGAGAAGGCATTCAAGTTGGCAAGAAAAGTTGAATGTAAAATTATGGCGACAAGGAAGCCTACCACTCAATTTTATAAAGAAGGAAGTGTTGCTACGCCTAGATTTCCACAACCTACAAGGTTGACACCACAACAATTGGAAGAAAAAAGAGCAAAAGGGCTTTGCTATAGTTGTGATAGCAAATACACTAAAGGTCATAAGTGTGCTGAGAAGAAATTATTTACATAGATTGTGAAGAGGAAGAAGAAAATGAACAAGAAGAGGATATACACCAGGAACCAACCCTAGAAGAGGAAGAAATGAATCCGACCATATCGTGTAATGCACTGGCCGAAATTACCACTCCTCAAACTCTCAAGATAGAAGGACATATCAAGAAGAAAAAGGTAATAGTGTTGATTGATTCAGGTAGCACCCATAATTTTATTCATTGTAAGGTAGCAAAGGAATTAAATTGTTTCCTATACCCAGCACCAGAATGTCAAGTGATGGTTGCAAATGGAGGAACTATAAATTGCTCTGGAAAATGCCATAACATCAAGCTAACCATGGGGGAATATGTGATGACTAGTCCAATGCTTTCCATTCCTATGGGAGGTGCTGATGTTGTACTAGGAGTACAATGGTTACAATCTTTGGGGACGGTAGCTTTTAATTTTCAAGAAATTTTCTTGAAATTTTTTTCAGAAGGAAAGGAAGTCAAATTACGGGGTATTGAAGGGAAGCTGGGAAGGATAATAAGCTCTAATGTCATGACAAAGCTTCTAAAGAAAGAACAACGAGGCATAATTGCACAATTATGCTCACTAGAAGTTCCAACATCAAAATCATCTATTTCTACAGATCTCCAACAAGCCTTGGACAATCATTCCAAGGTGTTTGAAACTCCCAAAGGACTCCCACCTATTCGTGATCATGATCATGCTATTCATTTGATTCCAGGAAGTGTTCCTCCAAACATCAGGCCTTATAGATATCCTTACGTCCAAAAGAGCGAAATTGAACGTATGATTGCAGAAATGTTAGGCGGGTATAATTCAACCTAGTCAAAGTTCTTTCTCTGCTCCTGTAGTATTGGTACACAAGAAGGATGGATCATGGCGAATGTGTCCAGATTATAGGGAGCTCAATAAGCTCACCATTAAAGATAAATTTCCCATTCCTGTGATTGATAAATTATTGGATGAATTACATGGAGCAATTTATTTTACCAAGTTGGATCTTCGTTCAGGATATCATCAAATTAGAATGAAGACTGAAGATATTCCAAAAAACAGCATTTCGAACTCATGAGGGTCATTATGAATTTTTGGTCATGCCTTTTGGCCTTACCAATGCACCTTCTACATTTCAAGGGTTGATGAATTCCATTTTCAAACCCTTCCTTAGAAAATTTGTGCTAGTATTTTTTGATGATATACTAATCTACAAGAGGTCTTGGAAGGATCATGTTGAACATGTTGACAGGGTGCTCAAACTATTGCAGGAGAAACAATTATATGCAAAAACATCCAAATGTTTCTTTGGAGTACAAGAGGTGGAATATCTGTGTCATATTATATCTCACGAGGGTGTTAAAGTAGACCCTAACAAAATTAAAGCCATTAAGGAATGGAAAGTCCCCACAACCATAAAGCAGTTGCGAGGATTTCTCGGGTTAACAGGGTATTATCGCAAGTTTGTTAAAAATTATGGGAGAATAGCAGCACCTCTAACAACATTATTGAAGAAAGATGCATTTTCATGGACTCCTAAAGCAACTAAGGCCTTTGAACATCTTAAAGAGGCAATGTGCCTAGCACCGGTCTTAGCTACGCTAAACTTCACAAAAACCTTTATTGTGGAATGTGATGCCTCAGGAAATGGAATTGGTGCAGTTTTAATGCAGGAAGGAAGACCCATTGCTTTTGAAAGTCGTCCAATCAAAGGAAAGTATTTACAGAAACCTATTTATGGGAAGGAAATGTTAGCAATACTGCATGCACTAAAGAAATGGCGAACTTACCTAATGGGAAGACACTTCAAGGTAAAAACTGATCATGATAGTCTTAAACACTTTTTTGAACAAAGACTATCTTCAGAAGAGCAGCAAAAATGGGTCACAAAGATGTTGGGTTATGACTTTGAAATAATCTACAAAAAGGAAAGCTTAATGTTGTTGCAGATGCACTCTCAAGAAAGAATGAAGAGGTGGAAGCATTGCTTTGTGCCATTTCTATTATCCAACCAGATTGGATAACCGAAGCAAGAGATAAATGGAAGAAGGACAAAGATGTATGGACACTCATTCAAAAGTTGCAGCAAGATCCTAGTACATCTGATACATTTAGTTGGAAAAATGATTCCTTATGGTACAAAGATCGCTTATATCTTTGTAGGAATTCCCAACTGAAACAAAAGATTCTTCTGGAATTGCACACTTCTCCTTTAGGAGGACACTCAGGATTTTTAAAAACTTACCACAGGGTGAAGAAAGAATTTTTTTAGGATGGCCTTAAATCTGATATTCGAAAGTTTGTGGCGGAATGTTTGGTTTGCCAGCAGAATAAAGTGGAAACAATTAAGACCCCAGGACTTCTACAACCTTTTTCCATTCCAAGTCAACGTTGGGAGGAGATTTCAATGGATTTTATCACAGGTTTACCTAAGTCCGAAGGAAAGAGTGTCATCATGGTGGTAGTTGATAGACTTACCAAGTATGCACACTTTTGTGCATTATTCATCCATTTAAAGCAAGTACAGTTGCTACTACATTTATGGACAGAATTCAAAAGATACATGGAAGCCCAAGGGTTATTGTGAGCGACAGAGATCCCATTTTTACTGGAAATTTTTGGACGGAGTTATTTTCTTGTTTGGGTACTCAATTAGCTCATAGCTCATCTTATCATCCTCGATTTGATGGTCAAACTGAGATAGTAAATAAATGTTTGGAAGGATATCTTCGTTGTTTTGTATCTGATAAACAAACACAATGGGTCAAGTGGTTACCTCTTGCTGAATGGTGGAATAACACTTCCTTCCATACTGCAGCAAAAATGACCCCATTTATGGCACTTTATGGATATCATCCACCATCCATCACATCATATTTAAGGGAAAATTCAAAGGTTCAAGTAGTGGAAGATCACATCGAGCATCAGCAAGAAGTTCTCCAACTCTTAAAGGATAACCTGAATTTGGCACAAAATCGAATGAAACAACAGGCAGATCAACATCGCAGCGAGAGAAGTTTTGATGTAGGAGATTGGGTATTTTACGGCTACAACCATACAAACAAATGTCCCTCAAGCAAGCTAAGAAGGATAATAAATTATCGCCAAAGTACTATGGTCCTTACAAGGTGTTGCAAAAGATTGGTACTATGGCATACAAAATGGAGCTTCCTGCTTCTTCGCGAGTACATCCAGTTTTCCATGTTTCATGCTTAAAGAAGGTTACAGGTGAAAATCTTCCAGTTCAAACAATATTGCCAGAACTTGAAGAGGAAGGAAAAATCATATTGGAACCTGAAGCGGTCACGGAAACAAGAACTCAACAACTACAAAATCGATCAATTTCAGAGTATCTCATCAAGTGGAAGAACTTACCCACTGAAGATTCTACATGGGAGGATGAGAATTTTATACAGAAGCACCCAGAGCTACTCAAGCGTTGAGGACAACACTTTTTTGAAGGAGAGGGGCATGTTAGGTCCCTATATTACTAGTATAGTCCTTTATTGTTGTTAGTGTAACCCCCTTATTGTTATTATTGTACCCTTGTAACCCCCATTTTGTTATTATTGTGCCCTTAAATTATTATTGTTAGATCGGCTAGGATTACATTGTGGCCCACTAGGATTACATTATGGCTCCATGGACTCCTATATATAGAAAGGAGGTTTTGTAAATTGTATCATCCAAGAATTGTTCATTTATGTAATTTATTGGAGGTTTCCCCCTCGAAGTGGCTCATTTCTAAGGCGTTGATATCTCTTTTCTTCTCTTTTTGGAGCTAGTTACTCAACATGGTTCGACTGAATAACCACAACCTTCCTCCTTTGGCTTCTTCTTTCCACATTTTGGGGAAACCTGCCATGAGATAAGGCCTCCCTTCCACCATATTAGGGATCCCAACCTTGTTCTCTCTGTCTATAAATATAGCTCATCCTCCATTGATGAAGCTAGTTGAGCTGAGTTGAGCTGAACTGAAGAAGAAAAAACACTGGAGAGATTTTTATTCAAGATAAAACGAAAGAGTACCTTACTGAGAGACCTTAGGCTTGTGCCTTTATCTCGTCAAAATTCCCTGACATTCACTGAGACGCACTTCAACTGAACCCCGCTGAAGGAGGCTGCGATGTCAAGGCTTGGTTGTAACTCTTTCTTCTATTAATACATATGTATAACTATTGTATGGTTCCCATATCGTGTTGATGCATTTTATTAATGCTATATGCTTAACCCTCCTTGATTGGTTATTAATTATGAAGGAGATTGTTGTTTCGTATGCTGCCCTTGTTTTTTTATTTTGTGTAGGTATCGAAGCATCGCTGCGAAAGGATCATGACTTGTCAAGACAGGAATCGAGAGGCCACCACTACAATAGCTTCAACGACAGCATTGGACTCCGGGTAGGTTGACCTACCGTGTCTATTTCATTCAATAATTAGGAGCCTACACTCTAGTTTTTCCTTTTGTTACTAGATCCACCCTAGTGCTAGATGGATCGTCTCTATTCTCAGAGAGGATTTACCTGCGTAACAATAACATAATAGACATTTCCAAAGGTAATGTAATTATTTTTTCATTTTTTTTTTGTTACTTTAAAATCATTATTTTGGTTTGGTAGCTAGGAGTGATAATCTCATTCACTGGTTATTAGTAAAATTTAACAAGATGAATCGTGATGAGATCCCTTGTCTCAGGTTTTTTAGGCCTTGAGCCACTATCTTGGTTTGGTAGCTAGTTTGAGAATGTCAAGTTTACTAGTTTACTATGAACATGGTGAGTCGACTCATAATGAGATCTCTCAAGTTTAAAGTTTTTTTTTTATATTTTTTAATTACACTTTGAAAAATATCTAACATGAATGTATGGGGAGGTTATCATTTTGATCCTTATGAGCATCTGGATGATCATTTAAGTAAAATATGCTAACACTTAAATAAGATCCTTAGACTTTGTAAAAATAACTTTTCGAACTTGATTCATGTCAAAATAATTTTTCAATTTGCATGGGTTAGAAAAATCCTTCTTTCTAATTGGCTATTTGAATCAAAATTTTCCAAAGAAATAGAGATTTCAATTTCATAATTTATTTCCTAGTTTTATAACTTTAAATATTAACACTTTCATGTTCAAGAAAATGATGAAGTGTTTCAGTTTTTATGTAAACTTACAAAAGCCTATTTTATTTTAAATTAAAGTATGTACATATTTGTACAAAAAGAACTGCTTGTTTTTTTAAGAAAAGTTTTTTTTGAGGATAAGTACATTAGCAAGAAGAGTTTCCTTCTTCCCTTGTAAATTTTGCAAAATAAAAGTTGATGGACCTATTTTTTTGATTTTTTGAAAAGGGCCAAGCTAGAGTTCTTAAAATTTTGTATGTTTTCCTTTGTCCTCATGCACTTTATCCCATTTCAATACTAAATCTCCAATTTCAAACTGTTTATTCTTAACTGTATTTGAATCAAATGAACTTTTAATCAATTGCTGATGATGATTATGTACCATTTTAGCCTTTTCTCTTTCTTCTTCCGTTTTAATTTTTTGGGACATTCTAGATTGTAATGAAGAGAAAGGTTGTTCGTTAATGAATTGTAATAGGGTTGTTGATGGGATAACTACGCTTAAAAGTAAAACTGCTTCTTTCCCATATACCAATTGAAAAGGAGAAGTTCCTATTTAAGCTTTTTTAGTTATCCTATCTACCCATAATGAAAAATTCAAAGCTTTGTGCCAATTCTTCTGATTTTAATCAATAGTGCATTTAATTATTGTTTTGAGGTTTTTATTTGTGGATTCTTCTAAACCGTTTCCCTGAGGATAATAATTTTTAGAATATTTCAATTTAAACCCTCTTTTCAAAGAAAATTCAGTCATGGAATTTCTAGAAAAATAAGAGACATTATCAAATACTAAAGTGTAAGGGAAACCAAGCCTTGTGATGATGAATTGATCAATGAACTCAATAAATTTTTCAGAGTTGATTGTCCTCAGAGTTATTGACTCTACCTACTTCGTAAAATAATTTTTAGCAGTCAATTTATATTTATGTTGTTTGGAAGAATGAGGAACGGTCTCACCTATTATGTCAAGTCCCAATTGTTCGAAAGGTTGTTCTATATTGACTGGTTGAAGTGGCATTGAGGCTTTTCTTTGTCTTCCTGATGTAGTTTGACAAGTCTTGTGTGTATCCTTGAATAATGTTGGCCAATAATAACCTGCATGAAAAATTTTATGGGTTGTGGTATCTCCACCAAAGTGTTCGCCTGTTGGTCCATCATGAAGTTCCTGGAGCAAATTTCAGTTTTCTCTAGACATCTGATTAAAACATAATCATAATTTTTTCTGAATAAAACATCATTGACTAATTGATATTGATTAGCCTTCAATCTTAATGCTCGTTTGCTTTTGGAATCCAAATTAAGTGGAGCATAACCATTATTTAGATAAAATATTAAATCAGCATACTCGGATTGAGGGTTAATATTGAGTACCTCACCGAACTATTCAATAGTATCAGTTACCTCATCAGGTGATTTATCATTCATTCTTGTAATCAATCTGCAAAATCATTGTCCTCTCACAATTTTAGCAGGCTCAATTTCTAAGTCGTACTCGTACATAGCAGTTACCCAATTTTCTCTCTTTTCTCCTAGTTCCCTATGTATAAGTATTTTTCTGACTGATGAGAAAGGAACTATTACTTTGACATGAACTTTCAAAAGAAAAGGGAGAAAATATTTGACCGCTTAATAAACTACAAACTCTTGTTTTTCGACTCATGTATATGTCAGTTCAGCTCCTTGAAAATTAGAACTAAAAAATGAAATTGGAGTTTCAAACATTTTATCATCTGGTTGAGTCAATACTGTGGCATATGATAGATCAGAAACAAAAGTATATAGAATGAAATCATTTGTAAAATTTGGAGTTGAGAGAGAAGGAGCATCGACGATTTCTTGTTTAATGACTTGAAACATGTCCTTTTCTTTCTCTCCCCATTTAAACAATGTATCTTTCTTTATCATCTTTTGCAATGGAAGGAAAATATGTGAAAAATATGGAATGAATTGTTTCATGAAGTTTATTTGTCCTAAAAAGGATTGCATTGATTTTTTTTATGTGGTAGTGGAATTTCTGAAATTGTTTTAATCCAGCTGGGATCAATACAAATTCCATTTTTTGAGACGATAAAACCAACAAGTTTACCTTCACTTAAACAAAAAATTGACGTCTTTGGATTAAGAGAGATCCCAAATATTCTGCATCTTTCAAAGATCTGCTTTAAGTCATGAAAATGATTGTTTCTCTTTTTTGAATATACAGTTATATCATCAAGATAAATGACCATTGTTTGATTTATCAATCATTTAAAGGAAATATCTATGGCTCTCTGAAAAGTTTCTCCTGCATTCATTAATCTGAACAAAATATTTTGGTATACATAGGTTCCCCACTTGGTTCTAAATGTAGTTTTCAAACGATCCTCTGGATGAACTAGAATTTGATTATATCCTGAAAATCCATCTAAAAAATACATTAATTCGAAAATTGCTACTGACTGTAAAACTTGTTCCGTTAAAGGAAAATTATCATTTTGACATGCCTTGTTCATATTTCTAAAGTCAATACAAATTTGAATATCACCATTCTTTTTTCTTACATATACTATATTAAAAACCGATTTTGAATGTCTAACAAGAAAAATAATTTTGGCTTTCAAAAGTTTGTTTAACTCATTTTTTATTTGAGTTTCCAAATTTGGACATATTTTCCTTAGGTTTTGCTGGATGGGTTGAACATCAAGTACCATAGGAATAATATGTTGAATTATGTATGGGTTGTAGGTTTTAATATCTTGATAATTCCATGCAAAAATATCTTGTATTTTTCCAATAAGGAAATGGATGCATTTCTTTCTTCGGATGAAAGGGTAATCCCTAGATTTATATCTTGATGTATTTTACCAGATCCTAAATTAACTAATTGAAACTTTAAAGTATAACTTTGCAGTTTGCAATTGTTGATTTTTTTGAATTTGTCTTTTAAATCATATAAATCTTCAATTTTTACCACATATTTTGGTAAAAAAAAATTATCAACTTGTTGCTTGATTTGATTATCATGTTCATTGTCATCTATAATTTGATCATCATATGATTTTTCAGAAGTAAGAAAACTTAAAATATCACTATTGTCATTGAAAACTTGCCAACTAGTAACATTATCCAGCACATATGGACGAAAAATCAATTCGATAGAGAATATATCAGGACTAAAATCTTCTAGTGGAATCGGCTTGGATGCAACGTTAGCCAAAAGATCAGCATTGACATTTTGTGATCTAGGAATAGGAGAGATATTGAATGCTAAAAAATGAGATGTGAGGTCTTGAACTAGAGATTTATAATGTTTCAAGTGAATTGAGAGGCAGCGAATAGTATTTCGTACTTGTCTTACGACAATTTCTGAATCTCCAAATACCTGAATATATTGTATATGAAGACTTATTGCTTTACGAAGACCTTGAACTAATGCTTCATATTCAGTAATATTGTTAGTGCATTCAAACTCAAGTCTACAAGCTAGCATAGTTTTTTCACCTTTTGGACTAACAAGCATGCATCCTGCCCTTGTATCATCATTGGATCTTGATCCATCAAAGAAAAGTTTCCAAAACGGAGAATGGATTATTGTTTCTTCTTCAAAATTTAAGCATCTGGTCAAATAATTTTGGGAAAAATTTCTATTTTAGAATTAACAAAATCGATCGAGAAAGGTTAACTTTTAGCATTAAAATTCCCCAAGAATTTATCCGTAGAATAATTACCCAAAATATTGTTGTTGAATGCCATGAGTTCATTTTCTTCCCCAATATCTGTAACTGAGTATTTCATATGATTTTCACGATCAACTTTGATTTGATTGGATTTTCCATTGTATGGAAGCCACATGTGAGACTAGTCCATTGCAAAATATCCATGTAATTTTTCGGACCAGTCTCTACTAAGATCTAAACCGTAGAATTCATGAATGTCGGCAATGAGTATATCGATAATCTGAGTGACTTTTGGATTTGATGACAATCGAATACTTACCGAATTTATTTCTCCTAAGACCTTAACCTTTGTTCTATCCAATTGAACTATACTAACTGATGATTTCTGGGGTGTGATATTTAAGTTATCGCAAATTGAATATGGCATTATATTAGATGAAGCTCCATAATCAATCATAGGTTAAGAGGAAAGGAGGGGTGTGCAAATTGGATCTATCACCAATAAAAATAGCATCTGAAGTGTTAACTTTGTTTGAATTGTTGATTGAAGGTTTCCCTATCCCATTAGCAGCTTTAGCAATAACACTTGAAGGAAGAGGAGATGTAGTAACTGCATTTAAGTATTTCAATAAAATATTTTGTTGTTGCTTTAATTTTCTAACTTCATGAAGTGAAATATTGGCTTTAATTTTCTTCATATCGTTGACAATGTTGTATTAAATAGCGTCAAATACTACCAAAGTTTTAGATTGAGGATTTGGTTTAGATTTGATCGGTTGGGATTCAGTAATAGCTTGCTAAGATGGTTTGACTGGTGGTTTTTTATTGACATGTTTTTCTTTAGCAATAGAATTTAGGCTTTCTTCTTCTGTATTGATTGATTTGGTTGTGCAGAAGTCTTACTTATAGTGCTAATAGGAATTTCTTTATATTCTATCTCTTCATCAGAGGAATGTAAGACAAAGTCCCATAATCCATGTAATTCAGCTACTTCTTCATCTTTCGATTCGTCAGCAGAAACTATAGTTTCTTCTTCCTCTTCTTCTTTAGATTCAGAAATAGAAATAATATTGGGAGGTCGTGATACATAAGAATGATTTTTTATAAATGATCTAAAGGGTTTTCTATTAGAAGCTTCAGCAACCTATTTTTTGATTTCAACCATTTCATTGGGCATGGTCTTCAGGACCTTCTTCAATCCTTAAATATCAAATGGATCTTTGGGAGTTTTCTTCTTTTTTCTCATCTTTAAATGTTACCTTTTTAGATTTTTTATCTTCCAACTTAGTCTTCTTCTCTAAAGCTACAATTCTTCTCTGAATGGACAAGGCTTCTTTCATATTTTCTACAAGGGTAGGCTTATTGGCTCTATCTACAAAAATTGCTATATTAGAAGGGAGGGAAAATATGTACCACTCTATTTGTACATCCACTCCTGGTCGATAGGAAGCTGGAATTTTATTCAATAACTTGTTAAATCTGGAGTTGAAGTCTTTGATATTTTCATTTGAATTAAATTTTAAATTAGAAATATCATTGATTAATGTGGAAATTTTCCTATCACACCAAATTTAGCAAGAAATAGGTCTTGAAAAGTATTCTAATATCCTATTGAACTGGAAGGGAGGAAAAAATACCAGGATCCTATAGATCCTTGGAAATTATATGGAAAAAATCTTACTACAACATCTTCATGTTGCATAATATGGAGACTCATAGCCAACATAAAATTTTTGAGATTTTCTTCAGCAGGAAGGCCATCATTAGGATTATATTTTGGTATCCATTTTTATGGAAGATCTGGGAGAGGATGTAAATTATGCATTTGGACAGCTCCTGGATTAACCCATGGTAGGTTGGCCATTGTTTGAGTTTCTTCTTGAGAATATGAGCTAGTGGGTCCAGAAGCAGATGTGGATGGAGAAGAACTTACTACTGGACTAGTACTACTTACAACAACACTGATTGTTTGAGTAGAAGTGGTTTGATGAATATAAATGGGTTGATTAGTGGAGATGGTGGGAGTAAATGAGAATGAATATAATGTGATCTCACTGATACCTAATTGATATGCTGATGTGGTTGCTTTCTTTTGATGAGATAAAATAGGAAAATCAAAAGGAGTTATCCCAAGTTTTTCACTTTGTGATCAATTTAACACACCAGTACCTCGAAACTTAGATGTAATACTTTCTTCAGAAATTTTTGGATTAGTTGTATTATCTGGAGATATAGATATTTGTTCTAAAATTTCAATCAAAGAGTGAACTTCGGAAGATTCAGAAATGTGTTCTAAAGAAGGTCTATGAGGTATTGTTTCAGGAGATGTAAGAAATGGATCTACAACTTTAGGCTTATGACTAGGAGATAGTGAATGAGATCTAGAAGTCATGGAAACTTTAGAGGGAGTTTGAATCTTATGTTGGCTTTTTAATTGAGATTTAGCTTTAGATTCCATACATAGTCAAATGCCCTCCTTCAACTGCCAAAAATGTTGAAGGCTGGAGAGTGAATTCCTCAAAATTAGGGATTCCACACGGTCGGGAGCTTAAAGCAACTCCTTTTCTGTTGAAATGGTGGGTCTGACTAGGGATACAGGGACCAGTTACCAATATAAGAAATACTTTATATAACAATGGAATAAAATCAACACAAATGGGGTGATCTATTCTAATGATAACCTAAATAAAACTAATTCTAACTAATTCTTGGGATGGGCTGATTTATATGATTATAGAGTAAGATTTCATAAGCATGAACAATATAGATCATTTGCATACTAAATGAATATAAGCACATTAAGGAAACTAAATCAATGTAATTTATTTAGTTGATAAACAAGATTAATCATATAACAACTCTTTAAGTCACTTGTCTAACATCACATCATTCAATACAAGTTTATCAATAGCAATAAAATATATATCATTTAAATGCTTATCAGAAAGAGACAAATAGATAGAAACATGTTTGATAAAATATCAGAAAAATAAAACGATTAATACACATATAATAGTACCCATTGCGTCACAGCTTAGTTCTGAAAAGATAGCCTCTAGGCTCAGACTTTCAATTAAATACTTCTGTTCAAACAATAGTGTAAGTTCTGAAAGCTTCCTTCTCAAAAATTTAGACCCCTTTATAAATGCATGAAAGGGGTTTAAATACTAATTAATATTACAAAAATAGAATACTTGTGAAATAAGTCTTCTTAATCTAATCTAAACTATAAACCAAAAAACTAGGAAATTAAAAATGCATAAGTTACAACAGTCTCAATATTGTTTCTCGGATCCACTCTCTAGTTGTTCCTTGAGCTGGCAGGATTTTTTCATATATTTAAGCTAGGGGGGATGCATTGGCTGCATTCTCATCTAGCCCGTGAATATTGCATCATTGAGTGCTGGTAGAAGCTGAACTGCTGCGTTGGAAAGACACCTCAGCACTCCCAATTGACTATGAGGCTTGATAAAAAAATCTTAGTAAATCACCATATTTACCTTTGTCAAGTTTGCTATGTCAAGAGCTTTTCTGCTTGATGTTTCTTTCCAATATTGTTTCAAAAGGCTAACTTTCGACATAGTGTCTTTTGGTATTTCTTGGATAAGATTGGCTTGTAGAAGAGAATCTTTTATATACTCATAGATGTTGGAGGACATATTTTTAGATCTAATGATAGCTAATTCTGCACTTTTCATTTTCATGTCCCAGTCTCCAAATATTATATATTTTATTGATTCTTCAAGACTAGGAAGATCGGTTTCTCTTCCTTGCACAGTGTCTTTACAATCTATATACTTTGACACCTTATCATCAGTTTCTTCATAATAAATCCTCAAATCAAAAAATTGAGTGACTAACTAATCACTTGTCTTAATCTACTCTTGAATCTATTTGTATTTCAGATAGAAAATTGTCTGTTGACTTACCAACAATGTTTCCAGTTTTGTTTCTTATTTCTTTAACTCATTAGGTCTTGGATTCTCCCAGAGCTTTTGAATTTTCTCCTGTAATTGAAGGACTATTAGATCATTCTCTTTAATTTTATTTTCGAGTTTGATTTTGAGACCCTCAAACTCTAGTTGCAGATTATTAATACTTGATTGCAACTCCTGCTCTATCCTTTGTTTTTCATTAAAGAAAATTTTCTCCATTTGAGCCATTTTCTTATCCTTCTCCATAATTAATTTCTCAATCTCTCCTACCTTATGAATAGTTGCATCTGCATAAGCAGCTGTAAAATGAGATAATCTGCTAAGTTCTTTTCCTGGATTTGACTGAGTTCCTTTCTAGAGAACTCGCATTGATGTTGTGTCCATGGGCATTTCTAGAGAATCTTCCATCTTTCGATTCTTCTTTGACCTGGATACAATAGCTTTATTCTTTGGACTGTAAAATACATCCAATGGAGGTATTTCCTCAATCCTCAGTATTATTTCTATTGTTGGAAAAGGAAGGATGATCTCCATGTCTTGGGCCAATGTTTCTTCTTGTTTCTCCTCTGTATCATTGATCTTTAGTGTCTGATTTTGCTGAAGATAAATTTCAGTCACCTTTGCTGTAAATGAGATTTCTCGAATTTCTCCTTGATCTTTAGAATTATTTAGATTAGAGGGAACTTGTTGATGGCTTTATTCACCTATATGAGTTGTTGTTTTTAGAGAATCTTCAGTAGGAAGAGTTTCTATCAAAATAACACTTTGATCAGCAGGAGTATTAGTATCAGATAATGCTTTTTCAAAATTTTACCAGTATTGATTAAACCTATCCTCTTGCGGAATATCCATGATTTCTAGTTCTGCTACTTGTACTGGTACCTAAACTAGAGGAATCAGAATTTGTTCTGGAATTGGCCTGTGGAACATGTAGTCTAGAAAATCAGAATTCCTCTATTCTCAATATTGCTTGAATTTTATCAACTCTTCTGGATTGAACCTTACGGTTGATATTTGTATAATCCTTGAGAATTTTTATATTGACTCAAATACATCGTCAAATTTATCAGGCTTGTTTGTAAATGCTCACAGCTTAACTTGATTTGTTATTTCTCTAGCAACACCATATGAATCATAAATTCTGTTGAGCAGAATTGGGAAATTGAAGGGTTTTAATCAATCAATTTCAAGATAGGCATGCTTGAAATTTTCGAGAGTATATGACCCACATGAAATAGGAAAATTTGGCCAAATTGTCTTTTTGGCATCTTTCATAATTTTAGTCAACCTATTACCTACAGTTTGATAAAAAATTTCCTTGGCCAATAATGAATCTGGTATATATAAGGGTAGGACATGAGGGCAAGCATGACTTCCAAGAATTTGGATGTATGTGATAAATTCTTCACTAAACCACCTTCCTATAGGCTTGAGACTTCTATTGGCTTCATGGGTGGCTCTAGATATTTTCCTTTCGAAAATGACTTGAAAAACTAGGAGCAATATATCATTAGATATTTTAAACATATGAGAGTGGTATTTTGATTCCCATAGGAATTCTAACTATACTAAGATTAGGTTTTTGCCTTCTTTGGTCCATTTCCATCCTAATGATGAAAATTCAATAGAAAAACAGACAACATATAGGATAAAAGAACTCATATAAAAGGGAGTGACTATACTAGATGGAAGATTACAATTTTCTCTATAGAGAGTGATACATCTAATCAAATTATCAGACATAATATTAGCCCAATCAAGAATATAGCCATCATAGGCTGCTTCTATCAGGGGTGTCCAATCTTCTTTAAACTTGGTTGTATTTGCAAACCCAAAAATACGACATCATTGCAGCAATTTGTGAGAAAGGGCTTTTAAGAGAAAATACTAAGTACATACCCTTATCGTAGTGTTTATGGAGATTAGGATCATTTCTCCAACCCTTGATTACATTTGCATGGTGTTCATTCTCTCGCATGAATTCATGAACAAAATAGTTGTCATATCTCTTCTAGGGCTTGGGAAATTTGTACATATCTTTCAAATTTGAAGGCCTAAGAGAACTAATAACTATTATGTTTCTTGTAACAAAATATTTATCTCGAATGCCCACATGATCCAACACCCATTTTACTAAGTCAGTGTATGGCTGCATTTTAGGACGTGCATCAATTATATGCAGAAAAGAGTTAGCTGCATCATACCATGAATCTGAATCTGTGGATGCAGAATCATCAGCTACAACTTTTCTATTCAAAATTACTTGTGGATTTTCATTCTCAAATAGCTGATAGATCCCTTCCTAGCTTGAGGAAATAATTTCTGGGTTGCATGTTGTGTCTGAGATTAAAGGAGCCATCTTCTTGTTTTCCTCTTATTGAACGACTAACTGAGGTGGGGTAGCAGACTTCCTTCGTGCTTTAATCAAAATTGACATCCTTTTATGCCTTAGTTTCAATAATTACCCTATTGGAAGAAAACCAGGGAGAGTAAGCTGATATCACATCAAATGCTATTAATTGTCATATCACCTTAACTCGTGCATAATGGGAATCCTTGGTATTAAATCAGAAATGAATTTAATCTTAATATTTTTAAAAGGGTCCTCATTTTTCTTTCTATACTATTTTACTGAGAAAAATCGGGGGTTGTTGTAATACTACAACAATTGGCGATACACTGGATGAACCTAGAATCTCTGATAAATATTAATAGTCAAAAGGAAATATTCTAGGAAATTTATAAGTGTTTGAAATATGTCTTAAATATAGGTAAATTTCAATCCAAATATCTTGGTTTTAATTGAAAAAATTTCTTAATTTTGCAAATGAAATTTCTCTCTAAATGAATCAAATTATAATAAATTGAAAATATAAGTAAGAATTCAGTCAAAGTTTAGATTGTTTGATGAAAATATTAGTCACTAGTAGAGCCACTGCTACCACCAGGCATTCATATCCTCGACAGGGTTACTATTTAACCAAAATGATCCAGTATCCCATTCATAACATAATTGACATTTCCAAAGGTAATGTAATTATTATTATTTTTTTTGTTACTTTAAAATCATTATCCTAGTTTGGTAGTCAGAAGTGATTATTTCATTCACTAATTATTAGTAAATTTGAACAAGCTGACTCGTGATGAGATCCCTTGTTGATCTGAATGGGTTATATTAGTTATGTTGTGCTAATTGTCCAAATAGTAATAATTATGTGTGCATAAGGTTCTCCTTAAATTGTAGGTTAAACAAATAGTTCTGGATTTGTTAATCAGATTTCTGTGTGAGGATTAATTAAGTATTTTAATTATTTATCATTGTACAACAGTAAATAACAGAGAAATAAACTTCAAAAAGCACATTTCTCAGCAAATTTTTGAAGCATTTCACCCCTTCTGGGCTACATCTGCTGGTCCAGCTCCTAATGGCATGTCCCTCATGTATTAATTTGCTCAAAATGTAAGTACAAGTGGAAATAAGCCTCAATAGGAAAAAATATATGTAAAATCAAATTCATAAGGTATGAATTAGCCAGAGATGACTATTTATTTACATAAAATAGATAAATAAATCCCAATACACTGGTTTCTCCATGATGGCCCTGATGGCTCCTTGATCTTACTCGAAGCTAAAACTATTGAATATAACCTCTGTTCGACCTAAAACCTATGCCAAACTACTCAAAATGTCGAAAATACCCAAAATTGACTATTTGTGCACCTTGTTTGGTTCAATTATGAGAGAGTTATGGTAAAAACAAAATTTATCCAATATCCCCCAAAATCCTCCTCCAAAACTGGAGGAACTCCAGTTAAAATTCCAAATTCGGCGAACAGGCAGAAATGGCGGAAACTGTGGTAATTTGGTGGAGGCATTTAATGTTGGCAGATAAGATTTTTTGGGGCATTCACATGCGCATTTGGTGCTTAACCGCTAACTGTTTAACGAATAAGGTCAAACTTCGCGCCCGTGAACACCATGCCATGGTTCTATGAATGGGGGCTAGCACCTTTTAACTCCGCTCGAATTTAAATGTTGGTTCAAATATATGTGGAAACCATAGGTTAATAAGAAAAATCACGCAGCCCGGGCGGTCGGGCCTGTCTACTCGTGTATAGGGGGCGCATGTTCGAATCCCCACAAATGCAATGTGTTTTGGTTGAAAATACAACACTGTTGTCTGACCCTAGTTGAACAAGTTTGCGTGCAGAGTGAACCATTTTCCAACCCGAGTTGAATGAGTTTGTGTGCAGAGGCAACCCAAGCCTTCGTGTAGCAGTGCCCACGTTGTTGGGCTAAAACAAAATTTTTAACCTTCTATGCCTTTGAGCTTGGGGCCACATTGTAGCCTCCAGGTAGGCCACGTGGTGCCCTGCTATTGGCTTCCATAATGCCTTAAAAAAAATGACTTTAACCATAATAATAATTTTTTTTGGATAAATGTCTAAATTCAAACGTAGTCAAACAATCCTTTTTTGGAGTTTACTTGGAAATTTCAAACCTCAATAACTTCTGCATACAACCTTGGTTTTGAGAACCGTTTACAGCGCCAAAATTGCAGGGACGAGACCTTTCTGGTCATTTAGATTGCAACCACTTCTGAGCACTTTCATTTTTGAGCAATTTCCATAGCTTGGACATGATCTCGTGATCACTTGTCTCAAGTTTTTTAGGCCTTGAGCCACTATCCTGGTTTGGTAGCTAGTTTGATAATATCAAGTTTACTAGTTTCCTATGAACATGATGAGTCGACTCGTAATGAGATCTCTCAAGTTTAAATTTTATTTATATTTTTTAATTACACTTTGAAAAATATCTAATATGAATGAATGTAGGGGTTATCATTTTTCTCCTTATGAGCATTTGGATGACCATTTAAGTAAAATATGCTAACACTTCAATAATATCCTTATACTTTGTAAAAATAACTTTTCGAACTTGATTCATGTCAAAATAATTTTTCAATTTGCACGTGTTAGAAAAATCCTTCTTTCTAATTGGCTATTTGAATAATAATTTTCCAAAGAAATAGACATTTCAATTTGATATTTATTTCCTAGTTTTATATCTTTAAATATTAACACTTTCATGTTCAAGAAAATGATGAAGTGTTTCACGTTTTGTGTAAACTTACAAAAACCTGTTTTATTTTAAATTAAAGTATGTACATATTTGTACAAAAAGAACTGCTTGCTCTTTTAAGAAAAGTATTTTTTGAGAATAATTCCATTAACAAGAAGAGTTTCCTTCTTCCCCTGTAAATTTTGGAAAATAAAAGTTGATGGACCTATTTTTTTGATTATTTGAAAAGGGCCAAGCGAGAGTTTTTTAAATTTTGTATGTTTTCCTTTGTCCTCATGCACTCTATCCCATTTCAATACTAAATCTCCAATTTCAAACTATTTAGTCTTAACTATATTTGAATTAAATGAACTTTTAATCAATTGTTGATGATGATTATGTACCATTTTAGCCTTTTCTCTTTCTTCTTCCATTTTAATTGTTTGGGACATTCTAGATTGTAATGAAGAGAAAGGTTGTTCGTTAATTAATTGTACTAGTATCATTGTTGGGATAACTAAATTTAAAAGTAAAAATTCTTATTTCCCATATACCAATCGAAAAGGAGAATTTCCTATTGAAGCTTTTTTAGTTATCCTATCTGTCCACAATGCAAAATTCAAAGATTTGTGCCAATTCTTCTTATTTTGATCAATGGTGTGTTTAGTTATTCTAATGAGGTTTTTATTTGTGGATTCTGCTAAACCGTTTCCCTCGGGATAATAATTTCTAGAATATTCCAATTTAAACCCTATTTTCAAAGAAAATTCAGTCATGGCATTTCCAGAAAATAAGAGCCAGTGTCAAATACTAAAGCATAAGGGACACCAAACCTTGTGATGATGAATTGATCAATGAACTCAATAATATTTTCAGATTTGGTTTTCCTCGGAGGTATTGCTTCTACCCACTTCGTAAAATAATATGTATCAGTCAATATATATCTATGCTTTTTGGAAGAATGAGGAACAATCCCACCTATTATGTCGATTCCCCATTGTTTGAAAGGTTGTTCTATATTGACTGGTTGAAGTGGCATTGAGGCTTTTCTTTGTCTTCCTGTTGTAGTTTGACAAGTCTTACAATTTATGACATAGCTATGTGCATCCTTGAATAATGTTGGCCAATAATAACTTGCATGCAAAATTTTATGGTCTGTGGTATCTCCACCAAAGTGTCCGCCTGCTAGTCCATCATAAAGTTCTTGGAGCACATTTTAGTTTTCTCTAGACAACTGAGTAAAACAAAATCATAATTTTTCATGAATAACACATCATTGAATAATTGATATTGATTAGCCTTCAATCTTAATGCTCGTTTTCTTTTGGAATCCAAATTAAGTGGAGCATAACCCACTTCAAGTGAAATACCCTCTAGAGGAGGTTATAAAGGATGTTTTTAGTGTTATAAAATTTGCCAAAATTTTCAAAAAATCATTTTCTACAACATCCGTTTTTGGTAACGGAGGTTTTGGTAGAGCTTCTAACGGAATTTCAACACAACTAAAAAAACTGGGCAGTCGAGGGTTATTACAGATGTTTTTTTCATCGGTGCGCTATTCAGGTGTCAACGTACTAGTGCATGTCATCCAGAGGTCGGCCTGAGGCGGTTGAAGGTGCATGCATCAGGCCGTAGGTCTAAAACCGCACAGATCACACTGTACGTGATAGAACGCACCAGGTCGTTCTAATTGGTATTGGGATTTGTGCAGTGCCCATAGGTCATATCAACGCATCAGTTCGTAGTAATAAAACGGCACCAATGTGCAGTATCACACAAACCCACCGATTGTTCTAATTTATATTGGTATTTGTGTGGTGCCCATAGTTTGTACAAATGCACTGGTGAGTAGCCTCAACCTCACATAAACGCACCGGTGTCTAGTATCGCACAAATGCACCGAGTTATAATTGGTATTGGTATTTGTACGGTGCCCATAGGTCGTAGAAAAGCACCAGTGCGCTTTATCATACCGACACGCACTGGTGTTCATTTTTCATTTTTTTAGAAACATCAACTTGTGACAATGCATATATTGTGATTTTTTAAAATTCATTATTCATCAAAAGTCAACACATATCTTATAACAGTATTCATATCAATTAAATTTTTATTAGTGCATTTGAATTTGATGTTTGGATTAATTTGTTATATCATATCATAATATTGTGAATTTTTAATTTCATTATTCATCCAAAGATGAAACATATCTAATAATAGTATTCATATCAATTAAATTTTTATTAGTGCATTTGAATGTGATGTTTGGATTAATTGTTTATATCATATCATCAGATTTCACATCTCTTCATTATAATATTTAATCATCCATAAATTTAATTAGTGGTGTTACATTTCACAACGACAATGGAGAATGTAATAGAATAAATTAAAACATATTTTATTATATATATATATATATATATATATATAATAAAATATGTTTTAATTTATTCTATTACATTCTCCATTATATATATATATATATATATATATATCAAACAGTCTTTGTCATACAAAATGGGACAGTTATTAGTATCCCTTTTTCTTTCAATTGGGACACTATGTCCATTACATTAAACATAATGTCTGATTTCCCATAAAAATATTTCAAAAAATACAACGCCTTGCTTTGATATCCAAACATGATGATCATCATTCTTCGCTTGAACTATTGTCACTGCTCGAGCTACTTCCATGACTTGCATTATTTTGAGGAATGTTTTGTTCACGATGTTGATTGTTTTCTTCTTCTTCACCTTCCATCTACAAACATAAAAATAAGCTGTAATGAGTGTATATACATTGGTGAGAATAATGAAAATTGCAATATTAAACAATATACATCAATGTAAATAAAAAAGAAACGACGTACCATATCAACAATTGACTCATGAACTATACACATTCTTTCAAAACAAAATTTCATGCCATCTTTCAAGATTTCATCTGTTGGTGCAATTCCATACTTTGTTTCTTGCAAGTTTTATACCCCATAAAAAATCATATATTTAATATAAAATATTTTTTTGTTCTATTAATTATAGACAGAGCTAAGTAAAACAAGATCGATAGATGCTTACAAATTCCACAATTAATTTATGATATGCCAACATATACTCACAACCCATATTTAACCCAATGTCAATGATTTCGTCTGATTGTTCTTCTTTATATGTTAGCACCTGTTTGAAGACATTCAATGATGATTGTTGTAAAAAAAATTAAAATATACAAAAATGAAATCTAGTTAAGTTGTTATAAGGAAGTAACAATTACTATCAAACTTAGATATCAACCCTTTTCTTCCTTGTCATCCTATTTTATGTGCTGAATGGGTTCCATTTTCTTTTCTTTTCTACAATAAAATACTTGAAAATTAATATTTAATGCTAAATTGTTTATTTATTGTACATAATGATCGGAAAATTCAATGATTATGTATCACATTTGAAGCACGTTGTTGTTGAGATGACTCCTCCTACGATGCAATTTTGTTCATTTCTTTGACCATCCCCTCATACACCTTTTTGGACATTCCTATGAAATATTTCTGATATCAACTCGTTCATATTTTGAGATTTTCATAATATTCCTAAAAATGTAACATGACAATAAACTATTTAATTTTTATATTGATATATGAAAAGTAAATATTACAAAAGTGATACTTACAAATGATATTTATAAATAATTCTAGAAAAACATTTAAAGGAATATTACTTTTTCATTCCTTCTTTTTTGTTGTTGTACGTTTTTTCTATTAAAAGTCTGACAGGTCTCATTGACCAATTCTCTAGAAATTCTTCCTCTAATTTAGACAAAATTTGGTTCTTAGAATCATTAGATTGATTTTTGGAAAGAACGTCTATACATCCGTTCCACTAGATCCCTCAAACTTTTGTAAAAGTTTTCCTCCCTTTTGTTAACCTCCACCACCACTCGAGATGAGCTAAGGAGCAATTCATTTTCATTTGGATGTTCTATTTTTTTTCTTTTCTTAGAACAACATTCATTTTCTGAGTTTTTGGTCCTTGTAGAAAATTAAACATATGTGAATTGATAGATTGTTTGAAACATGTTATCTAATAATTTTAAGTATATTATTAATGAAAATTAAAAAAAGAAACTCATATTGGATCGATAGTATTTTTTCATTCACCTGATTCATCCTTTTGCAATTTTTCCATCAAGCTTTTACGGTCTTCTGGTCCTATATCATAAATAATCTTATCGAGCTTCATCATTTTGTGGCTCTGTATGATACATAGTAAAAAATACATATTAGTTAAACTTACATATAGTTCAAAAATAAAAAAAAATTGTAAAGAATTTACAAAGAATTTTCCTTTTCTTGCTTTTCTTGATGTGTTATCAGTATTCTTGTTACTTGATCCCCTGTCAGCCATTTCTTTATCAATATGAAACCTGTACCATATCATTCATTAATATATTTTATAAATATCATCAACTTTTCAAGTAAAAAAAAAAATATCAAGAAACTGGTGTGCTTTTAAATGATGTACGCATCGACGTCGGTGCGTTGTGTTCTTATTAACGCTAAAGTAGTATAAACCATGGTATGATGCTCTATGTTAAGAAGGAGCACTGTGGCATTATATGTTACCCACCGCACCGATAAACACATAAAAAATAATAAAAATGTTCTAGTGTTAGTTTTTGTAGCATATGGTGTCGTTGAGGGGGCGGTGTGGCCTATTCTTATAAACGGCCCACACAAACAATGGACCACCGTACGGTCCTCTCTGTCAAAAAGGAGACCTGGTGAGTTATATATTACATGGTGCACCGATTAACACAAAATAAAAAAATGTTTTTTCCAAATAGTACGTGCGCGGTGCGCTATAATGAAATAGCGCACCGGTGCCTTATTTTACATATGACACACGAATTAGAAAAAATAAAATTGTTTTTAATTTTTTTATCAAACAAAACGTGCATGGTGCATTGTGTTATTCATCAGTAATTTTTACATGTTTAGATGACTAAATGCTTGTCTTAGATTTATAGAAAAAAAATTCATGGATCTTGTGAGTTCTAGAATTCTCACTGCCTTCATTATCCTTAGGATAAATTTTTCACTCTTCTAATACTCTACCATGCCTTGGCCAGCCTACCACTCCTGAAGAGTCCCTCATAAAGCCTAGGTCACTCATCCCCATCCCATTTTTTACACCTATGGTTTGGACACTCTTTTCTGCCTCTGCCTACTTTTCACCATGCTGACCTAATGCCGCAAAGCCTTCAAAAACCCAAAATTTCCTTTGAAAACTCCTTAGGCAAATCAATTTCAGTTGTTTGTGAATCTTCAAAATGATCTAGCTTGTCAAAAAGAACTCAGTTCCTGCCTCTTTCCTAAAAAATCCCCAAGTCAAAGCTTCAATCCATAGAAGAGTCAAAAAACCCCTCCACTAGGTCTCTAAAGTTTATAGGTTCTAGGGCTGGCCTTTGTGTTCAAGAAGCATTGTTTTTAGGTAATGAGAAAGCTGGAATCAGGTCAAAGGAACAAACATGTAATTGGTCTAAAACAAGGCAGAGAAGCCTCCAACAAGGGTTTCCTTATCAAAAGTATATTCTGCAAAAGATAGTTAGTCATGAGTGACACTTCTGCGGGACTGTCAAAGATGGCTACCTACAAGAAGATTGATAAGATGAAACAAACATGATGTATATCATGATGACAGCACATATAAAAACTAAAGGAGTTGTTGATATCAACTTCTATGGTTTTCACACCAAGAGGTTTTCACTGCTTCAAAGTGAAAACATGACAGAATGCCAGTTGAAAGAAGGTCAAAATTCTTCTCTTCAGTCTCATCCACCAAGCAATAAAAGGCATAAAATATGCAGGACTGAAGATTCCAAGGTGAAAGTGCCAAAATAATCACAAGTTTATTGTTTAAAAGTGTTGAAATTCATGAAATGGATAAAGTGGAGAAAACCTTCAAAAGAGAGCACTAATGTCACTGTATGCCTTTTTCCTCAAAAATTTGTCAAAAGCCTTTCTTTCAAGCTGATTTCATGTTGCAATATGTGTTGTGCTCCATGTGTTCGGGGTACTTAAGAGGACCCAACCCTACGCAACACGCGTGTGCGGGGTCTATCATGCTATGCTCCTAGGCGTGCGAAGGGATTGCTTGATTAGACGTGTAGGCGCTAGGCATTAGGGTTGTCCAAAGCCCAGGATGTGCGGAGAGGTCTGCAGTGACCCATGCACCCCCTTTGCCATTTTACTTCTGGCCTGGGGACATTAAGAAATTATTTAGGTTTTCTCCACCTTTTCCTATTATCTAAAGGTAGGATTATAAATAAATTTGAAGGGTGAATTTAGAGAAAGAAGGAAAATCCTAAAAAGGAAATACTTGGTCTCCACGCTAAAAGTAGTTTTCCTACCAAATAAACCTCTCCATTTGCATGCCTGACCTCCACACTGCTAAGCCTTGACACCATTGCAACCTCGCCGTCTCACTCACCATCTTCACATTATTCCACAAGCAGTGTCAAGTTTTTTTTTTTTTTTTAAATATTAAGGCAAGTGTGAAGGACAAAATGCCTAGAGAAGGTAGTGTTGACTGTGGTGAGGAAATTCAAAGGCCTAGAGAACAGTAGAGGAAGGGAGGGAAAGAAAATAGGTTTGAGCCTATAAAAACTAAAGAATTGACAACCTCTCCTACTATAGTTTCATATTTCCAAGAAGTAGGATCCTATGAGTTCTGTGAGAAAGTGCAGAGAGTCCAAAGTCACCCTCAATTGACCTAAATTTTTGTCCTTAACCTCCATGACCACCATGTACATCTAGCTGGAGTGAATTTTGAGCTGACCACCAATGCAATCTCTATGGCCACTGGAATACCTTGCATGGGGGAGAAATGGTTCAAATAGGTGTATTTGGACCTAAGCCATTATCATCCCTTCTTAAAACCAAGTTGCCAAGCTGATTGCAAGACCATTTTCCCCTTTTCTCATTTGTTGGATAGATATGCTCCTTTGATGAAGATCATTATGAAATACTTCACCTGTGAGGGTAGGTTTTCTATGATATATTCCTACCACATAAGAATACTCATGCATTTTACTAAGGCAAAACTACTCCCTTTGCCCTACTACCTTTGTAAAAGTATTGATAAAATGTCATCCATTGTGAAAAAAGAGCCCCCCTCCCAACAAATGTCAAGTCTTTTCCACCATTCCCTCATCAAAATGATTATATTACACAAATTAGAGCAAAAATGCATCCAATGGGAATTTTTCATCACCCATGGTGTTTTTAGAAGTCCACATCCCCTTCCTCTATGAAGATTACCATCGTCATTTCAACTTCCTCCTCCCACACCTCTATCACCCTCCACTGACCATGATTCATCCTCTTCACATGAATCCTCTCCCCAAACAAACCTCCCTCTTTCACCTTCCCCTAAAGCTTCAGAACATGAAGAAAGCAGTGACAAGAAGGAAAATGACAGTCAAGAAGAAAATGATAGTCAAGGAGAAGAAACAAGTGATGAAGAGGAGGAAAATGAGAGTGAAGAAAGTGAAAATGATGCAGAAGATACCAAGGATAGTGAAGAGGAGGCAGATGAAAGCAGTAAAGAAGGCAGTGACAAAAGTAGTGGGCTAAATGATGAAGAAGGTAACAAAGAAAATAGTGATGACAAAGAGGAAGAAAATAGTGACCAAGATGAACATGGCAGTCATGAAGAAAGTGATGACAAAGATGAACATGGAAGTCATGAAGAAAGTGATGACAAAGATGAACATGGCAGTCATGAAGAAAGTGATGACCAAGATGAAAATGGCAGTCATGAATAAAGTGATGACAAAGAGGAAGATGTAAGATAAGAAAGTGATGAGGAAGAAGACAAAGAAGAAAATGTTGATCAGGGAAAATTTTGAGGATGGAAAATTATCTTGAAGATTAAAACATTGGTGAATCTCACTAGTCCCTAATATGTAAATTATAATATAGTTATAAATATATTTGTAAAATTATTAAAACTCATAATGATTTTATATATAGTATATATATAATGTTGCCTATTTTTAAGGTAAAATAATTTTATATTGTAAATTTTGGGCGAATCATTTAAAATAAAAATGGAAATTAGCGAATCTTTTTTTTTGAAAAACCGTGGAAAATTAGCCCACCTGTGAATATTAGCCCCTAAAATTTTCCATGATGTTGATGAAGAAGAAAGCAGTGACAAAGGCAGTGAAACAAAAAGTGAACAAGAAGGCAAAGGTAGTGAGCTAAATGAGGATGAGGAAGTCAATGACAGCCTAAGTACAGAGGTATATTTTGATGAGCAGAATGATGAAGGTAAAGAGGAAAACAATGAGCCAAATAGCAGTGATAAAAAGAGCAGTGACAAAGATGAAGATAGTAGTCAAAAAGAGACAGAGTTTGAAGGTAATTGCAATGGACAAGACAAAGCAGATAGTGAGTAGAAAAGTGAATAAAACTCACATCATGAGGAAGAAAGTGAAAATCAAAGTAAAGGAGAGACTAGTGAAAGTGCCTCTAAAAGTGACCCCACAGAAAATGCAAGTGGTAATAAAGAAGCAGAGTTTGAAAGTGAGCACAGTGGGCCAAATAATGAAGAGGAGGATAGTCATGAAGATACAGATGTACAAAGAAATGATGAAGACACCTCTAATATTGCAAATATAGAGGATGACAATCATGAAGATCTTAATAGTGATACTAGCATGAGAGAAAATGAAAATGCCTCTCAAGAAGGCAGTCAAGGGCAAAGTGAGGAAGACACACATACAAAAATCATCAATGAGAAGACGAACGGCCCTAAGGTCACCAATGATCAAGGTATTCAAGTGAAACATGTTAAAACTTGTACTCTCACTTACCAAAGAGGATCAAGGCAAGTGTTTGCTGCCTCTAAGAGGCAAGGGACCTTGCCATCTACTTCAACTCAACCATTGGAAAAAGGTAAGAAAAAAGTGAAAGAATAAGAGGAAGATCATGAAAAAGAAAGAGAGTTTGAACTCATTCACATAGACAGTGATGATGAGAATGAAACAAGAATTTCAAACTCCCTCCTCCAAGATAGGAATGAAAAAATCAAGGACTTGGAGGCTGAATTAGAAAGAGAAAAGGATGTCATTCACTTTTATCAGATGCAAAACAAGAAAATGAGTACCCAACAAGCCAGCCATGAAACAAGAACACTCAGGTACCAAAAAGAGGCTCAAAGGGCATAGGTGAAGTTGGAAGAATTCATGGGCACTTATGAGGAGAGTAGTGATGAGGAGGGTCAAACTATACGGAGACCTAGAACTATGGGTCTAAGGAAAGCATTGGCAAAGCAGAGAGAAGAAGAATCAGCCCAAGCGGAACAACTTTCTCTCCAAGAACTCCTTGCACTGGAAATTGAAGATTATAGGGAATCATGGCTTGAGAGGGCTAACATACACCTTGAAACCAAGCTGGAGAATGCCAATAGAGACTTGAATCTACAAAGAAGAATGGCTAAGCATTATGCTCAAAGAGAACAATTTGCAAGGCAGGAACTCAAAAGGGCCAAAATTGAGGTCCAAGCACTAAAGGAGGAAAAGGACCAATATAGCCTTGGTATTTTGGCTCAAGCTTCTATACAGGTCTCCCAAGACCCATGAGGCACTTATCTACCAAATTTGGGAGAAATTGAACAAGTTTTTGTTTTTTGCAAATTTTGAGGCTAGGAATGCAGCACACCTGGTGCTATGCTCTTTTTCAGGGCATCTTCAGGAGAAAAGAATTTCATTTTTGGATTCCTCATCATGATAGGAGAATTCTCACCAATTTTAATATCAATTGGAGTTGTTTTGGTCCTCCAAAAGGGTCAAAAACACCCAATTTTTCACCATTCTGCCTACTTTTCAGGACATGCTGTGCTCCTACCAGTCTTGGAATTTCAACTTTTTGGACAGATTGCAGAGGTCAGATAAAAAAACCAAGGATAGATATGGAAATTATACTTAAAGGGCTTTCCAACAAGCCATCATGGAGCTTTATCCGACAATAGGAAGGCCTTCAAAACACTGTTGTTAGAAGACCTATTTTTTATGTTCCTGTGCTACACTCCTGGCAAGCAAATTCAAATTTGACACACAGTGCTACGCTCCTGTGGTTGAAAAGTAAGAATGTGCATTTGGAAATTTTTTCTAGGCTTTTCAAAGCCTAAAGGTCAATTTAATTGCTAAAAATGGTTGGAAAGATATTTATTTTAGATATTTTTATGCCTTGGGCCTTGCAAGGCCTCAGGGACAATATAGATACTTCTGATTAGCCAATAGACTTCTAGATGCTCTATTAGGATTTCCTCCTCCTTTATTTTTATATAAGGCATGAGGATTCATTGTAATATTTGGCTTTTGATGTGTTTAATAGCAATACATGGTTTTTGGAAGTTGAAGAACAATTTAGTGTTGTGGAGCTCGTGGATGATTTGCCTTGGTTGATAATGATGAAGGCTTGCTTACAGGATTCCTGAGTTTAGTTAATGGTGATGTATCTCTTATTTTTCCATGTTTTTCTTGTTTATCATATGTCCATATTTCTATATTGCAATACCTCAGAAGAGGATAGGATGATAAATGTTGTTTTAGGCACCTTAGTCCTACTATTTGCTATTGTCTTCATGTTTTCCTCTGCTGGGTTAGTTTAAGGAATTATTAGTTTCTCCTTAGGCCCACCTAAGCTTTTCTATTTCATTATTGGATTAATTTTCTAGTTTACAAACATGATTCATGGTAAGCCTACTTGTTTCATGCTATCTAAACTCTGTCTTGAAATCTCTCTTTGATGTATTGATTGATTAGGTTAAGCCAAAGAGGTCTCATTTTGATCTTGCCCTTTGTATATGCTTATCATTTTTCCTCAAAGTTATTTATAGTTTAATGAATGATGTTTCAGTGTTCCCTCTTCATTTAGTGATGCTATTTGTCTCTTATATGTTTTCAAATCTTGAAAGTAGAATCATTGAAGTTAGATAAATTGTCTTACTTTATTTGTTCCACTGGATTGTATGTCTTGAATGTGTATTTGTTTAAAAGTATTATCATTGAGTAAATGGTGTGCTCTATTTCATGACTAGTATCTTTTGCTTATCAGTATTTAATATCTCTCTGTTCATAGGTATTTGAAAAAGAATTCTTAACTCCCCTTTTCCCTACCTTGGTTCCCAAACTTAATGTCCATTTCACCTCACACATAAACTTTAAAGATCCATCAACTACACTACATTTTCCCTGTGATGTACCCAAATTCATTATTGATATATCAATTACTTCATAGACTCCATAGCCCAATTTATTTTATAACCTCTCACTCCACCTATCCTACTTGATCATCTTACCCCAACCAAAACAAACAACAAACCTACACTTAACAACTAACCTAAAATCAAAAACTTAAAGCGAACAAGTTCACATCCTTCACATAATAGAGAGAGCCCTCTCTGAGTCCAGGAAGGCTAGGTCCTCGGACTCCAAATATTGGTCTAATGTTACCCTGTGCATTTGGTCTACCAATCTGCTAAATCATGGGAGCCTAACATAATGGCGATCAAGGTGGGACCTTCTGAGTTAGTGACAATCTATGTACCCCTTAGGACTCCAGAATCCCTTGATTAAATAGTATCCTATGATTTATAGCTACCTCATCACTATCACTAACACAATGGTGATCATGATGCAAAATCTGATGTCAGTGAAAATCTAAGTATCCCTTAGGACTTCAGAAACCTTCATCAAATCATAGAGAACTCAAGTTAATAGCCAAAGAGTATAATCTGGTTGTCTCACCATCCTAGAAAAATGATGACTCAGCTGTAGGACACTCTTAAAAACCTTAGGGCTACATATAGGAACTCAGAAAACCCCAAAACATTCCTAGATTGGTTTCTTGTCAGTATTGGTGGTGGAACATACACACATATCTTCAAAGAAACTAAAAATATCCACCTGGCTACTCCACTAGCCTCCAGTAGGCCTTCTGACTTTAATAGTGTCCATATACTCCTATAGGATTGTGCCGAATCAACCCTGAGAAGTTTAGGATCCTAGTCACACACTGTGTGAGTTCAGCAAACATGAAAAGAGGTAAAATTTTTGAAAAAGTTAAAAAACTTTCAGCCTCCATAAATTTCAAGTTTGAAATCTAGCTTTGCAAAGAATCAATACCAGATCTCATTTGGACCCAAAACCTCCTACCATAGTTGATGACCCAGAAAATATTTTGTGGCAAACTTCTGAAACTGGAAACTTAACTACTGTTAGGACCATTCATAAAGCAAGCTTTGTACCTGAACATTTTACATCCTTGAAATACCCCCAATTTGACTTGCATCACATGAGAAACCTTTTTAGAACCAAGTCACAAAGTAGGATTGACCATACCAACCTTGAGCCTATAGACTTGCAGTAGAGTGCTAGCGGAGAAGCTTCTCCTTCCACGCCACCTGATTTCTAAATTCTCCACCACTTTGGCTCTTTTCACCCCAAGTCTGCTCATCAAATCCTCCGCTTGTAAATCCACCATTAGCTCCTATCATGGCAGCTTGGTATGCCCCCCTGGTTTTACCGCAACCTTTGTTACCTTTGTCGAATGATTATCAGTCCAAAATCCCACACTTTACCGAGGCTGAATCTACCACTTCCCAATAGCATGTAGATAGAATAAATGATGCCTTTGACTACATGGAATTAGAAGAGGAAACCATGAAGATGAGGATGTTTGCCTAAAGCCTAGGAGGAGAAGCTAAAAAATGGTTTAAGAACTTCACTCCCAATAGCATACATGATCTCCCTTCCCTTTACCAAACTTTCATAAATAAGTGGGAAATCAAGAAAAACCCCCTCCAAATCCTTTCTGAATATAACAATCTTAAGAGGAGTACGGGGGAGAGTGTCCAAGATTATTTCACTAGGTTTAACAGTGTCTACAATGCCCTACCACCTCATATGAAACCCCCACTGGGCCTAGCCTTAGCTAAATTCCTAGACGGTTTTGACCCTGACATGGCCTATCAGCTAAGAGAAAGAGAGCCCCTAACTTTAGAAGACATGCAAAAGGGAGCTATAAGTGTAGAGGCCAACTTAATTGAAAAGAGAGTTAGACTAAGTTTAGAAAAGAGGGTAACCTACAAAGATGAAACCATGCCCTCAACCTCCTCATCTGATTCCAAGATTGAAAACCTACTTAGAACCATGGAAATAATGATGGAGAGAATAAGCATAAACGAAAGAACACCTCCTAGGGAGAACCAACCAAATCCCCAAAACCAAAACCAGATTCAGAACTTCAGAGGAGATCCACCCCAAATTAGACAAAGGGAAAATAATCAACAAATCAGACCACCCTTACAAGA
The DNA here is from genome assembly GCA_034641835.2 of Pinus albicaulis. Taxonomy (NCBI): domain Eukaryota; kingdom Viridiplantae; phylum Streptophyta; class Pinopsida; order Pinales; family Pinaceae; genus Pinus; species Pinus albicaulis. The sequence continues at coordinate 114,800,359 of CM076581.1, forward strand.
GAACTATGTAGATGAAGGGGAAAGAGATATTGAAAAGTCGAATGAAAATCACCTAAACTTAATAGGCTCTGATAATGAGGGTGATGTTTTTCTCACAGAAGAAGAACAAGGTTTCTTCTCCTCGAATCTAGATGAAAAAAACCATGAATATTCCAAAGACTACAAGTTGGGATTGGAAAACACCATAATGGAAGTCCACAGGCAATATGACCTTAGGAGCAAGAAAAACCAAGACAACTCCAGAAAGAACAACTTAGACAATGTTGTTAGGAAAACCCCCGAAAACATTCTTAGAAGAACAATAGACAATAACAACACCATGGCTAATGAAACTGATCCTAATAAAGAAAAAAATAGCCAACCAAGTCATGACACAAGCTGCCCTAGTACCTCTGCTAGTGGCCCTGAAATTTTTTTACCGACCAAAGCCCCAAATCGAAATCAGCAAATTAAAAATGTAGAAAAATTTATGGCTGACAAAACTGATGTAAATATGTCTAAAACCCAAGTACCTTTTAGTTTTTAAGGAGAGATTTCTAAAATCAAAATAACCATACCTCTCACTGAAATGGTAGCTCAGGATATGTAAAAATCTCAAGTTCTGAAAATTTCTAAACATAGGAAATGATACCAATACTCTGAATTTGACAGATGACAAACCAGAGCTGTTGTTTGGACCCGAAGTAGATAGAAAATACCAAGAAGGAGCCATTCCCCCTTTCTATGTTAGCCAAACATACATGAAAATATCCTACATAATGCCATGCTAGAGTCTGGTGCCTGTCACAACCTCATGCCAAGGTAGTGATGGATAATTTAGGCCTAGAAATAACCAGGCCCTACAAAGATCTGTACTCCTTTTATTCAAGCAAAGCTAAGTGCTTGGGCCTAATCAAATATTTATGTGTCAATCTGGCACAAATGCCTGCTAAGAGTCTAGTTATGGACATAGTAGTGGCTGGCACCCCCCCCCAAATATGGCATGCTTTTGTCCCGATCTTGGGGAGCCAAGCTGTTGGGGAACCTCCAACTTGACATGTCTTATGCTACTATCCCGATTTTTAACCAAACAAGGAAATTGTACTAGGAGTCTTACATGAAGTATATGGTAAGTAGCCTAGATAGACCTGGCAACACCCCTATCTATTCCATTCATTCAAAATTAGACTCAGTCATCTTGTATAATGAAAATGACCTTGATAAACAAGTGAATGAAAATGGAAAAGATCTAGGCACACTACAATATTTAAATCAGTCCCTCTCTGATGAGTTCGACAGTCAAAATTATCACAACCCTAAACAACCACACGATGATAAAACTGAATTTGACTTTCCACAAATTGAAAATGAAATTTCAAAACCAAAAATCATTTTAGAATCTGAAACAGGTTGCTCAAATAAAGGACAAACCTCAAAGACAAAAGTTTTTCCTTTTACCAATCCAGAAGTACTAAAATACCCTCACGGAACAAAAATATTTGGGATTCTGGATCTAGGTAGTCTTATATTTTTACCTTACCTAGATGCTTCATCACCCAAAATTTTTGTCCCTGCAGAAGAGCTGTCAATTTCCACAAATATTTCTATGGATCCCAAAGAGGTCTCTACTAAAGCTGATATAGAGGAGTATATCATAGGTAGCCTTAAGAAACCTAAAATTATTGAGTTATCTAGAATTTTATCACTACACACAAAACAAAAAAATACAAGACTGTGAAAAAAGTTTCAGAATGCTTGTATGTGTAGGGAGGCTAGTTTAAAACCTTGTAACATAGACACTATGCTAAGAATCCCTCCTTTCAAAAAGGATCATAAAAGCCTTGAGCAATTAATGTCACTTAGAAAGAAGGCAAAGGGGCATAGGCTGTGTATGGACTTTAGGTACCTAGATCAACCCTCCCTAAAGAACAAATCCCTTTTTCCCAAGATATATCATACTTTACAAAGGGTACAGGTTTCTAACAGGATGTCATTACATGATAGTTTTTCAGGTTACCATCATATGATACCACTTTAGATCAATCAGCTGAAATACTTTTTCAAGTTTCCTTGGAGCAACTACATGTTTAACCAAAATCTTCCTGGGCTAAAGAGTGCTAGAGACACCTTCCGAAGAACTATGGCTCCTGTTTGCAACTTGTTCACTATGGTATACCTTCATGAAATCATCATTTGTTTCAAAGATGATAAAGAATACTTCTTCTACCTAAGGAAAATCTTTGACAAAAACAAGTTTGGGGAGCAAGAGTCAAAGAAGAAACACCAAGGAGAACATGGATTGTTTGAAAATTCTTGGAAAAGTCCTTATAACATATTTTCAAATAGAGGTAACTATATTTTCTATTTACAAGATGTGAATAGACAAAGAATGTTAGGAGATCCTTTTGAAGATAGGATGCTCAAACACCATTACTGTAAAAATCTTTAGCTTTAAGCCCTCAATCATTGTACATACCATTGTTTGATAAGAGGCCATAAAGAGAAAAACACAAAAACATAGAAAAAATAGAAAAAGAGGGAAAATTCAAAGAGAAGGTACAACCCCATACCAAAAAAATAGTAGTATTGAAAGTGTGCAAGCGTAAATGCCACTACTAGTGCAAAAAGAATGTCTTGTTCAGTCATCTAGCCTAATCATGGCTGGATATGTTTTAAATTTATTGTTGATAAGTTAGTGAAAGAATGTTGCTCAAATCATTTAAGCTTGGCTTGTAAAAATAAAATAGATTAGGAATGAAAGATTTTGGTTCCACATGCTTAAATTTGAACCAAGGAGAAGGACAGAGATGATTAGCAAATGATGAAACATAGACTTCACACCTTCTAGTTTTTTTTTCTTATGAAAATAATGTTTGTGTCTAGCTTGTCTCAATGCCACAACTCACGATGAATCAGATTGCCTAATCCTATTTCAATTCATGCTTTAAATTTCTTGTCAATAGCTTAGAGATTGAAGTCTGTCATACTGCTTAATATTGATAGTCAAATAGTCTAGGTAGAGAATAAGAAGAGTTCACTAGCATAATCTGAACTCTCAAAAGAAATAAGTGTAGAAGTAGATAGTTTGTTTTAGAAGTAGATAGTTTGTTTGCTAGTTCAAGTGCACCCAAGGAGGAGAAAATGTTAGGAAAGTAGGTTGGGTAGGTAGAGATGAAGTTGATTTAATCATGCTTTCAGATTATCAAAATCACTACTTCAGGGAAGCAACAATAAAATAAAACAAGAAAATCTGCCTAATGGATGAGGCACTGGTATTCATAAACCAAGATATCTAAATTTCTGGACACCTCCCAACAAGAGATACCCTCCCCAATTGGAGCCACTATTAGTCATCAGTAATTTTTACCTATTTAGATAACTAAATGCTTGTCTTAGATTTCTAGAAACAAAATTCATGGATCTTGTGAGCTATAGAAATCTCACTCCCTTCATTATCCTTAGGATAATTTTTTCACTCTTCTACTACTCTACCATGCCTTGGCCAACCTATCACTCCTGAAGAGTCCCCCATAAAGCCTAGGTCACTCATCCCCATCCCATTTTTTACACCTATGGTTTGGACACTCCGTTTTTCCTCTGCCTACTTTTCACCATGCTGACCTAATGCCTCAAAGCCTTAAAAAACCCAAATTTTCCTCTGAAAACTCCTTAGGCAGATCAATTTTAGTCATTTTTGAATCTTCAAAATGATCTATCTTTTCAAAAAGAACTCAATTCCCTCCTCTTTCCTAAAAAATTCCCAAGTCAAAACTTCAATCCATAGACGATTCAAAAACCCTCTCCACTAGGTCACTAAAGTTTATAGGTGCTAGGGTTGGCCTTTATGTTCAAGAAGCATTTTTTTTAGGTAATGAGAGAGCTGGAATTAGGTCAAAGGAAAAAACCTGTAACTGGTCTAAAACAAAGAAAAGAAGCCTCCAACAAGGGTTTCCTTATCAAAAGTATATTTTGCAAAAGATAGTTAGCCATGAGTGACACTTCTGCAGGACTGTCAAAGATGGCTACCTACAGGAAGATTGATAAGATCAAACAAACCTAATATATCTCATGATTATGGCACATATAAAGACTAAAGGATTTGTTGATACCAACTACTAGGGTTTTCACACCAAGAGGTTTTCACTGCTTCAAAGTGAAAACATGATAGAATGTCAGTGGAAAGAAGGTCAAAATTCTTCTCTTCAGTCTCATCCACCAAGCAATCAAAGGCATAAAAGATGCAGGACTGAAGATTCCAAGGTGAAAGTGCCAAAATAATCACAATTTTTTTTTTTAAAAGTGTTGAAATTCATGAAAAGGATAAAGTGGAGAAAACCTTCAAAAAAGAGCACTAATGTCACTATATGCCTTTTTCCTCAAAAATTTGTCAAAATGACCTTTTTCTTTTCAAGAACTGGTTCATGTGTTCCAAAATGTGCGTAAGAGGAAAATTTTAAGCTTGTTAAAAAGTTTTTCAATCCAAGGGAAACATCAAGATGCTCTAGCAAAGGAAAAACACCATTTTTCTCAGAGTTCTGCCACCTACAGAAAAAAAAGACCGAAAAGTCAGTGAAAAAGCAAGAAAGGAAACAAACATTAGTAAAGTGGGTTTTCATTTTAAATTTTCTAAGGGTATAAAAAGCCTAAATCCATCATCACTCAACACCATTTCTTCATTTGAAAAAAGAGTGGAAGTTTTCAGGTTTTCAGGGTTTCTGGCAGAGCTTTCGGGCAAAAATTTGTTGCGCTGCACTCTTGAGAGGCCGCGCTATGCGCCTGTGCACACTGCATGTGCTTTTCTCCAAATACCATTGTGCACTTGTATAAAGAGCATTGTGCAGAGCCCGACCAACCCATTCAGGTCTGCACGACAGTCTGCCTAGCACCACTACCGCTGCATTCCTGTGCATTCAACAGTTGCCCAGGAGGACCCAACACTACACGACAGCCTGCCCAGAAATACTATTGCTATGATCCTATGTGTTCAGCAGTTGCCCAGGAGGACCCCACTGGCGTGTGCAGAAACCCCTGGCAGCGTGCAAGAATTGTTGCACTTCTATGCGTTCAGGACTGCCTAGGAGGACTCGACTACTGTTCTAACTTGCCCGACAGTGCATGCAGGGTCTACTGCACTACACTCTTGGGCGTGAAGAGGTTGCCCAACTGGACGTGTAGAGGCTACCCAACTGGATGTGAAGAGGCTGCCCGAACTGACCCATGCACCCTCCTATGTACTTTTACTTCAGTTGTGGAAGTTTTGAGAGGTATTTAGGTTTTTTCCACCTTTTCCTATTGCCTAAAGTTAGGAGTATAAATAAATTTGAAGGGTGAATTTAGAAAAAGAAGTAAAATCCTAAAAAGGAAATACTTGGTCTCCACGCTAAAAGTAATTTTCCTGCCAAATAAACCTCTCCATCTGCATGCCTGACCTCCACACTGCTAAGCCTTGACACCATTGCAACCTCACAATCGCACTTACCATCTTCACATCATTCCACAAGCAGTGTCAAACTACTCCATTTTCCCTACTATCTTTTGTAAAATTATTGATAAAATGTCATCCATTTTGCAAAAAAGGCCCCCCTCCCAACAAATTTTGAAGTATTTTCCACCATTCCCTCATAAAAATGATTATCTTACACCAATTAGAGCAACAAGGCATCCCATGGGAAGTTTTCATCCCCCATGGTGTCTTCACAAGTCCACAGCCCCTTCCTCTACGAAGTTTACCATCATCATCTCAACTTCCTCCTCCCACACCTCCATCACCCTCCACTGACCATGATTCCTCCTCTTCACATGAATCCTCTCTCCAAACAAACCTCCCTCTTTCACCTTCCCCTAAAGCCTCAGAACATGAAAAAAGCAGTGACAAAATGACAATCAGGAAAAACAAGTGAAAGTGAAAGTGAATAATAATAATGATAATCAGTTTATCAGTGAATAAATAATGAGATAATACATTATAATAATAATACAATGAAACCAAAAAATGATGTTAAAGAAATAATATAGTGGTGTGGAAAATTATCATATATACAGAGTAATCAATCATGTGTGGTATACAATTACTCTCTGGTGGTGGTGGTAACAATGAACATAAATTTCAAAGTTTTGGAGAAGTAGGTTACGGTTCAATTAGAAAAATAAGGATATATATGGAAATTATACTTCAAGGGATTTCCAACAAACCATCATGGAGCCTTAACCAACATCAGGAAGGGCTTCAAAATACTACTGTTATAAGACCTATTTTTGTTTTTCTTGTGCTATGCACCTGCCATGCAAATTCAAATTTGACACAAAGTGCTATGCTCCTGTGGTTGACAAGTCAGAATGTGTGTTTGGAAAGTTTTTGTAGGCTTGTGAGAGCCTAAAGGTCAATTTAATTGCTAAAAATGTCCAAAAAGATCTTTATTTTAGATATTTTATGCCTTGGGCCTTACAAGGCCTTAAGGACAATATAGATACTTTTGATTAGCCAATAGGCTTCTAGATGCTCTATTAGTCTTTCCTCCTCCTTTCTTGTTATATAAGGCATGAGGATTCATTTTAATATTTTTTGTTTGATGTGTTTAAGAGAAATACATGGTTTTTGGAAGTTGAAGAACAATTTAGTGTTGTGGAGCTTGTGGATGATTTGCCTTGGTTGATAATGATGAAGGCTTGCTTACAGGATTCCTAGGTTTAGTTAATGGTGATGTATCTCTTATTTTTCCATGTTTTTCTTGTTTATCATATGTCGATCTTTCTATATTGCAATAGCTCAGAAGAGTATAGGATGAGAAATGTTGTTTGAGGCACCTCAGTCCTCCTGTTTTCTATTGTCTTCATGTTTTCCTCTATAGGGTTAGTTTAAGGAATTCTTAGTTGCTCCTTAGGCCCACCTAAGCTTGTCTATTTCATTATTGGATTAATATTCTATTTTAAAAACATGATTCATGGTAAGCCCTTCTTGTTTTATGCTATCTAAACTCTGTCTTGAAATCTCTCTTTGATGTATTGATTGATTAGGTTAAGCCAAAGAGGTCTCGTTTCGATCTTGCCCTTTGTATATGCTTATCAGTTTGCCTCAAAGTTATTTATATTTTAATGAATGATTTTTAGGCATTCCCTCTTCATTTATTGATGCTCTTTGTCTCTCATATGTTTTCAACTCTTTAAAGTAGAATCATTGAAGTTAGATAAATTGTCTTACTTTATTTGTTCCACTGGATTGTATGTCTTGAATGTGTATTTGTTTAAAAGTATTGTCATTGAGTAAATGTTTTGCCCTATCTCATGACTAGTATCTTTTTCTTATTAGTATTTAAGATCTCTCTGTTCATAGGTATTTGACAAAGGATTGTTAACTGCCCTTTTCCCTACCTTGGTTCCCAAACTTAATGTCGATTTCACCTCACACATAAACTTTAAAGATCCATTAACTACACTAGATTTTCCCTGTGATGTACCTAAATTCATTATTGAGATATCAATGACTTCATAGACTCCATAGCCCAATTGATTTGATAACCTCTCACTCCACCTATCCTACTTGATCATCTTACCCCAACCAAAACAAAAAACAAACCTACACTTAACAACTAGCCTAAAATCAAACACTTAAGGCGAACAAGTTCACATCCTTCACATAATAGAGAGAGCACTCTTTGAGTCTAGGAAGGCTAGGTCCTAGGACTCCAAATACTGGTCTGATGTTACCATGTGCATTTGGTCTACCAATATGCTAAATCACCGGATCCTAACATAATGGCGATCAAGGTGGGACCTTCTGAGTTAGTGACAATCTAAGTACCCCTTAGGACTCCAGAATCCCTTGATTAAATAGTATCCTATGATTTATAGCTACCTCATCACTATCACTAACATAATGGTCATCATGATGCAAACTCTGATGTCAGTGAAAATCTAAGTATCTCTTAGGACTTCAGAAACCTTCATCAAATCATAGAGAACTCAAGTTAATAGCCAAAGAGTATAATCTAGTTGTCTCGCCATCCTAGCAAAATGATGACTCAGCTTTAGGACACTCTTAAAAACCTTAGAGCTACATATAGGAACTCGAAAAACCCCAAAACATTCCTAGTTTGGTTTCTTGTCAGTATTGGTGGTGGAACATAGACACATATCTTCAAAACAACTAAAAATATCCACCTGGCAACTCCACTAGCCTCCAGTAGGCCTTTTGACTTTACTAGTGTCCATAGACTCCTATAGGATTGTGCTGAATCAACCTTGAGAAGTCTAGGATCCTAGCCACACACTGTGTGAGTTCAGCAAACATGAAAAGAGGTAAACTTTTCAAAAAAATTCAAAAACTCTCAGCCTCTATAAATTTTGAGTTTGAAATCTAGCTTCCCAAAGAATCAATACCAGATCTCATCTGGACCCAAACCCTCCTACCATAGTTGATGACCCAGAAAAGATTTTGTGGCAAACTTTTGAAACTGGAAACTTAACTATTGTTAGGACCATTCATAAAGCAAGCTCTGTACCTGAACATTTTACAGCCTTACAAGACCCCCAATTTGAATTGCATCACACGAGAAACCTTTTTAGAACCAAGTCACAAAGTAGGATTGACCATACCGGCCTTGAGCCTATAGACTTGCAGTAGAGTCCTAGCAGAGAAGCTTCTCCTTCCACGCCACCTGATTTCCAACTTTTCCACCAGTTTGGATCTTTTCACCCCAAGTCTGCTCAGAATCAGTTTACTGGTCCAAATACTTATGCCACACCCATTCACACCTCCACTGTGCAAGCCACTCCATCTCATATCACAAATCCTCTGCTTCTAAATCCACCATTAGCTCCTATCATGGCATCTTGGTATGCTCCCCTGGTTTTACCACAACCTTTGGTACCTTTGCCGAATGATTATCAGTCCAGAATCCCACACTTTACTGGGGCTGAATCTACCACTTCCCAATAACATGTAGATAGAATAAATGTTTCCTTTGACTACATGGAATTAGAAGAAGAAACCATGAAGATGAAGATGTTTGCCCAAAGCCTAGGAAGAGAAGCTAAAAAATGCTTTAAGAACTTGACTCCCAACAGCATACATGATCTCGCTTCCCTTTACCAAACTTTAATAAACAAGTGGGAAATCAAGAAAAACCCCCTCCAAATCGTTTCTGAATATAAAAATCTTAAGAGGAATACGGGGGAGAGTGTCCAAGATTATTGCACTAGGTTTAACAATGTCTACAATGCCCTCCCAACTCATATGAAACCCCCACTGGGCCTAGCCTTAGCTAAATTCCTGGAAAGTTTTGACCTCGACATGGCCTATTAGCTAAGAGAAAGAGAGCCCCTAACTTTAGAAGACATGCAAAAGGGAGCTATAAGTGTAGAGGCCAACTTAATTAAAAAGAGAGCTAGGCTAAGATCAGAAAAGAGGGTAACCTACAAAGATGAAACCATGCCCTCAACCTCCTCATCTGATTCCAATATTGAAAACCTACTTAGAACCATGGAAATAATTATGGAGAGAATAAGCATAAATGAAAGAACATCTCCTATGGAGAACCATCCAAATCCCCAAAAAAAAAACCGAAATTAGAACTTCAGAAGAGATCTACCCCAAATCAAACAAAGGAAAAATGATCAACAAATCAGACCACCCATCCAAGATAGCTATGTAGATGAAGGGGAGAGAGATATTGAATAACCGGATGAAAATCACCTAAAATTAATAGGCTCTAATAACGAGGGTGATGCTTTTATCACAGAAGAAGAACGAGGTTTCTTCTCCTCGAATCTAGATGAAAAAAACCATGAATATTCCGAAGACTACGAGTTGGAATTAGAAAACGCCATAATAGAAGTCCACGGGCAATGTGACCTTAGGAGCAAGAAAAACCAAGACAACTCTATAAATAACAACTTAGACAATGCTGTTAGGAAAACCCCCGAAAACATTCTTAAAAGAACAGTAGACAATAATAACACCATGGCTAAGAAAATTGATCCTAATAAAGACAAAACTAGCCAACCAAGTATTGACACAAGCTACCCTAGTACCTCTACTAGTGGCCCTGAAAAAGTTTAGTGACCAAAGCCCCAAATCAAAATCAACAAATTAAAAATGTAGAAAAATTTATGGTTGACAAAACTGATGTATATATGTCTAAAACCCAAGTATTAAAGGAGATATTGCTAAAATCAAAATAACCATACCTCTCACTGAACTGGTAGCTCAGGATATGTACAAATCTCAAGTTCTGAAAGTTATAAACATAGGAAATGATACCAATACTCTGAATTTGGTAGATGAAAAACCAGAGCTGTTGTTTGGACTTGAAGTAGATGAAAAATGCCAAGAAGGAGCCATTCCCCCTTTCTATGTTAGCCTAAACATACACGACAAAATCCTACATAATTCCATGCTAGACTCTGGTGCCTCTCACAACCTCATGCCAAAGGTAGTGATGGAGAGATTAGGCCTAGAAGTAACCAGGCCCTACAAAGATCTGTGTTAGTATGAATCTTTCGTCGTCAAATACCACTTTAGCTATGCATAACAAATAGCCCTAACATCGATTATGGTTGCCAAACATCTTTAAATTTGAAATTAGGTGATCCAAATAAAGCTGCACAAATCCAGATCTAAGCATAAAATACATTAAGCAGATAAAGTAAAATATAGCTCCATGCATCCAATAGACAAGACAAAAACAGTGTATTTGAGAGAATTTTTATATTATATTTAAAAGGGGGCACCTGAGAGGAAAACAAGAAAGGTGTTTTCTGGTTCTCATCAATGGGATGGGTTCTTGAAAGTCCTCCACATTTCAGATCTAAAATTCCTCTCTCTTGTTGGTGTAGAAAACCCAGACAAACATAGAACTCAATGGGAGCTCACAAGGTAAAAATGGAAAATGTGACCAGGTATAGATCCAGAGTGATCTAATGCAATGGAGGTGACTAATGAATGGGAAAACCTTTCTATTTATAACAAAATATTAGGGCAGTCTAGGACTTGGTGCATGAATAAAATATTATTAATCAAATTCTAGAACCACCCTTTAGGAATATTTTATTATATTTGTTGGAGGGAAAAGGATTTTTGACTTGGGTCAATTCCTTTATTTATAAATAATAAATAAATAAATGATTTATTTATTATTTTAGGGAAATGGTGGAAATATAATTAAATAAATAATGATTTATTTAATTATTTATAAATGATTTAGTCAAATTTAACTAGGAATATTATTTAAATAAGGATTTAAATAACTTATTCCTAGGAAATAATCAAATAAATAAGGATTTATTTAATTGATTTCCTTGTTTTGGGTTAAATATGACCAGGAAATATAAACAAATATAGATTTGACATTAAACTACTATGAGTTTCCTATTTAGTATAAACAACTTAATGGTGGTACTAAGTTATTCCACATAATTGAAAACAATTTTCCTAGGATAAAAATGATCTTTACATGGTGTACTTGGGTTCATCTAATGGCAGTTAGGTATTTAAAGTAATTATAAAAAATCCAAAAATACTCCTTTGATTCAGCAGAGATTAGTGTGCTTGGGCCTGTCCGATACTATATAACGATACGGCACAAATCACTATGAAAACCTGTAGTTATAGGTATGGTGTCAAAGTGACATCCCAAATATGGCATGCTTTTGTCCTGATCTTGGGGAGCCTCGGTAATGGGGAACCTCCAACTTGACATGTCTTATTCTACTATCTCGATTTTTAACCAAACAAGGAGAATATATTGGGAGTCTCACATGAAGTATATGGTAGCCTAGATAGACTGGACAACACCCCTATCTATTCCATTCATTCAAACTTAGACTCATTCATCTTGTATAATGAAAATGACCTTGATGAAAAAGTGAATGAAAATGGCAAAGATCTAGGCACACTACAACAGTCAAATCAATCCCTCTATGATGAGTTCGATAGTCAAAACTATCATGACCCTGAATAACCACACTATGATAAAACTGAACTTGACTTTCCGCAAATTGAAAATGAAATTTCAAAACCAAAAATCAGTTTAGAATTTGAAACAGGTTCCTTAAATAAAAGACAAACCTCAAAGACAAAACTTTTTCCTTTTACCAATCCATAAGTACTAAAATACCATCATGAAACAAAAATCTTTGGGAATCTGGATCCAAGTAGTCTTATGTTTTTACCTTACCTAGATGCTTCATCACCCAAAAATTTTGTCCCTATAGAAGAGCTGTCAATTTCCACAAATATTGCTATGGATCCCAAAGAAGTCTCTACTAAAGCTGATATACAGGAGTATATCACAGGTAGCCTTAAGAATCCTAAAATGATTGAGTTATCTAGAATTTTATCACTACACACAAAACAAAAAAAATACAAGACTGTGCAAAAAGTTTCAGAATGCTTGTATGTGTAGGGAGGCTAGTTTAAAACCTTGTAACATAGACACTATTCTAAGAAGCCCTCCTTTCAAAAAGGATCATAAAAATCTTGACCAATTAATGTCACTTAGAAAGAAGGAAAAGGGGCATAGGCTATGTATGGACTTTAGGTACCTAGATCAACCCTCCCTAAAGAAAAAATAACTTTTTCCCAAGATATATCATACTTTACAAAAGGTAGGGGTTTCTAACCGGATGTCATTGCATGATAGTTTTTCAGGTTACCATCAGATGATACCACTTCAGATCAATCATCTTAAAGACTTTTTCAAGTTTCCTTGGAGCAACTACATGTTTAACCAAAAGCTTCCTGGGCTAAAGAGTGCTGGAGACACCTTCCGAAGAACTATGGCTCCTGTTTGCAACTTTTTCACTATGGTATACCTTGATGACAACATAATTTGTTTCAAAGATGATAAAGAATGCTTCTTCTACCTAAGGAAAATCTTTGACATAAACAAGTTTGGGGAGCAACAGTCAAAGAAGAAACACCAAGGAGAACATGGATTGTTTGAAAATTCCTGGAAAAGTCCTTATAACATATTTTCAAATAGAGGTAACTATATTTTCTGTTTACAAGAGCTGAATAGACAAAGAATATTAGGAGATCCTTTTGAAGACAGGATTCTCAAACACCATTACTGTAAAAATATTTAGCTTTAAGCCCTCCCTTATATAAATTTGATCAGAAATATAATCACAGAATGAACATTACAAATGGTCAATTTTATGAACGTTAATAATTATGTCGGCATTAATGTACTTTTAATATTTTCCATGATCACCAACTACAGATTATTCAAAGATAAGGTTCTTCCAAGTGATAATGTCTTGCCCGGTAGGTAGGAAGAGGCAAATAAATTATTGAAAATGTTGGGTGTTGAGTACATATCATATCATGCATGTCCAAATGATTGTATTATATATAGAGGATAATATGCAAAAAAAGCGATATATCCAAAATGTGGGCATGACAGATATGATAAATCAAAAAAGAAGGTTAAATCAAGTGGTCCTCCTTTTAATATATTGAGGCACATGCATATAATCCCAAGGATTCAAAGGCTCTTTCGTTGCAAATAATTAGGTATGTTGCAGGGATGGCATGCCTCACAGAAGTGAGTTGGGAGTTATGTGAATCCTAACTGATTCAATAGCCATGAAGCATATAGAGGATACATGGCCCGAAAAATTCAAGGATGAATTACGAAGTTTACAACTCAACATAGCCATGGATGGATTCAACCCATATTCCCTCCAAACACCAACTATTATGTTTGGATTGTAGTAGTGATCAATAACAATAACCCCCCATGGTTGTCCACGAAGAATGAACATCTTATGTTGGCTCTCATAGTCCCTGGTAGAAGACAAGTGAAGAATATGGATGTCTACTTACAACCAATGGTAGATGAATTGAAGGACTTATGGGATGGGATAAATGTATACGATGTATCAAGACCCATCACAACAGAGAGGATTTTTACATTATATGGCATATGTGCTTACATGACACATGGTTATCGAGGCTTAGGATTTTTCTCTGGAAAATTACATGTTTATTGATTTGTTTATATACGTAACAATATTATTTTGCATATTAGTTATCTAATTCATTGTAATTGTTCTGATCTTCATGATATTCTTTAACGTGCCATGCATATAAATTGTATAAAATAATCTCGCAGGTCTTGTAACAAAAGGGTGTTTTGGATGTAAATGTTGTGGACCTTCTCTAAAAGCTAGATGGTCTAACAACCTACGAAAGCCAGTGTATGACTTCTCCAGGGTATTCCTCCCAGAAGAACACCCTTATAGAAGAGCATCATCTGCTTTCAATGGTAAATGAGAGAGAACCCAAAGGCCTCCAATAACGACACCAGTTGAATGGCTTATAGCATATGAGAGAGAGAAGGAGAAGGAGTTCATAGAAATATTCGATTCAAATGGGAAGCCTATGTTTGATGATCCAGAATTCTTCGACAACTATGTTGAGAAATTTCCCATTAGGATGGAAAGGAAATCTATCTTTTATAACCTCCCATATTGGGAGCCTCTTAAGATTACCCACTTATTATATCCCATGAATATATTTAAAAATATTTCATCTTCTTTATGGAGGCACATATCATCGAAACAAAGTGACACATTAGATGTTACAAAAGATATTATTACTTCAAAAACTAAAAAGAAACATTGGCCAATACGATTAGAAAGTATAGGATCAGAGGCAGGCGCTAGTCCATCTAATTCATGGTATTTCAAATAAGGTGATGTCCCATGGATTTTAAAAAAAGATGATATTTCTTTGCCAAAGGAAGTTATAATGGGTGTGAGGGTGCCATCTTCATACGGGTCTTCACTACGGCGTTGCTTCACTATGGATGACCATATGTCGGGGTTGAAATCACATGAACATTTCAATCTTCTAAGAGTACGTATAATGTCAAAATCATGATTTTATTATTTGTTATATTAATAAATTTTATCACGTGCAAGGATCATAAAACATAACTAAATTTTTATATTATTGCACGTGTTTATAACTTTGCAGTGTCATTATCCTTTGTTTGTGCATGTGTGTGTGAAACATGAATTCCCTCAAGACCTAGGACATGCCATATCTAAATTATCTGCATTTGTAAATTGGATCACGTCAAAGGAGATTCATGTGGCTAGCATTCCACGGTGCTTCAAGAGATAGTTGAGATTGTTTATGTGTTTTAGAAGGAATTACCGACAAGTTTCATGGACTTGTAGGTTCATCTTCTAATCCACCTAATAGATGAGGTTGAATTAGTTGGGTGGTTTCTTATCATTGGATGTTCTTCTTAGAGAGGTACATGAAGAAATTGAAAGGTTTTGTTCGACAAAGGGAAAACCCCAAGGGGTCTATGGTAGAGGGGTACACATCGTATGAGTTTTTCTATTATGCCAGTGATTACATCAAGTAGATCGACAACATACCAGTTGCGGTGATTTGGGACGATGAAAGAGATGAAGACAAAAGAGAAGGGGAGCTACTCCAAACGAATGGAAAAAAAAACACTTGATAAAGAGTAAGCAACTTATAATTTTTCAAATTTACACAAAGTAAATATTCATGTTGAACTTTGATATAATGTATATTTTGATCTCTATGCACTATATAATGTTGGTTTGATTTCATCAAGGAATATAGAAATTGAAGTAATAAGAAATCAATAAATTCATTCTTTACAATTCTGAAGCGACACAACCGTGGGTCACATTGTACGAACAAAAGAGGATGAAATGGGATAGTGACAAGAAAGAATTCAGACGGTTGAATGGTAGAAGTGTGCCTTATCGCGATCATTTAAAAGAAAATATGCCAAAAATATGCACCAACAGTTGGGTTTCTGACCAAGTCAGAGAGAAATACGGTGAAACTGGTCGTTACTCGCATGATGAAGAGGATGCGCTAAACGTAGGGATTGGGTGCACCAACTCGGTATTAATATATTTAATATATATGTACATTTGAAACTTAATAATGCACCTTTAAAATGTAATTACATCTATATTTCATATTTTAACTGTTGGGTTATTATAAGACACGTGACACTATGATTTTTCAATTTTTTTATATGTGCATTTGTTCCCATATATGTGGGAATATGGACACCATTTTCACACAGGAAATGTCGATGATAGACACATGACATAAGACTGTGGAGTGGAAGTTGTGTTCGATCAATCTAGTCGATCTAGCCACCGTGATCAAAACCTAGTATGAGGGAAATTAGGTTACATCAGAAAGATACAAGAGATCATTGAAGTGGATTTATCTTCTTTCCAATGTGTTATTTTTAGGTGCAAGCGGTGGGACACCTTTGATCAGAATAACGTAAAGGAAGATTGCGATAGTAGGTTGATATGTATCAACTCTAGAAAGATGTGGGATGAAACTAAGGAGCCCTATGTTTTCCCCAAACACTGCAACCAGGTGTTTTGTTACCTAGATGTGTTGGATAAGGATTGGTGGTTCATATTGAGACATGACCGTAGATCAAAACATACTTTTGAGAATAATAGTGTTATCATGCCAAGCGAGCTGGAAGATAATGAGGGTGATCATGAGAATCAAGGGTGATATGGTACATGCATTATTTCATCAATATTTATACTTCTTAAGATGGTTTTTTATAAAGAAGAGGACTTAATTACCTTATAACTTATAAGACTCTTTTTTTCGAAACATTATAATATGTATTTTGAATTAATTGGTAATTTGCATTATGTTAATGTTAAAATCAATATTTCACTTGATAATTTTCAATTATGTTGATCTCAAAAAAAATGGCGTACTATATAAAGTTCTTTTTCTTTGGTATTTAAGATCATAATAAAATAATGATAATTCTAAAGTACATGAATTTATTTGCATTATTTTATAATCGTTATTGTGTTACAAAAATTTATATTATTCTAGATTTATTATTTTACAATTATTTACAAATTTACAAATTTACAAATTTTAATAAAATCATTTCAGATTACTACAATTAAATTTTTCACATTAATACAATCAAAATTTTACAAATATTTTACATACAATTACAATTACAATTTTAGAATTTTACATACAATTACAATACAATCATTTCACAGTAATACAATTAAAATTTTACAAATATTTTACATACAATTACAATTACAATTACAATTTTACAATTTCACGTACAATTACAATTACATTTTTACAATTTCACGTACAATTACAATTAAAATTACAATTACAATTACAATTTTAGAATTTTACATACAATTACAATTACAATTACAATTTTATAGTTTCACATACAATTACAATTAAAGTTACAATTACAATATTTACTATTATTATTTTAGAATTTTACATACAATTACAATTACAATAATTTCACATTAATACAATTAAAATTTTACAAATATTTTATGCAATTGCAATTTCAACAATTTCTGCATGTCTAAATTACAACTAAATTAAAATTAAAATTTCAATTACAATTTTTAAAATTTTTCGCATTTCAGTTAAATTTAAAGAATTACAATTTTACAATTTTACATATATGCAATTTATAATTATAATCATTTGCACAATAGAAAATTGATATTACAAATTTGATTAAAATTTCTACAAATATTTTGCATGTAAATTACAATTAAAATTAAAATTAAAATTTTATGATTTACATACTGATTAAAATTTAAAATTCGTTAAATGGGCATAATGTTTAGTGATATCATGAGTTTTAATAAATTAAATAGGCATCAGGATCATGATAGCCATTCATACAAAACTGTCATATTCGACTAAAAACACATTCAAGTTTGTAAACTCGTATGAAGTCATTGTGATCATGATTTTCTACTAACAAAGCTTGTCCTTATTGTATAACATCATTACAACACAAACATCAAAATATTAAAATACGTAAAATGGCTGCTCACTCACACCTTACATCTATCTTGCCAGAGCGCACATTAAATGAACATGTCTAACATGATATAACCGTGTACACATCGACGGAACGGTCCATAAACGCTGTAAATTAAGTACAAATGCAACATGAACATAAAATACATGGATATATATATATATATATATATATATATATATATATATATATATATATATATATATATATATATATATATATATATATATATATATATATATATATATATATATATATATATATCAACATAATTATACATATTCATTATACATTATACTTCCACCACGCTTCCATAAGTGTTATTCAACTCATATATCAATAGTTAGGTTTAACTCATATGTCAATAATTAGATCTATATTCTAAATAAAGTTTTGGCACTCGGTCAAGGATTTCTATTTTATAGATAATGAAATTGAAATTTTGTATGGTTGGTCTTGCTTCGGTACCCTGATTTCTACGTGTAACTACAAATGTTTCGATAAATTTTGTATGTGGAGCATTATAAAATCTCATTAAAACTATGATATAACGTTGGGTAAAGCAGGTAATATGAGTTTCTACAGTCCCTCCCTCCATTTACATGCGTCCTTCCACAGGCTTCTTCGATAACAAATTACATTGTTGACGACTTTTAAAGAATACATGCAATTAAAAGAATTTGAGTTTCATCGGTTACATATTTACCCACGTGTCTACGAAATAGTGGGAAAGTCGTGTGAACCATTTTTTCTCAAATGAAAAACAAACAGAAAAAACATTTTGATCCGTGAAAGGAATATATTGAGACGTTGAGTGATCCTATTATCCAATTACCAAATACAAATTCAATAATTTTATGCAAAATAGTTTTTATTTCTATGCAGACTGTGTGGCCCTAATCATAGTTTTGATTGCCCAATGTTTTGATGATGTAATTTCTTGCAACTACGTTGAAATCAGAGACAACCATCCAATGAATGTGTGACATCCCATTTTTTTGTGTTTTTTCTGATCTCTTAAAACGTTGGAAAGATTTAAATATGATTTGAATCATAAATTAAAGATATGCAACAATGGTGGGAAATATGGTACAGGTTTAATGTTGGAAATATTTACACGTAATGACAGGTAATAACTGCAGTGGCCTACTTGCAATTATAAACATGGGTGGGAGAGATCAATAGTCTCCAGCAAAGTCATGATACCGCATATCCTGTTGGCATCCACGCACAACATCCCATAGAGCCATTGGGATACTTAAACCATTACGCAAGTGAATTGGTTCAAAGCATTTGAAACCAGTTTCGACAAGTTTTGCAATTCGGACTAATGCAGGAGCATCCGATCACCCTTCATTAAAATTGGAATCCAATGGTGCGAAAGGAGGAAGCATAGCATGAAGATGATATTACTCACGTTTTGTTGAGTTTGTTAAATTTTTATTAATGAAGTTACTATTTTTATGGTCAACCTATTTTAAATATAGAGAAATGCATGATTTTAGAAAATTATTATGAGATCCTAACACAAACGAATGGATCTGAAATGATCCATTCAATGTATTGTATTCCATATAAATTATAGAATTCAGTATAGTGAAGAGAGCCCAAACACGATGTAACATCGAACAGGAGAGGGCAATCTGGCTCATATAGGCCGCATTGTAATTCGAATTCGAAAATAATATAAATATGGTGTTTATTAGTGTGAATTTTGTCGTTGTGTAAACGAGCAGTATTGGTTGTTGAATTTCATGTGCCAGTTCAGTCAGAGATTGATTCTATTTTGAATTCTATGAAGCGTGAATACGCAATCAGTGAATTAAGATTTGTGGTTGATACATTAACGCGACTTGTGCCAGACATGTAGATAGCGACTGATGTGACAAGTGGATTTCCAGGTGAAACAAAGGAAGATTTCGAGGCCACTATTAATCTGATCAAAGAATACAAGTTTCCACATGTTCAAATTTCACAATTCTATCCAAGGCTAGGAATGCTAGCTGCTAGAATCAGAAAGGTCCCTACTTCTGAAGTAAGAAATGACGTCGTGAGTTGAATTTTTTTTTGAGTCTTTCACAGCATATGTGGGCATGGAAGGCCGAATAGAGAGAGCGTGGATAACATATTCTGCTACAGATGGTATTCACTTGGTTGGACATACCAAATATTATGTTCAAGTGCTTATTATGGCTCCTGATAGCATGCTTGGAACTTCTGTTGAGGTGAAAATTACATCAGTTGGCAGATGGTTTGTTTTTGGGGATATATTAAGTGCCCATATTGTAAATCACATGCATGAAGTACAATGGAAGAGAATGCACTTTTGGATTATACTATAGAAGCTACATGTTCTCCTATAATAGATCCATGTACATGTTCACTGTGTAAATACAATATGATCCAGAGTTAATACCAGGTGCACAAAGAATGATTTTGTGGCTATGTAGTGAAATTTTACATTCATATCGTGGGCCCATAACCCACAGATCCACGAATTGTGAAAATATGCAGTTTCACTGCATCACAGATGACCTTCTTTATTATATCGAGAATCTCTAACCTCTCATTTTCACAGTAATATGAGCTATCAGCAGTGACTAAGAGATCAATGGACCTTAGCCCTTCTGTATGTGCCATACTGATCATAGTTGGCGATGCTAAAACATGAACCACTCTCACCATCATCAACTGCAAATACATTCAAATATTGCAAATGAGTAATGAAAATTATGACTACATTCAGCAAAACATCAACATAATATTCAAAATCTAAGACAAGGCACTTGTTCTTAATCCAGGCGATGCAAAGGATTTCCAATCCATTGTAGATGTCTTCATTCATTATATTTTTGGAATTGTGGTGCCATTGGAGATAGAGAGCAACCTCGACCACATCATACGATAAAACGCCCCTTACTCCAAAACTGTAAACAATGTTATTGTAAAACAGTTGACCTTAAATTCTTAAAACCATACTTTGGATTTTCAAATATTTTGAATCTACAAGATAGGAAAGAATCCATAAAAAGGCATGCACAAAATTTTTACAAGCCGAAAGTTTTTTAAATCATTAAATCCGAGAGTTTATGTAAATAAAGCTCTCGGACGAGAAAATACTTAACTCTCATCTGAGAGTAGTTTAACTCTAGTGAAGCCCAATCTAACTCTCGGGTGAAACATTAAAAATATCTCAGATGAGAGTTTTAAAAACTCTCGGTCGAGAAATTGAGTTGACTATTTTCTCAAACAAGAAATTAAAAATTTCACCCAAATTTTGGCCATCCGCCAAAAAGTGTTTCCCAACTTTGGGTTTTCACCCATATATATATATAATGTCAAAAATATACAACTGTAATATAAATGTCAAATATCAGCTAGTGGTACGTCATCAATAGTAGTACTAGTCGAGGCCTACTCAGTCAATGGTGTAGCCTCGACAAGCTCAGATAGATGTCGATCATCACGTGCCTGCTGATCTGGTGGTGCCTCATGTTGATCGGGATCAATATTGGCTACTCATGATGACTCGACATGGATGGTTGAGCCTGCTCATGATAATGAGTACTGTTGGATGCTGCAAGCTGTTGATCATGATGACTCAACGTGGATGGTCAAGCCTACTCATGATCATGAATTTTGGATGTTGCAGGCTAAGAAGGCTGACTCAACATGGATGGTCCAGCCTTGTTGTGTAACTAGCTCTAAAAATAGAAGAAAAGAGATATCGATGCCTTAGAAATAAGCCACTTCGAGGGGGCAACCTCCAATACATTACATAAATGAATAATTCTTGGGTATGAATGTAATTTAAAACATATTCTATATACACGGGGTCTGTCATGGCCTTCGTAAATCTCGTGCTGTCACAATGAAATCCTAGCCGACCTAACAATAATAATTTAAGGGCACAATAATAACAAAATGGGGGTTACAAGGGTACAATAATAACAATAAGGGGGTTACACTAACAACAATAAGGGACTATACTAGTAATATAGGGACCTAACATGCCCCTCTCCTTCAAAAAAAGTGTTGTCCTCAACGCTTGAGTGGCTCTGGGTGCTTTTGTATAAAATTCTCATCCTCCCATGTAGAATCTTCAGTGGGTAAGTTCTTCCACTTGATGAGATACTCTGAAATTGATCGATTCCGTAGTTGTCGAGTTCTTGTTTCCGTGACCGCTTCAGGTTCCAATATGATTTTTCCTTCCTCATCAAGTTCTGAAAATATTGTTTGAACTGGAAGATTTTCACCTATAACCTTCTTTAAGCATGAAACATGGAAAAATGGATGCACTCATGAAGAAGCAGGAAGCTCCAATTTGTATGCCATAGTACCAATCTTTTGCAACACCTTGTAAGGACCATAGTACTTTGGCGATAATTTATTATCCTTCTTAGCTTGCTTGAGGGACATTTGTTTGTATGGTTGTAGTCGTAAAAATACCCAATCTCCTACATCAAAACTTCTCTCACTGCGATGTTAATCTGCCTGTTGTTTCATTCGATTTTGTGCCAAATTTAGCTTATCCTTTAAGAGTTGGAGAATTTCTTGCTGATGCTCGATGTGATCTTCCATTTCTTGAACCTTCTAATTTTCCCTTAAAGATGATGTGATGGATGGTGGATGATATCCATAAAGTGCCATAAATGGGGTCATTTTTGCTGCAGTATGGAAGGAAGTGTTATACCACCATTCAGCGAGAGGTAACCACTTGACCCATTATATTCATTTATTAGATACAAAACAACGAAGCTATCCTTCAAAACATTTATTTACTATTTCAGTTTGACCATCAGATTGAGGATGATAAGATGAGCTATGAGCTAATTGAGTACCCAAACAAGAAAATAACTCCGTCCAAAAATTTCCAGTAAAAATGGGATCTCTGTCGCTCACAATAACCCTTGTGCTTCCATGTAGCTTTTGAATTCTGTCCATAAATGTAGTAGCAAATGTACTTGCTTTAAATGGATGAGATAATGCACAAAAGTGTGCATGCTTGGTAAGTCTATCAACTACCACCATGATGACACTCTTTCCTTCGGACTTAGGTAAACCTGTGATAAAATCCATTGAAATCTCCTCCCAAAGTTGACTTGGAATGGATAAAGGTTGTAGAAGTCCTGGGGTCTTAATTGTTTCCACTTTATTCTGCTGGCAAACCAAACATTCCGCCACAAACTTTCGAATATCAGATTTAAGGCCATCCCAAAAAAATTCTTTCTTCACCCTGTGGTAATTTTTAAAAAATCCTGAGTGTCCTCCTAAAGGAGAAGTGTGCAATTCCAGAAGAATCTTTTGTTTTAGTTGGGAATTCTTACAAAGATATAAGCGATCTTTGTGCCATAAGGAATCATTTTTCCAACTAAATGTATCAGATGTACTAGGATCTTGCTGCAACTTTTGAATGAGTATCCATACATCTTTGTCCTTATTCCATTCATCTCTTGCTTCGGTTATCCAATCTGGTTGGATAATAGAAATGGCATGAAGCAATGCTTCCACCTCTTCATTCTTTCTTGAGAGTGCATCTGCAACAACATTAAGCTTTCCTTTTTTGTAGATTATTTCAAAGTCATAGCCCAACATCTTTGTGACCCATTTTTGCTGCTCTTCTGAAGATAGTCTTTGTTCCAAAAAGTGTTTAAGACTATCATGATCAGTTTTTACCTTGAAGTGTCTTCCCATTAGGTAAGTTCTCTATTTCTTTAGTGCATGCAGTATTGCTAACATTTCCTTCTCATAAATAGGTTTCTGTAAATACTTTCCTTTGATTGGACGACTTTCAAAAGCAATGGGTCTTCCTTCTTGCATTAAAACAACACCAATTCCATTTCCCGAGGCATCACATTCCACAATAAAGGTTTTTTGAAGTCTGGCGCTGCCTTCAAGACGGTGCTAGGCTTACATTGCCTGTTGATCTTCAAGGCCTTAGTTGCTTTGGGAATCCATGAAGTTCTCTTTCTTCAATAATGTTGTTAAGGTGTTGCTATTCTCTCATAGCGTTCTTAACAAACTACGTGTCTACATATTCTTGAAATCCTCTGTTGCTTTATGGATTGTAGGACTCATTCTAATAGCTTTAACAATTCTTTAAGATTCTATTTCTTCCTACGTGAGATACAATATATTTAATGTTCACCTCCACAACCTCCCAAAGAAGCATTTGGATGTTTTGTAAATTGTTCTACCAATAGGTTGACACCATCAACATGTTGAACATGATCCTTCCAAGACTTGTTGTAGATTAGTATATCATCAAAAATACTAGCACAAATTTTCTAAGGGTTTGAAAATGGAATTCATCAACCCTTGAAATGTAGAAGGTGCATTGGTAAGGCCAAAGGCATGACCAAAAATTCATAATTACCCTCATGAGTTCGAAATGTTGTTTTTGGAATATCTTTAGTCTTCATTCTAATTTGATGATATCCTGAACAAAGATCCAACTTGGTAAAATAAATTGCTCCATGTGAACGTTCATCGATCCAATGGAAGGCCATCTTTAATGATGAATATTCGAGCTCTGAAAACGGACATTAAACCAGTCCACCTTCTTGGTAATACCATTTCTTGAAATGAAGAAAAGAACTTTGTTCAGTTGAATTATACCGCCTCTAACATTTCTGCAATCTTTCATTCGTTGCTCTTTTGAAAGTGGGGGATATCCTGAACTGTGATGTTTGGAAGACACCAGAATCAAATGAATAACATTATCAGATGTGAATGGTGGGGAGTCCTTTGGGAGTTTAAACACCTTAGAATGATTATCCAGAGCTTGTTAGAGAATCTGTGAAAATAGATGATTTTAGTGTTGGAGCTAATTGTGACTTAACAATTGCACAGTCACATATAAATTGTTCTTCTTGACTTGTCATGACGTGAAGATTTTCTCTTTCCTTCCTACCAACCACCAGTAATTAAACTGCCCTGTACGAAAAAATTTCAAGAAAAGTTCTTGAAAATTAAAAGCTACCATCCCCAAAGATTGTAACCATTGTACTCTAGTACAACATCAGCACCTCCCATAGGAATGGAAAGCATTGGACTAGTCAATACATATTCCCCCATGGTTAGCTTAATATTATGGCATTTTCCAGAGCAATTTATAGTTCCTCCATTTGCAACCATCACTTGACATTCTGGTGTTGGGTATAGGAAAAAATTTAATTCCTTGGCTACCTTACAATGAATAAAATTATGGGTGCTACCTGAATCAATCAACACTATTACCTTTTTCTTCCCTATTTGTCCTTCTATCTTGAGAGTTTGAGAGTGGTAATTCCTGCCAGTGAATTACATGATATGGTCGGACTCATTTCTTCCTCTTCTATGGCTGGTTCCTGGTGTATATCCTCTTCTTGTTCATTTTCTTCTTCCTCTTCAAAATCTATGTAAAATAATTTCTTCTCAGCACACTTATGACCTTTAGTGTATTTGCTATCACAACTATAGCAAAGCCCTTTTGCTCTTTTTTCTTCCAATTTTTGTGGTGTCAACATTGTAGGTTGTGGAAATCTAGGCGTAGCAACACTTCCTTCTTTATAGAATTGAGTGGTAGGCTTCCTTGTCGCCATAATTTTACATTCAACTTTTCTTGCCAACCTGAATGCCTTCTCCAATGAATCGGGTTCCAAAATTCGAACTTCATGTTGGATGTTATCCTTTAAAGTGCCTATGAAGAGATCAATCCTGTGTTCCTCTGGAATATCAGTTACCCTTATATTCAATTTTTGGAAGTCCTCAATGTGTTGCCCCACTAAACCCTTTTGTTTGAGATTTATCAATTGGCTAAAGAAAGTGTTGCTCTTTGTATCCTTATAATGTGCTATCATTTCCTCCGTAAAAATTGACCAAGTGACAATTTTTTTACGGGAGCAAAGCCATCGATACCATACAAATGTATTTTGTTCTAAATGTAAAGTTGCAATGGGTACCTTTTGTGTGTTTTGCACATTATGGATATCAAAATATTTCTCCATCTGTAGTATCCATGTTACAGGATCATTTCCATCAAACTTCCTCATATCCATTTTTGGAATATGGTGGTTCTTCCCGCCAACATTAGAGTTTATGAAATCACGATTAACATTTATTTTGTTCCCATCATGAGTTTCCTCTACTATCTTTTCACCATTAGGAAACATTTCTTGTATCAACTTTGTCAAACCTTCTATGTATACTTTTAGATCATTCTTCATGTTTTCCATTTTAGCTTCCATGTCATCCATCTTAGATTCCATGCTAGCTTCCATGCCATCTATCTTAGATTCCACGCCTTTCTTCAAACCATCCATATTATTCTTCACACCATTCATCTTTTCTACCATGCCTTTCTTCAAAAGTTCCATTTCATTTTTTGCTTCTCTTTGCGAGAGCGAAATTTGGTGCACTTGCTCTTGTAATTTTGATAGATCATGTTGCAATTCTTCATCTTCATGAGTCATAGTAGAGCCTTCTGAAGGCTTAATGGGTGTTGAATTATTTTTACGGGGCATTTTTTAGAACCCAATATTGATATCTAATCTACAATATGCTCTTGGAATCAATTCAAATTGATTTTTCAAACAAGACTTATGCAATTCGGAAAAAAAATACACACCTTTTTCTTTCTTTTGCGGAGCTCGATATTGAAACTGGATTATCTCTGTGATTGCAGCTCTTCAATATCTAAAATTTAGCACTGAAGTAGCCCTCTAAATTCTCTTTTGAATGCCACAGGTCTAACCTGATTTGGATTCTCCAAGACAAAGTTATGTCCAATCTCCCACAATGACCTAATTATGGACTAGTTCAGTAGAGCGAACTTGTATGAATTTCCATGTGTCACCGTTTCGTCCTTCGCCTCTAAAATTGACAGCCAAGAAACTACAGTCTGTGTAATTGCGACCAATTGTTACGTCACTCCAATCCGATGCTCAGAGGGAGAGTTATTGAACTTTTCCCACGATCACCTCTTTGAGATGAAATTCGGGAGCCTGAAAAAGCACTATCTTCCACAGATCATATCTCCCAAATTATTGCGAACCAAGCTCTGAAATTTTTCAAAGAGTTTCCTTAGGATTTCAGATTCGCACCCTAAAAATTTCAGATTTTGAACCTTCGTAGAAAACAAGTTATAGCGCAAATTTTACGATGACCTGTTTAGGAGCCTGAAAAAAGACCTAACTTCCACAGATCATATCGCCGAAATTATTGCGAACCAAGCTCTGCAATTTTTAGACGGTCTTCCTTGGGATTTTTGCTTCGAACCCTAAAAATTTCAGCTCTTGAAACTTCGTAGAAAAAAAGTTATAGCAAAAATTCCATGATGACCTGTTTGGAGCAGCGAAACCCTAGAATCCAACGCTCTGATACCAAATGTTGTGTAACCAACTCCAAAAATAGAAGAAAAGAGATATCAACGCCTTAGAAATAAGCCACTTTGAGGGGGAAACTTCCAA
This sequence comes from Pinus albicaulis, assembly GCA_034641835.2. Lineage (NCBI taxonomy): Eukaryota > Viridiplantae > Streptophyta > Pinopsida > Pinales > Pinaceae > Pinus > Pinus albicaulis. The sequence continues at coordinate 114,827,654 of CM076581.1, forward strand.
TACATTACATAAATGAATAATTATTGGGTGATAAAATTTACAAAACCTCCTTTCTATATATAGGAGTCCATGTGGCCATATTGTAATCCTAGTGGGCCACAATCTAATCCTAGCTGACCTAACAATAATAATATAAGGGCACAATAATAACAAAATGGGGGTTACAAGGGTACAATAATAACAATAAGGGGGTTACACTAATAGCAATAAGGGACTATACTAGTAATATAGGGACCTAACAAGCCTGCTCATGATCATGACTGTTGGTTGATGTTGTAGGCTGCTCATCTGTGGCACAAAGTGAACAATGATCACTCCCCTAATCATGATCATCAGATGATGTGTCTCTTCTCAACTGTTGACGTACTGTGTCTTGACCACACCTACGTCCAAGTCCCTCCTCAACTGCGTAACTAAGCTGGTAGCTCCTACGACATGCCGCGTCATGGTGAACATGTCACGTGGCATGCTTCGCCACATCTATACCAGCCTAGAATCAGCCTATATCTCTCTCATAGTGGCAGGCCTAACTCCCACCTCCACAAGTAGTGCATAGCGTTGATTGCCCAACTCCATCCTCAATCTACTGTCAGGCCTATGCCTCTCAAAAGGAGGTACCGAAACAACATGAGGACCAATTCTGTCTACACCAGCCTCATGATCCTCAGCATTAACCATCTCCTGATCGTCATTAGGATCTATGCCTATATCAGTTGGTGGTGGTGGCATCTCATCGCCATCAAATGACCCAATGTCTGCAAAACATATATAAGTAGACAATAATAATTAGACAATTTCATTAAATAGTTTAATAAAAAAAAATTTAGAGAACATGTTAGAATAAATTTAAATAAAACAATAATATTACCTCTATCATCTGGCGGCTCATCATCTATGAAGAGGATGTTGGCACACCCTGGCTAATCCAAACCTACATACAGACAGGGGACCAGAATGAAGGGATGCTCATCAACACTGGCTAGCAACTCCAGTGCATCATGTGATATCCTCGTGGAAAACTCTAACTTGGCCCACTTGGGAATCATCTGTCCCCACATCTCCATCTGTACATGTAGCATCGGCCTACAAGGCTACCGAAAAAAAGTAAGACTCGCCTCTGGAAACCTCTCAAAAAATAAATAAAATAGCTCTGAAGAAAAAGGGAAGTTCACCCTCCCTTGTGCCTGAGCACGACATATATCTAAAGCTGTACAGAACTGCTGCAAAAAAATTGTAAACCACCTCACAAGTCATGGAGCCTGTAATAAATAATCAACATAAAATAGAAGCGGGCAACTAATGCATTTCCCGTCACTGGTATGGTGTGCAGTGGTTGAAATCAGTAGTGAGAGGCACCTCACCTCCTCTCCACCAAATGAAGCAATATGTAACTTACCTCTGGAGAGATGAAAATATGCAGGAGACAGTATATCCATACTAATGTATCTCTGGGAGTACACCAAATGACTCCCTACTGCATAGCCAACAGGGACCTCTGGGAACGAGGGAAAATACACCCATCTCCTAGATAGGCCAGTAATGAAATAGATGTCCTCCTCAGAGGGCACGTACCACTGGTTAGGACCAACTGGGAAAGCCTGTAGGTGGGCATTCCACCTGCGGATAAGTTATCGCAAAAACCCATCATGGCCCTTTAGGGATGTAGCCCCCTCATAGAACTTGAGGAGGCATATCTCCCTTCGAAGCCCCTAGGTGGCTGCTGTAATAGGGTGACGCTATATATCTCTCTCCCTCTCTTGTGCCTCCCACAGGCGAACCATGTTATATTGGTCTGCCTGTTGTTGTTGTTGTTCCCACTCTTCTCTCCTTTGACATCATTGAATGATTGACATATTAAATACAAATTTTTAATTAAATGAGACATGTATTTAGGAATATACATATATAAATTTTTTTGAAAAAAAAAAAAAAAAAGTCTGTGCCCCACAAAAAATAGGCATGCACTTGAAAATTTTCAGTGCACCACCCTCCTGGCATTATTACAAGGTCAACGGTGCGGTGGTATAATAGACCGCACCGTTGACTATGTAACGATGTCGAGAGCGCGGTGTGTCGACCAAACTATACACCCTCGGGCGTATAGTTTAGGAAGCGCATTTCCCTCCTGACATCACTACATAGTCAACAGTGCGGCTGTTTACATGACCACACCGTTGACTATGTCAAGTTCATTGGCGGGGGGGTGCACTGCCAAAATTACCCACCCTGGGGCAGATATTTCCGTCAACGCACCACATTCCCGCAATTCAACACAATGGTGTGGCAGAGTAACTGACCGCACCACAATCTTTTTAATTTTAAAAAATCATGATGCGACGTTTCGGTATCGCCCCAAAACCAGTGCAGATACTGCTAGCACCAGTCGCGGTGCAACCTGTAAATTTACAGGCAACACCGCGAAACGGTGCGAGCCGAACAACTCAAATGCATCGTGCGGGAATTGTTTTTTTTAAATAAGGTGAATTTTAAGATATTTTAGAAAAATAATCTGCTAAAAGGTTTAATTATGGAAAAAAATAAAACACATGTACATTTGGCGGTCGAGGAGGCATATTGCCTGTAGAATTTACAAAACTAATTTTTCCCACCATTTTTCAAAATTCAAAATGGAGATTGTGGGTAATGGATAGTAGTAGTGCATGCAATGGGAGCACCGATGGTAGGGTGCTTACACAAGGTAAATTTGCAGCAGTACTTGAGAGTGTTGGAGCACTAAAAATTGAAAAATATGGATTTTTGGCAGTAATATTTTTTTTAATTTAACCCTGTTCTGGTGCGTGGATTTTATAGACGTGCCAGTGCGGTTTCTTAAAACCACACCAGGATGTTTCAGTTTTGGCGTGAGGTTTTAGGACTCACCAATGCGAAATCTTTGTAGAGCACCGGTGCACTATAGTAATGAGACGCACCAGGTAGGTTTGTACTGAGCGCACAGTGTCCTGGTGTGCCAATTTTTTGTACGCACATGTGCTTTCTCTAGTTAAACACACCAATGCGGTTTAGGATGATAAACGCACCGGAAAAAAAAAAAAAAAAAAAAATCTGCAAAAACCTCTACCCGCCAACCTCCTCTAGTAACCTCTGCTACAAATGGATGTCTGGGATATTTTTATAAGGGGTTCCTCAAAAACATCTGCTAGACGGTCTTTTCCTTGTGGTGACCATTCTTTAGATAAAGATTAAATCAACATACTGAGATTGAGGGTTAATATTGAGTACCTCAGTGAATTTTTCAATAGTGGCAGTTACCTCAACAGGTGATGTATCATTCATTCCTGTAATCAATCTGCAAAATCCTTGTCCTCACACAATTTTAGCAGGATTAATTTCTAAGTCATACTCTTGCATGGAAGTTACCCATTTTTCTCTCTTTTCCCTTAGCTCCTTTTGTATAAGTATTTGTATGACTGATGAGAAAGGAACTATTAATTTGACATGAGCTTTCATAAGAAAAGGGAAAAAATATTTGACTACTTTATAAACTGCAAACGCTTGTTTTTGACTCCTTTATAGTTCAGTTCAGCTCCTTGAAAATTAGAACTAAAAAAGGAAATTGGAGTTTCAAGCTTTGTATCATCTATTTGAGTTAATACCACGACATATGATAGATCAGAAGAGAAAGTTTATAGAATGAAATCATTGGTAAAATTTGGAGTTGAGAGAGAAGAAGCATCAACAATTGCTTGTTTAATTATTTGAAATTCTTCCTTTTCTTGATTTCCCCATTTAAACAATGTATCTTTCTTTATCATCTTTTGCAATGGAAGGAAAATATTTGAAAAATTTGGAATAAATCGTTTCACGAAGTTTATCTGTCCTAAAAAGGATTGCATTGGTTTTTTGTTATGTGTTAGTGGAATTTCTGAAATTGTTTTAATATGGTCAGGATCAATACAAATTCCATTTTTAGAGACAATAAAACCAAGAAGTTGACCTTCACTTAAAGCAAATTTAATTCTTTGTATTAAGAGAAATCCAAAATATTCTGCATCTTTCAAATATTTGCTTTAAGTCATGCAAATGATTGTTTCTCTTTTTTGAATATATGCTTATATCATTAAGATAAATGACCACTATTTGATTGATCAATCCTTTAAAGGCAATATACATGGCTCTCTAAGAAGTTACTCCTACATTCATTAATCTGAATGGCATATTTTGGTATGCATAGGTTCCCCACTTCGTTCTAAATGTAGTTTTCAAATGATCCTCTCGATGAACTAGGATTTGGTTATATCCTGAAAATCCATCTAAAAAAGACATTAATTATGAACCTGCTACTCACTGTAAAACTTGTTACATTGATGGTAAAGGAAAATTATCCCTTTGACATGCCATGTTCAGATTTCTAAAGTCAATACAAATTCAAATATCACCATTATTTTTTCTTACAAGTACTAGATTGGAAACCATTTTGAATGTCTAACAGGAAAAATAATTTTGGCTTTCAAAATTTTGTTTAACTCATTTTTTGTTTGAGTTTCCAAATTTGGATGTATTTTCCTAAGCTTTTGCTGTATGGGTTGAACATCAGGTACCATAGGAATAATATGTTGAATGAGGGATGGGTTGTAGATTTTAAGATCTTGATAATTCCATGCAAAAATATCTTTTTATTTTTTCAATAAGGAAATAAATGCATTTATTTCTTCGGATGAAAGGGTAAGCCCTAGATTTATATCTTGATGTATTTTTTTTTTCTAAGTCAGCTTAATTCTATTAATAAAAACATAATTTATAGAGCAGGCTTTCACTTCCAAGGTGGCAAAACAGGCCTAGCTTGGAGGGAAGCGAAAGCAGAAATCACATACTGTATCAAAACTAAAATATTGTAGATCGCCCATATTCGGGAAACCGATCCAAAAATTTGCTGCCCATGAGTGGGAAACTAGCATACTTACATTTTTCCGAAACAAAAAGAAACTTATGTTATCCCGCATACAAGCGTTGTGTCCATGGTAACACCGAATTATAGACCAAAAGCCGAAAAAAATAGTAACGACCAGTCATCATGCTAGTTGTCATGGTGGGGAGGATCTTCTTCCACAATCGGGCAGCTGTAGCCTATGTCCGGGTCGACCTCTTCTTTTTTGGATGGCTGGGCAAAGAACTTAGAGGAGGAAGGAGAGCTAGAGCCCTCGCTCTCAGAATTTCCTGAATCTTTGTTGCTGGAGGTCGGAGAACTAGATTTGGCTGGAAGGCCAGCTTCTTTTCTAAGGATTTGAGGAGGCGCCTCAGAAATTTTCTATTTCCTCTGATGTTTACGTGAACCAGATTCAATGTCACCGGAACCAGAGCCAATGTTGCCAAAAGCTTCCTCCTGAAATAGCAATGAAATGGTTGCAGTAACGCGCGGTTTTTCCAAGCTGATGGTGAAAATGAAACACGCCTCATTGTTAGGTGGAGGGAAATGAGTCCCGTCTGCAGCAGACATCAAATGAGAGCCACCTCTGTTTCTGCCGCCACGTCCCCTGCCGCCGCCGCCTCCGCGTCTGCATCTCATGCGCTCTCTGCACGACATGTTTTTCTTGCAAGAGGCCTGAAGGGAGTGAGCACAGTACAGAGACTGAGAGGGAGAGCTGGGAGCCAAAAGAGACTGGTGTGAAGGCAAGAAGGTCGGTGAACAGATGGGCGAGGAGGTGGGCCAAATGGTTCAACAGAGGGCAAAGAGGAATTCTGCTGAGAGCAAGAAGGGCCACGCAGAGCCGAACGACTATGAGGAGAAGGCGGATGAGTTCCTCTGTGAGGCTGTGAGGTCAAACGAAGTCGAAAGAGGAGTGGAGAGCAAGAGCATAGCAATCGAGGCAAATTGAATTCCAAAGCAAGGGAGGAGGACTGATAACCAGCACGCGACATTGCCATTGCAGTCCACCAGGACGTGATGTAAATGCTCGGCAATTGGAGGAGATGTTTCAAATGCGGAACCAGCTCACGTAAATGTCATTCCAATAACCTTAATTAGCACTCGCATCCGAGAATATCTTGATGTATTTTATCAGATCCTAAATTAACTAATTCAAAATTTAAAGTAGAACTTTGCAATTTGCAATTGTTTATTTTTTTTAATCTGTCTTTTAAATCATATGAATCTTCAAGTTTTACCACAGATTTTGGTAAAATATTTTTATCAACTTGTTTCTTGATTTGATTATCATGTTCATGTTCATCTAGAATTTGATCATCATATGATTTTTCAGAAGTAAGAAAACTTAAAATATCACTATCATCATTGAAAACTTGCCAACTAGTAGTATTATCCGACACAGATGGACGAAAAATCAATTCGATAGAGAATATGTTAGGATGAAAATCTTCTGGTGGAATCAGCTTGGATGCAACGTTAGCCAAAATATCAACATTGGCATTTTGTGATCTAGGAATAGGAGAGATATTGAATGCTAAAAAATGAGATGTGAGCTCTTGAACCAGATATTGATAATGTTTCAAGTGAATTGAGAGACAGCGAATAGCATTTCATACTTGTCTTACGAAAATTATGAATCTCCAAATACCTAAATATATTGTATATCAAGACTTATAGCTTTACGAAGAACTTTAACTAATGCTTCATATTCAAAAATATTGTTAGTGCATTCAAACTCAAGTCTACAAGCTAGCATAGTTTTTTCACCTTTTGGACTAACAAGCACACATCCTGCCCCTGCACCATCATTGGATCTTGATCCATCAAACAAAATTTTCCAAAACAGAGAATGGATTATTGTTTCTTCTTCAAAATTTAAGCATCTAGTCAAATCATTTTCAAAAAAAAATTCTATTTGAGAATTAACACAATCGATCGAGGAATGTGAAATTTTAGCATTAAAATCCCCCAAGATTGAATCCGCATAATAATTACCCAAAATATTGTTGTTGAATTTTATGGGTTCATTTTATTCCCCAAGATTTGTAATTGAGTATTTCATATGCTTTTCATGATCAACTCTAATTTGATTGGGTTTTCCATTGTATGGAAGCCACATGTGAGAATAGACCATTTCAAAATATCCATGTAATTTTTCAAACCAATCTCTACTAAGAACTAAACAATAGAATTCAGGGATGTCGACAATGAGTATATCGATAATTTGAGCGGCTTTTGGATTTGATGAAAATCGAATACTTACCTAATTGATTTCTTCTAAGACCTTAACCTTTGTTCTATCCAATTTAACTATACTAACTCATGATTTCTGGGTGTGATATTTAACTTCTCACAAATTGAATATGGCATTATATTAGATGAAGCTCCAGAATCAATTAGACAGTTATGAACATTTATATTCTATATTTCATAGGTTAAGAGGAAAGGAGGGGTGTGAGAATTGGATCTGTCACCAATCAAAATAGCATCTGAAGCATTAATTTTGTTTGAATTTTCGATTGGAGGTTTCCCTATCCCAATAGCAGCTTTAGCGATAATAGTTGAAGTAAGAGGAGATGCAATAACCGCATTCAAATCTTTCAATAAAATATTTTGTTGTTTCTTTAATTTGCTAACTTCATGAAGAGAAATATTGGCTTTAATTTTCTTCATATCCTCGACAATGTTGTATTCAATAGTGTCATATACTACCAAATTTTTATATTGAGGATTGGGTGTATATTTGATCGGCTGGGATTCAGTAATAACTTGTTGAGATGGTTGACTGGTGGTTTTTTTAGAAATAGAAGTTGGGACTTTCTGTTTTTGTATTGATTTATTTTGTTCTACAGAAGTCTTACTTCTAGTGCTAACATGCATTGCTTCAGATTCTATCTCTTCATCAGAAGAATGTAAGACAAAGTCCCATAATCCATGTAATTCAGCTACTTCTTCATCTTGCGATTCATCGGTAGAATCTATAGTTTCTTCTTCTTCTTCTTCTTTAGATTCAACATTAGAAATAATATTGGGAGGCTATGATACAGACGACTGAGTTTTTATAAATGATCTAAAGGGTTTTCTAGTAGAAACTTCAGCAACCTATGTTTTGATTTCAACCATTTCATTGGACATGGTCTTCAGGACCTTTTGCAATCCTTCAAGATCAAATTTATCTTTGGGTGTTTTCTTCTTTTGCTCATATTTAAATGTTACTTTTTTAGATTTTTATCTTCTAACTCAGTCTTCTTCTCTAAAGCTACAATTCTTCTCTCAATGGACAAGGCTTCTTTCATATTTTTTACAAGGGTGGCCTTATTGGCTCTATCTACAAAAATTGCTATATTAGAAGGGAGGGAAGATATGTACCACTCTATTTGTACAGCCAATCTGGAGTTGAAACCTTTGATATTTTCATTTGAATTAATTTTTCAATTAGAAAGATCATTGGTTGATGAGGAAATTGTCCTATCTTCACTTTATTTAGCAAGAAATAGGTCTTTAAAAGTATTCCAAACTACTATTGAACCAGAAGAGAGGGAAAAATACCAGGATCCTACAGATCCTTGAAAATTATATGGAAACAATCTTGCTGTAACATCTTCATGTTGCATACCATGGAGACTTCGAGCCAACATAAAATTATTGAGATGTTCTTTAGCAGGAAGGCCACTGTCAGGATTATATTTTGGTAACCATTTTTCTAGAAGATATGGGAGAGGATGTAAATTTTCATCTGGACAGCTCTCGGATTAACCCATGGTAGGTTGGCCATTGTTTGAGTTGCTACTTTTGAAGATGAGCTAGTGGGTCCAGAAGCAGATGTGGATGGAGAAGAACTTACTACTGGACTAGTACTACTTACAGTAGCACTGATTATTGGAGTAGAAGTGGTTTGATGAAGAGAAATGGGTTGATTAGAGGAGATGGTGGGAGTAAATGAGAATGAAGATGATATAATCTCACTGATACCTGATTGAGATGTTGATGTGGTTGCTTTCTTTCAATGAGATAAAATAGGAAACTCAAAAGGAGTTATCCGAAGTTTTTCACTTTGTGATCGAATTAACACACCAGTACCTCGAAACTTACATGTAATACTTCCCTCAGAAATTTCTGGATTGGTTGTCTTATCTGGGGATATAGATATTTGTTCTAACCTTTTAATCAAAGACTGAACTTCAAGAGATTCAGGAATGTGTTCTGAAGAAGGTCTACGAGGTAATGTTTCAGGAGATGTAATAAATGGTTCTACAACTTTAGGTTATGACTAGGAGATAGTGAACGAGATCTAGAAGCCGTAGAAACTTTTGAGGGAGTTTGACTTTTAAGCTGGATTTCTAATTAAGATTCAACTTTATATGCCATACATAGTTCGATTCCCTCCTTCTAGCGCCAAAAATTTTGAAGGCTGGAGAGTGAATTTCTCAACATTAGGGATTCCACCCAGTCGGGAGCTTAAAGCAACTCCTTTTCTGTTGAAATGGTGGGTCTGACTGGGGATATAGGGACCATTTTCCCGTATAAGAAATAATTTATATAACAATGGAATAAAATCAACACAAATGGGGTGATCGATTCTATTGATAACATAAATAAAACTAATTCCAACTACTTCTCGGGATGGATTGATTTATATGATTACAGAGTAAGATTTCATAAGCATGAAAAAATATAGATCATTTGTATACTAAATGAATATAAGCACATTAAAGAAACTAAAACAATGTAATTGATTTAGTTGATGAAGAACATTAATCATATAACAACTCTTTAAGTCACTTGTATAACATCATAATCAATAGTAATAAGAATATATATAATTTCAATGCTTATCAGAAATAGACAAATATATAGAAACAAGTTTGCTAAAATCTCATAACCATAAAATGATTAATACATAGATAATATTACCCGTTGCATCATAGCTTAGTTATGAAAAGATAGCCTCTGGGCTCAGACTTTCAATTAGATACTTCTGTTCAAACAATAGTGTAAGTTCTAAAAGCCTCCTAAAAAATCTGGACCTCTTTCTAAATGCATGAAAGAGGTTTGAATACTAATTAATATTAAAAAAATAGAAGAATTTTGAAAGAAGTCTTCTTAATCTAATCTAAACTATAAACCAAAAAACTAGGAAATTAAAATGCATAAGTTATAACAGTCTCAAGACTGTTTCTCGGATCTATTGGGTGCAGGAATTACACTTAAGAAAACTCCTCAACACTTAATTTTTCAACCCGGGGGATTTGTAAACTTAGAGATGAAGCATAGGCAATGCCAGAGATGGTATGAATATTTCTAATGTAAATCCCTACTTTCTTTAAAGGAAATATTGCAGAATCAAATCAAAAGAGAAAAAGGAAACTTGCACCACCAAAATAATCTAAGACTAGAATGAGGAAATATGCATTTGCAAGAGAGAATTAAAGATAAAAGGCAATCACTCCAACTAATGGTTGTTTAATCTACTGAGTGTATGTTTTCCCTTAGCAGAGACACTTTAGCAGTCTCGTTATATGGGCCCTTAAACCTGCTTCCTTAGATATTTCCTTCTTGCATTAATCTGTCCTACACTAGTGCAGGATCAAAGATTTATGTAGAAGGTATAAATAGTGTCTTTACTAAAGGCTTTTTACTTCATGCAAGGGCTTGAACTTTTCAAGGTTTAAAGCACTCAGACTATTCAGACTTTATCCTGTCATAAGCTTTTAAAGAAAGAAAGAAAGTTTGCTGAAAGTAGATTAAGAAAACTTGCTACATCACACCAACGTGCGTTGGTGCAGGTTCATTTCTCCTGCTTGGACCAGGCAGAAAAAAACCAATTAAACAGAATTGCAGGAAAGGGAAGTATCACACCAATGTGCACTGGTGCAGGCTTGTTTCTCCTGCTTGTACCAGGCGGATGAAAACCAATCTGAAATCAAGCGCATGAAAGTAAGTTGCAAGGAAAGAAAATATAACTACTTCACACAACGGATCTGTTTTCACACAGATAGGAATACATGTGATGAAAGTTAAATCACACTTTAATAATATGAACACAAATTAGAAGAAACAAAAATTGGGGTAAACGTGTTGGGTTGGCTGGGCCCTAACCGACCAGCTCGTTTCCCTTTTAAGTTAAAACGCTGCTCAGTAAACTGGTCAATTCATCAGCTTAAAAATAGAAACACAATTTCTGAAACATGAGGCAGAAAAACCTTTTTATTAATTCATTGAGGCGAATACATGTGTTAATACAATGTCCAGCCCAAATTCGGGCGATAACAAAACAACCGGTTACCGCATATCAACTTCGCTCTAAAAACTCTGCTCCAAAGTTATCCCCTATGTCCTATTTACACACTTTACATTATATAGATTTGTTGGTTTAATGCCAAAATAGATCGTTCAACTGAATCATAACAAAATGCAGAATTTAGTTTCGGCCTTCAAGATAAGACGGTTTTGCAAAATTGGCCGTAGCTAACCAACTTTCGCCCTTCACAGATTAGTCTCGGCTGCCTTTGAATCATTCACTGTCGTGGCTGAAGTGGCTCAAGACGAGCCAGTGATCGAGGAGGTCGGATCTGCCGCGAAGATCTGTTGTGCTGGTAATGGTGTAAGAGTTGGTCCTGCACTAAGATCAACGATCACCGTAAGCACTCTAACCATCAAATAACCATTGGAGATATCGATAAGTTACAAAAGTGATTTAAAAGTAAGAAATCATGTAATAAATATTTAATTAATTCTAAATTGAATTAAAACAAGAGGAATAAATGTTTATAAGAAATATGTCACCGTGCTTGGACTGGTGCAAGATGAGGGTGCATAAAAGGGTGAAATAGAGGTAAATGGTTATGATTTAGGAAGGGGAAAATGGTAAAAAAAGAGAAAATTAGGGGGCTAACATCCTCCCATCCCTAAGATGTTGTGTATCCTCATACAACTCTTTACCTCTGCAAAAAACCTTAAAATATTTGAGCGTTCCAGCTCACTCCTGCTTTGGCATACTATCATCAGTCTGCAATGTTTCAGACTTCGTCTTTTTGCTGTTCTTCAATTTCTTCATCACCTTTTTAAGTCATCTGAAACATTGCGAAGCATGGTACTTCCATACCATGAATTATCCTCTATTCTTATGGATCTTCACCATGAATTCTTCTTTATTCTGTTCTTTTTCCTCCTACACTTTAGCCACGAGCTGCTCTAAGTTCTGCACTTGAAGCTCTAGCTCGACTATCTGAGCAGCAGGAGCTACCGAGTCTTCTTCCTTTTCTATCCCAACAGGGGCTATGTTTTCTTCAAGGACCTCAATATCCCTCGGGGTTTCAGCAAACACTTCTTCCTCTTCCGGTTCTTCTTCTTCTTCTTACTCTTCTGGTTCTTCTTCTTCTTCCACTTCTTCCAGTTCTTCTTCTTCTTCTTTCTCTTTCGATTCTTCTTCTTCTTCCACTGGTTCTTCTTGCACTGGTGCAGGTGAAGATTCAACGTTCTATGGGGACTGTGTTTTTGCAATAGGTTCTTCATTATTTTTTCGGCCCTTAATAAAATCGACCAACAAAGTGTCATCTTAAATTTCTACAGATTTTGTTGCGTTTGCAAGGACTGACAGCAAATTGTCTTCTTCGGGGGTCTTTTTATGCACTAGTGGCGTCAGAGGAGTTTCTTCAATAGGTGTACCCATTGTCTTCTATTTCTTTGGAGATGGACCCTTTTCCTCTGTTGATTTCCCAGGTCATTTCCTTCTTGCACTGGTGCAAGAAGGACTTCTCTTTACACTTGGACCCTTGCTTGTGCTGGCAGGGGTCTCTATTTTCTTTTCAGCAGTTGTCTTCTTTCCTGTAGAGGGATTTTTATCTAGCTGCTTCAACAACTCCTTCTAGGTCAAGCCCTTAATTTCCAATTGTTTCTAGACCAATATTTTGATCAGGCCGTGGTGATATAATTTCTTATCGGCATGGTTCGCTCGTGTGACCTGCACACTCTTGGCCATATTTTCTAAACTCTTAAGAAAAAAATAAGTGAAATCCATCCTCCACCGGACGTGCTAGCCGGGTTCAAAGTGTTGCAGCATCCTGAAATTATACACAAAGGTGAGGGAGTACCTTCCCTCACAAGTCACGAATTCCTCGACGATGAAAAGGATGTCCCGCCACTGTCCCAGCAGGGCGCTGCATGGAACTCCTTTCTTCTAGTCTACCTTCATCTCTTTATCAATGATGAAATGCTGCCAGCGCTTCCTCTTGAACTTCTGATCTTTAAAGTACTGCACACCAGTGTTTTGCAAGCCCATCGCTACTGCTATCAATTTTTCCGTCACTTCAAATTTCAAGGGCCCAATATTCACACAGTCGTTTTTAAAAATATTTGCAAACTGTAAGGCCACTTCACTGTTGTTCCCATCAAATTTCTGTAAAAACGGAAGAAAGCTTGAGTCTCGCAATAGTGCAAACTATTGCGAAACTCAACGGTCTGATCTACCTCACTGAGGGACAAAGGTTCACATCGAACAAGAGGCATCTCTGCTTAATAGTTATGAACAATCCAAAAATTGCATGCAATACTGGAAAATTTGGCTCTTTATAGATAGGGATCCAACCGTCCACCATCCCTTCTATCTTATCACTGATCCATCCCACCAAAATAGCCGTAGATGAGTGGCATGTTTAGAATCGTGCGGAATTGGCACTTGTGACGGCGTTTTTAATGGCTAAGTGAGGTAATCATTATAAGTGAAGGACGTTTAGGATCATGGAAGAAAGGGTAATTATATCCAAGCAACGGTTAAACATTTCCGCACTCCTTCATAATTCAAAAAGTAACTTTAGCATTTATTAAAAAATGATCATGATTCTTAACTAAAAAACACTTTGTACTTCAAATAATTTTCTCCTAGTTAATATGATAGCATAAGTACTCATCAAATAAGTGAAAAAGGTTTCTTGTAAACTTTTATGATGAATACTTCCTCTGACATATGCTCATGGAACAAACAAATTGTACTCTGCTTCTGTCAAGGTGCATGCTTGCACCGATCTTTTTACACCGCTTACTATGTTGTTCTGCTGGTACCATTCTACTTATATTATTATATAGGACGATATGCTTGCACTAGTGTAAGCATATTTTCTGAAAAAGAGGATTTAAGTAAAATATGAGCTGGACTTCTAACATGGCTTCCTCAACTAATACAGGAAATTTTCTTCGCCCTTTCTTGATGCTTCAAAGCATATTTTTGCTCTTTTTGTATGAGATCCTGCAATGAATTCATGAGGGAACAAAGAAGTGGGAAAGGGGAAAATTTCGAAATGGGAAGGAATTTGTTACATGGATTCCAAGAATAATACCAAGAGGGGATAAACAGAAGTGTGATAGGGAAAAAAAATTCAAGGGTAAAGTGGGATTTTTACGAAACGGGTAGGGTAAATTTAGAAGAATGTGGGAAGTTTAATCATTCTAGGATTTAAAGAAGAAAACTTAGGGAATACTATGAAATGGGATATGAAGAAAGATAGAAAATTTTCTGGAAGGTCTGCCTGCACTGGTGCAAGAAAAATAAACTGCAGCGAGAATTAAGTGTTACTTGAATAAAAATATCCATGCTAATTACCCCAATGTACAAAGGTTGGTCCTGCTAAACCTGATTTTACTCGGTGGTTGCTAGCATATCTAAAGATCAAGCAACATTTTCTTTTTATTAGAAATTTTTGATCTTCTTGCAAGCAAGCTGGTTTTCAGGTTGACCCTTCTGCAATCATGTCAGCGAACTGATTTTCACAATTACAAGAAAATATTTTTTCTTTACCTTTTTTTTTAATTTATTTTTTTCTTTGAGAAGAAGAAGAATTCATGTTTTCAAAAATTTGGTATTACCATTTACCACTACCATCTCGAATTTCTGTTGGACTTGCTGTGTAAAATCTTTCTTGGCAAGTGGCTGAAAATACTTTTTTAATCTATGTCCATTTACCAAGAATATTGAATTTTTTCCATCAATATTTTTGACTTCTACTGCTCCATTCTCGAATACTTAGATCACTTCATAAGGTCCCATCTAACATGTATGGAACTTCCCTTTAAAAATTTTAAATCCAGAGTCATAAAGGAGTACCCAATCAACTAGTTGGAACTGCTTTTTCTGAATAGTCTTGTCATGCCACCTTTTTTGTTGTTGCTGAATTAAGATGTTCTGTTGAACAACATCTCTACGAAATTCATCTAACTCATTTAATTGGATAACACGTTGTTGTTGTGCCTCAGAGAGATCTAGTCCTAACTAAACTGTAGTTCTAAAGGTTTTGATTTGGAATTCAATTGGTAACAGAACCTATTTTCCATATACCAGCTCATATGGTGTATGTCCCATGCTATTTCTCCAAGTAGTTCTGTATGTCCACAAAGCTTTTGGTAATATTTTAGCCCAGTCTTTCCGATGCATATTGACTTTCTTTGTAAGAATGGACTCAATCACTTTGTTTTTAGATTCCACCTGGCCATTTTCTTGCGGGTGATACGACGTGGATTTCCTGTGCTGAATCTTATATTGCTCCATCACACCCTATACCAGATTAGAAATAAATTGCGGACCATTGTTAGAAACAATTTCTCTAGGCACACCAAATCTAGTAAAGATTTCATAAAAAAGAAAATCAACAACAAATTTTTCTGTAGCAAAATAAACAACTTTAGCTTCTACCCATTTTGTAACGAAATTTGTACAAACCAAAATATGCTTTTTACTTAAGGATGTTGAATTTATTGGCCCTATAAAATATATAGCCCATTTTTCAAATGGCTCAATAATAAATTGGGGGCATAAAGGCATTTCATTGGTTTGATTAGGCTGGCCCATTCCTTGATAGCTATCACATCGCCTGACATATTGTTTGGCATCCTTAAACAAGGAAGGCCAAAAGTAAATAGCATGTAATACTTTAGATGCAGTCCACTTATCAGCTAAGTGGCCTCCACAAGGTTCATCATGAGCAGATTTCAATATGTCAAACACTTCCTCCTCTCTTACACATCTATGGATAATCATATCTAGAACAGTGTAAAAGAGATCTCCTTGAATCCACGAATATGCAGCACTTTTCTGAATAATATTCCGCTTTTCACTAGCGAACAAGTGAGGTGGTGTTTTTCCAGTGACCAAATAATTAGCAATGCCAGCAAACCATGGAGAATCTGTTGACATAGCAAAAATATGTTCATCTGTAAAATCATCATTAAGAGTAGTTACTTCACGAGGATTATCTAATCTAGAAAGAAAATCTGCTACAACATTAGATTTCCCTAGTCTATCAACAATAGTAACATTAAACTCCTTTAACAATAGCAACCACCTAGTCACTCTGCCGCTTGTCAATGGTTTGTTCATCAAATATTTAATTTTGGAATGATCAGTATGTACAAATACTTCATATCCTGTAATATAGTGCTTGAACTTACTAATTGCAAAAATCACAGCTAAAAATTCTTTCTCTATAACTGTATAATTCAATTCAGCGGAAGGAAAATTTTTACTAATATAATAAATAGCATAGGATTGCTTATTTTCCTCTTGTCCTAAAGCTTCACCAATAGCCAGATATGAAGCATTAGAGGAAATGTGAAAAGGCAGGGACCAGTTAGGACCTCGCAAAACTGGTGCCTGCACCAACTTTTCCTTCAATGTTTCAAAAGATTGTTGGCAAGTTGTGAACCAAGAAAATTCACTATCCTTAGCTAGAAGTCGGAAAAGAGGAGCAACTATCTTCAAAAAAATTTCAATGAACCTTCTATAGTAACCAGCATGTCCTAAAAAACTTCTTACTTCCCTTTGAGTTTTGAGTGTAGGAAGATGCAGAATGATTTCAATATTTGCCGGATCAACCTGGATACCTTTGTCAAAAATCAAATGGCCAAGTGCCACTCCCGCTTTGCACATTAATCTACATTTATTGTCACTCAAAGTGATATGGGCTTCCTGACAAAGAAGAATTACTTTCTCCATATTTTTGAGAGCTTCCTGAAAAGAATCACCAAACACAGAAAATTCATCCATATAAATTTCTACAAATTCTAGATCAACAAAAATAGCCAGGAATGCCCTTTGAAAGGTAGCCGAGGCATCACATAAACCAAAGGGAATCACTTTGTAAGAAAATGTCCCCCATGGACATGTAAAAGTAGTTTTATCCTGATCTTCGAGTGCAATCTGTATCTGGTTATAGCCACTGAAGCCATCCAAAAAGGAGAAATATTTCTTTCTTGCAAGGGTATCAAGCACCTAATCAATGAAAGGGAGAGGAAAGTAATATTTAAGAGTGGCTTTATTCAATTCTCGATAATCAATACAAATATGCTATCTTCCATCTCTCTTAGGTACCAGTACTAATGGAGAGACCCACTGACTGTCGGAAATAGGATAGATAAAACCGACATCTAAGAGTTGTTGTACTTCTTCCTTCACAACATCTCTTAGAGCTAGATTCATTCACCTTTGGGGTTGTCAAACAGGTTGGGTTCCTTCCTAAATATAGATATGATGTGTACAAGTTTCAGGAGGGATACCCTTCATATCTTCATAACCCTAAGCAAAGGCACTAAGATGGTTTCACAACAAATTCACAAGCTGCTCTTGCTGAGATGAGTCCAAATCTAAACTAGTATGCAAGGATTTACCAGGGCTAATCTCAAAAAGAGTGGTATCAGGCTAAGGAGTACTCAAGGGAGTGGTAAAATGTAGTGGTACAGAAGAATGAGAATCATGATTTTCTTGAAAATATAGGCTGAAAATCTGGCTCAAAGGCTCAAAGTTAGGCATAGTGTCTAGATTATTCAGAAAATATTGAATCTCATCTTCCTGTGAAGACCCAGTATAATGATGGATAAGGGAAATAGATTGAGTTTCCTCATCACTTCTTTGATCCAACCATAAAGTATCTCGAAGGTCCTGAATGGATCTGGCAGGAGGGGATATAAGGTAACTTTCTTCCTAGAATCTCCATGTGAAATATACATATCGCTGGAACGACATCCAATATGTGCATTAGCCGTAGCAAGCCATGGTCGACCCAAGATCAAGGGATGTCCTCCTATTGGGTTCTTTGGCTGAAGAAAAATGAAATCAGTAGGATATTCCCAAGAATATAATGAGATGATCACATCGTCCAATACTCCTTCTGGCTTAATTTTAGATCTATCTGCTAATTCAAGCACAGCGGGAGTAGGGCGAAGATGAGATAACCGAATTTGATCCATGGTTTGCTTAGTCATGACATTAATGGATGCACCTAGGTCTATAAGAACATTAGAGACAATGACTTTACCAATCTGAACTGAGACAACAGGGTTTCTGGGATCAGTATATTTTTCCACAGACACACATCACATCATCAACTCTGCTGCCCTACCAACAAATTGAATGGTTTTGGGTTCCAATCTCTTCCTCTCGGGTTTCTTGAGACAGAGTTCCTTAATAATCTTGGTACAAATGGGGATCTCTTTGATGGCTTGAAGCAAAGGTATCTTAATGAAAAGATTCTGAAGCTCAGATGCCAAACTAGTCTCAGAAATAGGCTCACTCCTTTCCATTACTAACCTCTCTGGGAAGGGAGGCTAGTTGGAAGAAGATGGAAAGGATTTAGAGGGTAAGGGATGCTTAGTGACAGCTTTCAGAGAATATTTAAGAGTTTCCTCTTCTCCTTTATATACAATGATCACCATAGGTTGCTTCTGATTTTCTGATGTTACAGTCCTTCCCGATCTTAATTGAATATCATGAACCCCAACTGGAATAAAATAGTATTCGAATGGTAAAGGTGGATTTATTACATGGATCATTTGCACTGCTTTATTATTATTAGGATTGGGCATAGGTTGAGCAAGAAACTAAGGAGGTCGAAAGGGTGGAGGTAAAGGCAATGGTGGAGTGGAATGACTCGGAAGTTGAGGCATTGAATAAGGTGCATGTGTAGATGGATATGACTGCATAGGTGGCTGGTAGGAATATGGAGAATGAGTTGGCCCTCTCCAACCTTGTTGCCACGGTTGAGAAGGTTTCCCATATTGATTCCCATACTGCCACTGCTGATGAGAGTTAGGATAAGAATATGCATGTGAATTATAACCAAAATAGTGTGGAGAAAATTTAGAAGCCATACCTGTACCTACCTGAGGCCAATTCCTTCTTGCTTCCATAGCATTCAAGTATTCAGCTTTAGGCTGTCCCCTTGTAAATACAGGTTTAAGTCCTGGTATAGAGGGACATTTTCTGTGATATGGTCTTCTGCACAAATAGCACACTTATTAGTTTCTTTCAAATTAAGAGGACACTCTTTAAGAGGATGCTTGTCTCTACATTTAGGACAAAAAATACATAGTGACTCTTGTTACTTCATGAGTTTCTACTGAAATTTTAAGGAGTCTAACTATTTGGTAACAATGTTCATTATATCAATTTTCACATTTTCCATTTTATTTTCTAGTCCAATAATAATAGCATCAGTAGATTAAATTTTTCTATTTCTATTTCGAGTTCCTCTACCGAATCTATATTGGTTTCTTGAAAATTTCCTGCATAATTCACAAATTTGATCAAAATTTTGCTGAGAAATATCACCTTGTCCTAACAAATTCAAATTATTTCTAGCATTATCAGTAAGTCCTCTTAAGAACAAGGTTCTAATAGTGTCGAGATCAAGCTTAATTTTTTACCTTTGTAAAATATACAGAAATCTTTCCAAATAATCTTCAACCATTTCATCATCATCTTGTATGATTGTAAAAATTTCATCTTGCATGTCCCAAGTTTTGCAATATTCTTGATATTTAGACAAAAACACTCTCTTCATCTGATCCTAAGAGGTTATTGTGTTTCCTCCTAACCCCATAAACGAACGGAGAGCTGAGTCCTTGAGGGTAACAGGAAATAATCTTAGCTTCTGAGCCTTAGTTGTATAATCATAACTTCTACACAGAATATCAAACTCAAATAGAAAAGAGTCAGGATATTCATGAAATTTACCATGGAAATGAGGGAGAGCTGATGGTAGAATATTCTTCATTTGCGACAAAGTATCAAGATCCACAATTGGAAACACAAAAGTGGATTTTTCTTCACTTACCCGGTTGTCACCAGTCCCTTCCAAATGATCTTCTTGGTCCGCCATTGTTCCCCTTTTACTTGTACTGATCTCCTCAGGTTGATCCACACCTGAGCTGTTATCACCAGAATCTAAGTGGATTGTTCCTATGTGATGGGTTTGAATTGGATTGGGCTTCCTGCTGACAAAAGGAGACCCAATATGAAAATTGTTTTCAGAATTATTTTGGCCCTTAGTGGGCTTCAAACCCTTACCTTTCCTAGGCATTCAATAAAAAACAACTTCTAAAAAATTCTCTCAGAAATCAGTTAACACCAGTAAAATTCCTTTAAAAAACAACACTGCAGAAATAAAGAAAAATTATCTCTATTGTATAATCGGAAAATTCTTACCAAATCAAATTTCCTCCCCGACAATGGCGCCAAAATGTTGGGTGCAGGAATTACACTTAAGCAAACTCCTCAACACTTAATTTGTTAATCTGGAGGATTCGTAAACTTGGAGACGAAGCACAGGCAATGCCAGAGATGGTATGAATCTTTCTAATGTAAATCACTACTTTATTTAAAGGAAAGTTTGCAGAATCAAATCAAAAGAGAAAAAGGCAACTTGCACCACCAAATAATCTAAGACTAGAATGAGGAAATATGCATTTGCAAGAGAGAATTAAAGATAAAAGGCAATCACTCCAACTAATGGTTGTTTAATCTACTGAGTGTGTGTTTTCCCTTAGCAGAGACACTTTAGCAGTCTCGTTAGATGGGCCCTTAAACCTGCTTCCTTAGAGATTTCCTTCTTGCATTAATCTGTCTTGCATTAGTGCAGGATCAGAGATTTGTGTAGAAGGTATAAATAGTGTCTTTACTAAAGGATTTTTACTTCATGCAAGGGCTTGAAATTTTCAAGGTTCAGAGCACTCAAATCTTGTGGCAGGAAACCTGTTCCTGCACTGGATCAGAGCTTCCTGCACTTAGCTTTTAATCTTTAAAACAAGTGTTCAATTATTGCAAGTGCTAGTTTTCTATTGAATAAAATGGCACATGTAAAAGTGAATGTTTATGATCTTAATAAAATGTGGAAATAAAGAAACAATCATTTATCCTGTGATAAGCTCTTAAAGAAAGAAATAAAGGTTGTGGAAAGCAGATTAAGAAAACTTGCTGCATCACACCAACGTGCACTGGTGCAGGTTCATTTCTCCTGCTTGGACTAGGTGGAAAAAAACCAATTAAACAGAATTGTAGGAAATGGAAATATCTCACCAACATGCACTGGTGCAGGTTTGTTTCTCCTACTTGTACCAGGCGGATGAAAACCAATCTGAAATCAAGCACAGGAAAGTAAGTTGCAAGGAAATAAAACGTAACTACTTTACACGACGGATCTGTTTTCACGCAGACAAGAATACATGTGTTGAAAGTTAAATCACACTTTAATAATATGAACACAAATTACAAGAAACAGAAATTGGGGTAAACGTACTAGGTTGGCTGGGCCCTAACCAACCAGCTTGTTTCCCTTTGAAGTTAAAACGCTGCTCAGTAAACTAGTCAATTCATCAACTTAAAAACAGAAACACAATTTCTGAAACATGAGGCGGAAAAACCTTTTTATTAATTCATTAAGGTGAATACATGCATTAATACAATGTCCAGCCCAGATTCGGGTGATAACAAAACAACTGGTTACCACCTATCAACTTCGCTCTAAAAAATCTGCTCCAAAGTTCTCCCCTAGGTCATATTTACACTTTACATTATATAGATATGTTGGCCAAAGGCCAAAATTTATCATTCAACTGATTCATAACAAAATTCAGAATTTAGTTTCAGCCTTCAAGATAAGACATTTTTGCAAAACTGGCTGTAGCTAACCAGATTTTGCCCTTCACAGATTAGTCTCAGCTGCCTTTGAATCATTTGTTGTCGTGGCTGAAGTGGCTCAAGACGACGTGGTGATTGAGGAGGTCAGATCTGCCATGGATATCTATTGCGCTGGCAATGGTGCAAGATTCGGTCCTGCACTAAGATCAGCAGTCATGGTAAGCACTCTTACCATCAAATAACCTTTGGAGATATCGATAAGTTACAAAAGTGATTTAAAAGTAAGAAATCATGTAATAAATATTTAATTAATGCTAAATTGAATTAAAACATGAAGAATAAAGGTTTATACGAAATATGTCATCGTAGTTGGACTAGCGCAAGATGAGGGTGCATAAAAGGGTGAAACAGAGGTAAATGGTTATGATTTAAGAAGGGGAAAATGGTAAAAAAAGAGAAAATTAGGGGGCTAATAGGATCCTCTCTCTAGTTGTTCCTTGAGCTGGAAGGCTTTGATCATATATTCAAGCTGGGGGGGATGCATTGGTTGCATTCTCATCTGGCCCATGAATATTGCACCATTGAGTGTTGGTAGAAGCTAAACTGCTGCATTGGAAAGACACCTCAGCACTCACAATTGACTATGAGGCTTGATCAACAAATACCAGTAAATCTCCATATTTACCTTTGTCAAGTTTTCTATGTCAAGAGCTTTTCTGCTTGATGTTTCTTGCCAATATTGTTTCAAAAGGATGAATTCTAGCATAGTGTATTTTGGTATTTCCTGGATACGATTGGCTTGTAGAAGAGAATCTCTTATATACTCGAAGATGTTGGAGGACATATTTTTAGCTCTGATGATAGCTAATTCTGCACTTTTCATTTTCATGTTGGAGGACATATTTTTATCTCTGATGATAGCTAATTCTGCACTTTTCATTTTCATGTCCCAGTCTCGAAATATTACTTCTTTTATTGATTCTTCAAGACGAGGAATATCGGCTGCTCTTCCTTGCACAGTGTCTTTCCAATCTATATACTTTGACACCTTATCATAATTTTCTTCATAATAAATCCTCAAATCAGAAATTTGAGTGACTAACTGTTCACTTGTCTTAATCTTCTATTGCATCTGTTTGCATTTCAGATAGAAAACTGTTTGTTGACTTACCAGCAATGTTTCTAGTTATGTTTCTTCTTTATTTACCTCATTAAATTCTGGATTCTCCTCGACCTTCGATGTTTTGCTGTAATTGATGGACTATTAGATCCTTCTCTTTAATTTCATTTTCAAGTTTGATTTTGTGACCTTCATACTCTAGTTGTAGATTATTAATACTTGATTGAAACTATATAAATATACAATATTCATGTATATCTCAGATTCTCCTGATCTAACAATGTCCTACTGTTAAATAGAGAATCTCTTCTACAAATATTTTCGGAATTAAAAAAACACAATAGCCAATTACATAAGCATGAAGAAAGATCAATCACACACAACACAGATAATTTCCTTAGGAAATCTTACAGCTAAAAACCCAACTATCTTCTATTGTATATTATATCATGGATCATGAAACAATTACATAAAAAACTCCAATCACAAGTGCTCTCAGTACATCAACTAATTGTCTCACACTATCATACAAAAATTGGCAAATCACTTGCTTAATTTACTGTCTCTAGACACCCTGCCCCCACTGCGCAATCCCTGCTAATAGAAATCCCTGAATTAATGCAATATTTCTTGCCTTGACTACGAAATCCTCATGGGCACATCCAATGTGTGTGTGGTTGCATGTGTGCAGCCATATAATGTCACAATTGATAGTCAACTTACCTTTCACCTAGAACTCAACTGGGTCTCCATTGGATCTGACATGCATGTAGTTAATAATAGTAAATCTTCAATTGCATGTGAGACCACTAATTGTGAATTAATTAATAATTAATTCACTTTATCTCTCACTAGTGTATCTTCAGTTACAACTAGCACAATTGAGTTTAAATCACTTAACTGAGTTAAACTACTTTACAACTTGCACAATTTCACTTCCAACTTTGTTACAACATCGAATCACTCAGTTACAACAAAGTCAACCTGCATGTCCCGCCAACCAACCACTTAACTCAAAATTCCTTTAGCTAACTAATTTTCCACTTCAGTTAACTATTTCCAAGTGCTCATTGAGAATAGATTATAGTTTATTGTCCAACTAATATTAAGGGATAATAATAGTAGACATGCATCCATAAATAGACACGCATTCTATAAATAAATTATGCACATACATATATAAATAGACATACACCTAAAAATAGCATGAGGCCCCATCCTAGTGTAGGTGCTTAATTTTCACTAGGACCTTATTGTTGAATCTCAACACCCCTTCTCAACAAGAAAGGGATTATCCTTCACCCCGATCCTCTATCTATGGTATTCGAATTTTCTCCTGGTGAGCACCTTCGTCAGAATATCTACATCCTGATATTCCATGGGAATGTACTAAAGCAACATGATTCTCCTCCACACAAAATCTCTGAGATGAAGGTATTGGATATCTATATGCTTAGATCTCTCATGAAACACAAGATTAATCGAGAATTTCATGCAACTTTTATTATCACAATGAATCGTTGTTGGATCCCTATGAGAAAAAAACAAACCAACCAAGATATTTCTCATCCAAATAACCTCACATGCAGCTTGACTCGCTGCCATGTGTTTCGCTTCCGTTGAACTGAGTGCCACAAATATTTGCTTCCTGTTGTACCAAGAAATAGTTGTAGACCCAATACTAAAGATCCCCCCTGTTGTGCTCTTTCTATCCGATGGATTTCCCGCCCAATTCGCATCTGTAAAGCCATGCAACTTCACTCCATCCATTTGTATGTACCATAGACCATACTCTGATGTGCCCCTTAGGTAGCTCAGGACATGCTTTCCTACCTTCCAAAATAGCTTAGTCGGCTTAACCATAGCTTGACTCAGTTGGTTAACCGCATAGCAAATGTCTGGTCTCGTGTTCACTAGATACATTAGCGAACCCATTAACTGTCAATAGATAGTAGCATCCACTACCTCTCTAGAAGTAGCATCCTCCTTCCTCCAGTTTCCTGGAAGAGGAGTATTTATGGGTTTGCAACCCTCCATGTGAAACTTACCCAGTATCTCCCTTGTATACTTGCCTTGAGACAAAAAAATTTCACCATCTCGCTGCCATATTTCCAATCCAAAGAAATAATGAAGGAGGCCCAAATCCTTCATTTCGAACTCCCTTTCAAGATCCTCCTTTCATGAGTGTATCAACTACTCATCACCAGTCAATATTAAATAATCAACATAAATAATAATGATTAAAAGCTTACCCTCCACCACAATATGATATAGGTTTTCATCTGCTTCACTTTTGGTGAAGCCCAATCTAGTGAAATAGCTATATATCCGAGTGTACCAAGCACAGGGTGCTTGCTTTAGTTCATACAATAATCTTTTGAGTCGACACACATGCAAATCCCTATTGAAGATCTTGAAACCTTCAGGTTGCTCTATGTACACCTCTTCCTCAATGATCCCATTGAGAAACATATTTTTCACATCCATCTGATGAATGCGCCAGCATTTGTGCTGAGAGAGAAAGGATGGATCTTATGGAAGAATACCTTGCTACAGGTGCAAAGGTCTCTTCATAATCTATCCCCTCAATCTATGAGAAGCCCCAAGCCACAAATCTAACCTTGTATTTCTCCACACTCCCATTAATAGCTTGCTTTACCTTGTAGATCCATCTTGAACCTACCATTGATTTATCAACTGGTCTTGGAACAATTTCCCAAGCACTGTTTTTGACAATGGAGTCATACTCCTCCACCATTGCATCTAACCATGTGGGCTCCTGCACTAATTCTTCAAAGGAATATGGCTCAGTCATAATACATTTTCTCATGAGAACCATGTATCCATTAAATCATTCAAGAGACTGTCTTTGTTTGGCTATGAAGTAGGGGCTCCTACATTCTATGCAGCATCAAGTCTCAGCATATCAGCTTCCGTGGTACGCCTTCTACCATTTATGATGGATGTCTCTACGTGAGTTGAATAATCCACTCCACGAACCTCCTCATGTGGCTGATCCACATCTTGAGACTCATCTTTGGGAACCAGCCATTCCTCCTCTGCATGCAAGTCCAGCTCCCTCTCAAGCGACAACCGCATGGATTTCCCCTCATCAAATTTTATATCCTGTCGCACAACAGTCATTTTTCTGTTTGGAAAATACACATGATAATTATGGGGTGTCTATGTGTACAACACAAATATCCCACCTTCAGTAGTCGGCTCTAGCTTCTTCCTAGCATCCTTGGTCACATGCACATAAGTAGATGAGCCAAAAATCTTAAAGTGTGAAACATCTGGTTTCTTACTAGGGAAAGCCTCTTCAAGTGTACTCATGCCAAGTACTCTATGAGGAAACTGGTTCTGCACATAAACCACAGTTTTTCATGCTTCCGCCCATAAATTCATTGGTAGGCCCTGATCATGCAACATCGCTCGTGCTGCACCCACGATCGTTATGTTCTTACTCTCCGCGGCCCCATTTTTATATGGGTTATGGGGCACTATGAGTTCTCTTCAAATTCCTTCTTTGCTACAGAAGTTCTTGAATTCGTTAGATATGTATTCTCCACCATTATCACTCCTAAGAGCCTTCACTAGCTTCCTCGACTCTTTCTCCACCAATGCCTTAAACTCACAAAACTTTGAGAATGTTTGATCCTTCTTTTGCATGAAGAAGATCTATCATTTAACAGAAAATTCATCAACAAATATTACATAGTACTTATGTTTGTTGTTGAAGCAACTGAGAACGACCCACACACATTTGTGTAAACTCTCTCAAGGCCCTCCCTGAAGCACAATTCTCCTTCTCATGAAAGGTGGACTTTACATACTTCCCCATGGTGCAACCCTTGCACTGATCTAACTGAGAAAGTGTTCCCATTGGAAGTCCAATAGATATTTTATGCATGACTTTCAAGGCTCCATGATGAAGATGGCCCAATCTCTTGTGCTATAATTCGCCCTCATCTTGGCTCACCACTTTTTCTGGCTTGATCATCGTGGCAGCACGGCCATATACCTCCAACTTTTAGAGATTCTTAACTCGAATCACTATCCTCTTGGCTTGACCTATTGTTTTATGTCACAGGAAAGATTTTCCATCACTAAAAACAACATCATAGCCTCTATCCTCCAACATTGCAACTGAGACCAAATTTTTCTTTAGACCTAGAACATGCATAAAATATTTTAATTGACGTGGTTTACCTGACTCCCTCTGAAAGGTAATGGTACCAATCTCGGTGGCACTGTACCATCCTTCATCACCCATCTCTATATGCATCTAGAGATCTTTCTCCTCCAAGTCACTAAAAATTTCCTTATCTCTCGTCATGTAAAAGGAAGCGCCACTATCCAAATACCACACAGGTCACAATGCACTTGACACCACGAATGCAATTAAGGATAAGTCAAGCTCAAATTCTGAGGTAAGGGCCTCACCAAATTTAGCTCCAGCATTTTTGTTCTTCTTCTTTTGTGGACAGTTAGTAGCAAAATGCCCATGTTCGTGACAGTGAAAACACTTCACCTTGGACATATCCAACTTCTTTCCTATAGACTTAGATTTAGAATGGAATTTATTCCCCTTCCCCATCTTTTCCTTGGCATCCAAAGCACAATCCTCTTCATCATCATGCTTTGATGAAGATCCATCTCTGGTGTTCTGCTTGAACTCCTCCTGCACCAGATCTGACCATGGTCGTTCCCAATCCGGAAATGTTTCCCGTCCATTGACAGAGTCTTCATAACTGTGCCAACTCTTAGGAAGTCCCAAGAGAGCCAAGCTCACCAAATCATCATCAGCAACAATTATTCACACACTCCCAAATTCATCCTAACATTCGAAAAAATTTGTGAGACACTTTGGAATGTGTCGCCCTTTTCCATCTTGATCTTCCTGAGTTTATATTTGAGTTCCAATTTCCTATGGTCGTTGCTTCTTTGGAATATATCTGTCAAATCCTTTCACATAGCATATGTTTTGGCTTTCCCATGGATTCTTGAGACAATGTGGTGTCATACTCCCTCCAAAAAAATCCTCCTCTCCTTTGCCACTTTCTTTTTCCATGCATCAAGATTGGCAGCATCTGGCTTAGGAACATCTTTTTCAATGAATTCCTTTAAGTCATTGTCTTCGAGTACCACCTTCATCCTGTCCTTCCAAGAAATGTAGTTCGAGCTGCCCTCAAGTGCATACTCTAACCTCAAGCCATTGAAAGCCATTTCAATCTTGAATCAGTTGTAGCACTAAGAAATTATTTCTTCAAATTCGAATTCTATCCACCAACAAACTCAGCTCTTGTTTCACTTCTGCAATTTCTTGTGCTTTGATACCATGTAGAAATTATAAAATATTCATGTATATCTTGGATCCTCCTGATATAACAATGTGCTGCTGTTAAATATAGAATATCTTCTACAAATATTTGCGGAATTAAAAAACACAATCACCAATTACATAAGCATGAAGAAAGATCAATCACACACAACACAGATAATTTCCCACGGAAATATTACAGCTAAAACCCCCACTATCTTATATTGTATATTATATCATGGATCGTGAAACAATTACATACAAAACTCCAATCACAAGAGCTCTCAGTACATCAACTAATTGTCTCACACTGTCATACAAAAATTGGAAAATCACTTTCTCAAATTACTGTCTCCAGATAGGCTGCCTTAACTGCGCAATCCCTACTGACAGCAATCCCTGAATGAATGCAATTTTTCCTACCTTGACTGCACAATCCTCATGGGCACATTAAGTGTGTGTGTGGTTGCATGTGTGCAACCAGATAATGTCACAACTGATAGTCAACTTACCTTTCACCTAGAACTCAACTGGGTCTCCACTGGATCTGACATGCATGTAGTTAATCATAGTAGATATTCAGTTGCATGTGAGTCCACTAATTATGAATTAATTAATAATTAATTCACTTGATCTCTCGCTAGTGTATCTTCAGTTAAAACTAGCACAACTAATTTTAACTCACTTAACTGAGTTAAACTACTTTACAACTTGCACAACTGCAATTCCAACTCTGTTACAACTTCGAATCACTCAGTTACAACTAATTCAACCTGCATGTCCCACCAACCAACCAATTAACTCGAAATTCCTTTAGCTAACTGATTTTCCACTTCAGTTAACTATTTCGAAGTGCTCATTGAGAATAGATTATAGTTTATTGTCCAACTAATATTAAGGGATAATAATAGTATAAATGCATCTATAAATAGACATGCATTCTACAAATAGATTATGCACATACATATATGAATAGAAATACACCTAAAAATAGCCTGAGGCCCCATCCTAGTGTAGGTGCTTAATTTTCACTATGATCTTCTTCTTAAATATCAACACCAACTCCTGCTCTATCCTTTGTTTTTCATTAAAGAAACTTTTCTCCATTTGAGCCATTTTATGATCCTTATCCATAATTAATGACTCAATCTATGCTACCTTATGAATATTTGCATCTGCAAACTGAGATAATCTGCTAAATTATTTTCCTAGAGTTGATTGAGTTCCTTTCCGGAGAACTTGCACTGATGTTGTGTCCATAGGAATTTATGGAGAATCTTCCATCTATCGTTTCTTATCTGACCTGGAAACAACAACTTTATGCTTTAGAATGTAAAATACATCCAATGGAGGTATTTCCTCAATCCTCAATATCATTTATGTTGTTGGAAAATCAGGGATGATCTCCATGTCTTGGGTCGGTGTTTCTTATTGTTTCTCCTCTGTATCATTGATCTTTAGTGTCTGATTTTGCTGAAGAGAAATTTCAGAAACCTCTGCAGTAAATGAGATTTCTCGAATTTCTCCTTGATCTTTAGAATTATTTAGATTAGAGGTAATTTTTTGAGTGCTTGATTGACCTATATGAGTTATTGTTTTAAGAGAATCTTCAATAGGAAGAGTTTTTATCAAAATAGCACTTTGACAAGCAGGATTATTAGTATCAAATAATTCTTTTTCAAAAATTTCCTAGTCTTGATTAAACCTCTCCTCTTACGAAATATCCATGATTTCTGGTTCTGATACTTGTACTAGTACCTGAATTGGAGGAATCAGAATTTGTTCTGGCATTGGCTTGTGGAACATGTAGTCTGGACAATGAGAATTCCTTTTTTCTCGATATTGCTTGAATTGTATCAAATATTCTATACTAAACCTTACAGTTTCTATTTGCAGAACCCTTGAGAATTACAGGAATGACTCAAACACATTGACAAATTTATCAGGCTTGCTTGTAAAAGCCCGCAGCTTAACTTGATTTGTTATTTCTCTGGCAACACCATATGAATCATAACTTCTGTTGGGTACAATTGGGAAATTTAAGGTTTTTAATCGATCAATTTCAATACGAGCATGCTTGAAATTATCAAGATTATATGACCCACATGAAATAGGAAAAGTTGGCCAAATTTTCTTTTTGGCATCTTTCATAATTTTAGTCAACCCATTACCTACGGTCTGATAAGAAATTTCCTTGACCAATAATTTATCTGGTATATATAAGGGTAGGACATGAGGGCAAGCATGACTTCCAAAAATTCAGATGTATGTGAAAAATTATTCACCAAACCACATTCCTATAGGATTGAGACTTCTATTGGCTTCATGTGTGACTCTAGAGATTTTCCTTTCAAAAATGACTTAAAAAACTGGGAGCATTATATCATTACATATTTTAAACATGTGAGAGTGGTATTTGTTGGGTGCAAGAATTGCACTTAAGAAAACTCCTCAATTGTCAACCCGGGGGTTTCGTAAACTTAGAGACGAAGCACAGACAATGCCAAAAGTGGTATGAAATTTTCCTACTCCTATTCCTACTTCATAATTAAAATATTTCATAATCAAACAGAATAAAATTTAAAAGGCAATCGACACCAAAGAAATTCTAGTGCTGGAATGTAGCAGAATGGATTTGCGAGGAAATAAAGTAAAGGAACTTTCACACAAATGGAAGCAATCTTAAATGCTGAAATGAACTCTATGGTTATATTCAATATAGATGGCTAACAACTTAACAAGTGGGCCCTTGCAAATATATGCTTTCCAAATTATTTTCCTTCTACAATAAAAATTGTTCCCGTACTCTTGCAATTTGCTTACACTAGTGCAGGTACAGAAATTATATGAAAAATTATATTTTACCTTCTTTAGTAAATACTTGTGTCTTTGTGTAGGTTCTCTAAGCCTTAAGGCTTAATGCACTCTGTTCCTATGACAAGTTTCTGACACGGGGACAAAGCTTCCTTCAGCAAAGTTTCCAATTAATTTCAAAAGAATTAAAAGACGCGCTAAAAAGAATTGCAATTGTAGGCTGAATTCTGAGATAATTTACACACAAAAAAATGAATGCTTTAATTAATTGAACTTAACAATGAAAATAAACTTTGCAAGGTAGAAACAATCCTTAACAATCAAAGCAACAGTCAAATTATTTCGCATGCAATCAAACTATCTCTCAGCAA
The DNA here is from genome assembly GCA_034641835.2 of Pinus albicaulis. Classification (NCBI taxonomy): domain Eukaryota; kingdom Viridiplantae; phylum Streptophyta; class Pinopsida; order Pinales; family Pinaceae; genus Pinus; species Pinus albicaulis. The sequence goes on from CM076581.1 coordinate 114,859,067, forward strand.
TTCACTTATAACATTACAGAGTACTCCTAATCCTTTCTCTCAAGTCATGAGCTGCAAGTTAAAAGTGTGATGTTTGAAATGGCATCCTTCCTTAGTTCACGTAGTCATTCTTAGAACCTTCAAAAGTTTGACTTTTAATATTGAGAATGGTTACTTGAATTAATAATGCTTTACTTGTAGGAATAAATGAAATCATAAACTGAAAAAGGAACGAAACACTTGTTATTAAATAAATGAGTAAACCGAAGTGCAAAATTCGACATGCACTGGTGCAAGACGAAGCTTCCTATACGATCCGAGCAGAAGAAAACTAAGGAGGAAATTGCAGGAAAGAGATTACAAGAAAGAATTGGAGGAAAGAAATTAACTTAATTCAAACTTCAGACACAAATCTGTTTCATGCTTTGACTATGGAATTAATTTAACTTAGAAGTCTGAAAAAGAAATGATAATGATTAAACCACTCATCTACAAATAAATAAATACACACAAACCTTTTAAATGACAAAATCACAAGGGTAAACGAGTTGGGTTGGTTGGGCCCTAGCCAACCAGCTCATTTCTCATTTAGGAAATGAAACGATTCAACATTTAATCAATGCATAAATAATATTTAAGCACAGCGTGAAGAAATCATGGCGTAGTTCCTTGTATTAATTTCGATCAGCAATCATACATGATAATGCAAGTCCAGCCCAGAACAAGGGCGATACGAAATTTAAAATTAAACAAGATTACAATATCCAGACATCGCTAGCTTGGCTCTACCTAAGATCTATATTATATACAATCTTTAGGCCTCTAGCCATAATCTACTAATGACAGAGTCATTAATTCAAGCCTTTCGGCTAAATCGACTAGCAAACAACATTACAAAAACGGCTAATGGTTATAACAAGGCACGAGCTTTGCTGGATGTAGAACATATAATTGGTAAGTATCCCTGAATATACTCCGCCTATATCCATATTCAGATAATTTGCACCGAATTAAGAGATGTGGATAAAAAACGCCCGCGTGGAATGATCAACTGTTGTGGAGATCACAGAGCAATATGTGTTGGCGGGTGCAAGAATCTGCCTGCACTAGATCACACTACATAATAATTAACACTTAGTTTTTCAATTACTTTTAGGAGGGTAATCATAAGTTACAAGAAATAATTAAAAGTATGAAATATATATAAAATAATTCATTAAGCACCTAATAACTCTTAATTATGAAATACGAAGTATATGTAGGAATAGACGATTATCTTGGAGTAGTGCAGGAATGACAAGGTTTATAAATATGAAATTGAGGTTAATGGTTATAGGAAGAGGATAAAAATAGGGAATTTTGGTACACCAACATCCTCCCATCCCTAATCTGTTGTGTGTCCTCACACAATGTTTTACCTGCTGCAAAAAATATTCAAAAATGAGGGCCATCTTTCAATCCTACACTTCAATGTTGATTCTGGCTTTCACTACCTTTGTCTTTTTACCTCAGGATTTCTTCAGTTGTTTGGTCACCTTTTTGAGGTTCTTGTAGCAATTAGAATCTCAAAACTTCCATATTCTCACTTGCCATTTATGTTCCTCGACCTCTGCAATCGACCCTACCTTGCCTTGCTTTTTTCAATTTTTCTCCTTCATGACCTAGCTCAAAGCCTCCAGGTCATGAAATTCTTGTTCCAATTCTAGTATCTGGATATTGAGGTAGAGGGTATAGGTTTCCATGCCCAGCTCCTTTGATGTGAATACTTTTTCTGCAATGGACTCCAAGCAAGTCCTGTCGTTTCCAAGATCAAAATCGCCAAGGGTTTCTGCACCAAGGATTTCCATATCACTAAAGGTTTTAGTACCCTCCATGTCCTTTGTGCCAAGGGCTTCAGTACCTTGCGCACCTAATTCATCAGGGAATTCAGTTCCTTGTTCATCCAACTCATAAGGTATTTCAATACCCTGCTCATTCAAACCATCAGGGACTTTTGTACTATGTTCATCGAAATTGTCGAGGGTCTTTATGTACTGTGCCTTGTCATATTCTTGACCCTGTGCCTGATCTTCTCCTGTGACTTGGTGTCATCTTCTATCTTTTTAACTTGTGTATGAAGGCTGACAGAGATATGTCATCCTCCCTTTCAAAATTCTCTTCATTCACCGTGGTGTGGGCTGCCATGTCTGCAAGAATTGAAAGGTTATTATCTATAGGTGAAACCTGGGGTGATTCATCGATCACAATTGGAGAGCTCGACTAATGCTGACTTGTCCCTATAGAGATGATTTTCTTCTTGGTCAGGGTTCTGGTCACTCTTTTCTTTGCCGAGGGTGAAGCGTCTTAGACAAACTTCTTTTTTTCTTGCACCAGCTTGATTTTACTCTTTTTCTTGGCAGAGGACGGTGTCTCTCCCTTCCTTTTCCTTCTTGCACTCGTGCCAACAGAATTTCCTACACTCCTTACCCAAAAGTATTTTAGGAATGCCTTCCAGATCACTCCCTTTTCTTGCAGCACTTTCTTGATGAGGATTGTGATGAGCCCATGGTGATATAACTTATGTGAAACATGGCTTTCATCCCCACTTTGCACACATTTCACCATCTTCTCGAGACTTCATAGCAGGTAGTAGGGAAAATTAATAAATTTCCCCGACTCAAAGTGCAGCAATAATTGAAGATTATATACAAACATTAAGGAATAACATCCTTCATAAGTCTGGAACTTATGTAAAATGAAGAGGATGTCTCGCCATTTTCCGATCATGGAGCTGCGCGGGAGCCCCTTGTTGCACTGAAAATTGTCATCCTGACATTCTGCTATGTGTATGAGTTCATTATCACTCATAATTCCTCCTTTTCAAGTCTAACATATCAGTTCTTCATGTCAAGCCTTGAAAATAAGAGAAAAGTTCTTAAAAATCTCCTTAACTCTAGTATCGCACTTTCTCTATATCTTGCATGTGGTCCCGCACCTAGTTTTCATGAATCCTACGTACCTTAATGCACTTTCTCTGTGTTATGGGTGCGGACCCCTGTAAAGATTAAAAAGGCGCAAGTAAACTCAAAAAAGCTCACTTTCAGTAAATTCTTGAAGCCTCTAGAAAGAATCTTGCGGTGGCAGAACCGCTCTTTTGAGGTTCATGTATCCCTTACCTTATGGAGCTAACCCCTTGATGTGAGGAGCTTATCCCTTTGAAGGAGGATTCTATCCCTTCATAGTTGGAACTAAAACCTCCTCTTTTCCACTATAAAAAGAGGCATTGGGTAGCCTCAAAGGGAGTTCAAGCTTTAGAATTATTTGAGGTTAAGTGTTGTTGGGATTCAGACTCATTTAACTAAGATTTTTGTGAGGAGAGATAGCATACCTCTATCTGTCTCGGTTGGAAGAGTGCAAGGCTTGTCAGAGTAGAGGAGATTCCTGCTTCATACCGCGGGAAGGCCTGTTCAACATCAAGGCTAAGGTTGTAAGGTTTTCTTTCTTTCAAAGTTAATACAAATGAATTCATTTTTCTCAATAAGCTGTTAGTTAACTATTTATTTCATGGATTCCTTGATCACCATGATAAGCATGATTTATGATGTTTACTATATAGGTGCTATTTAATGTTTGCTTGTTTTTGACTGCAGGTTTATGAAGATAACTCCTTCAAGTGCACAAGGGACAACAACTTCGAACAAGCATTGGATCTACGGTAAGTTCTTAACACCTTTATAGTGTTTTTTGTAAATCGCATATGTTTAGAGAAAGATAGGTTTATTTGGCTATTTGTTGCTAGATTACCTTTTGGTACTAGGGAGATCGATCTTGTCTGCAAGATTGATTAATTCACCCAACAAATTGGCGACTCCGCTGGGGAAAGAACTTGTTGTTTTTTGTTCTCTTTTATTTTGATTTGAGGAAAAGTTTTTCCTAGTTTTTTATTGATGGATATATTCCTGGGTAGGTTAGGTTTTCTTTGTTTTTGAAAATTTTGAAATATTTTATGTTTTTCTTGAACTTTTCTGGGGACCGCACTTTTCTCTTTTGCACAGTGCGAGCAATTTCGCACTTTCCTTAAGTAAATAGTGCGGGACCACACCTGTTACTTCTGGAAGCCTGCGGACCCTGTTAAAATTTTGAAAAAAATTAGATTTCTTTTTCTAGTTTATTTTTCATTTGATTTAGAGTTTTTAGTATCTACCCAGATTGACGTTGTTTCTGTCAAAAACCTTTTTTGAATGAGTTCCAACAATATTTATGTTTTTGATGATTTTCTAGAAGTTTTGCAAGTTGGATTGCTTTTCGTTTGGTCTATGTAGTGACTCAAAGCATTGGAAGTTTGAAATACCTCAGATTACATTGGTCTTTTTTCCTTCTTGCTTAGTCTGACCTGATTGTGAAATCCATCCTTTATTGAGAAATATATCTATTTGTTTCTTTGCAAATCTTCGAAAAACTTTGTTATAGGTTTTGAATTTCATTTATAAAAGAAAACATATCTGAGTGTTTTTTGATTTGTTTGTTATTCTGGACAAATAAATCCTTAGTTTACTTAAAAACTAAGTAAAACATTCTTCAAAAAATATTAAAGCTTTTATTCAATTAGATCTTTAAAGTTTGTAGATCTTAAAATTAGTTTTGTAGTTTTGAGTACTTTTAAAATTTGTAGATTTCTTTTGAAGGAAAGTTGTTTTTTTTAGTTTCAAGTTTTTGAAAGTGAAAGGATTTTAGTGTGAGCATTGATAATTTGTCTCGTTTTGAGTTATTGTTGAAAAGACAAAAATATTTTCTTCTAGTTATTCTTTATGTTCAAAGAAAGAATTGTCTCTTAAAAGAATTGCATTCTCGAACTCTTTCTTTAACTAGAATTTCATTGAAAGAAAAACGGATTGATTATCATTTTTAGGTGCATTTTTAGTGTTTTTGGAAGTCGAATCTTCACATCATCAAAGTTTCATTTCCATAACTGTTGACTTAAAGAACAACTCATAAAAGTAACGCTTAATTAAAATTCAACTAGTAATATTTTTATTTCTAGGGCTCTTATAACCAACATAGCTTAGGCTAGTATCTTGGAGTAGGGAGTAATTAACTCTCGAAGATAGTAAAAAAAAACAAGTAGATAAATCTTGCGGTAGGAAATAAATCCAATCGTAATTGGTACAATCTGGGAAGCTTCTCTTAAAGGAGTTAATCACGAGATCGTGTCCGAACCTTTGAGACAATCAACTCTATTTCATTGGGAAAGATAGAATATTTTGCGCGCATTACAAATGGTAAACCTTGGATTAACCATTGTCGAGGAGCCTGGGGTCACTTGTCAGTAAACCTTGGATTGACCATGCCGAGGAGCCTTCAAGGGGATTGAGCTTTGTTACTCTGCCCTTGCGCATGGGATCGGATCATAGACTGTTCCCCCAGTTGTATTTATTACTGTTGGTAACCTTAGTGTCCATAAGCTTAAGATTATTTCCTACGGTGACGGTGAAGGAAAGATCTCACTGTACCTGGAGCAGACGTCGACTAGACTCACTTGGACTCTCTGGGGGGTTCTCTTCACACGAGATGGTTTTTTGAAGAAACTTGTGCCAGTTTGTTTCATTAAGTAGGTTGTCAGGGTAACTGTTCCAACCACCCTTTCTGTATTAAATTTCTACTAAGTTGGATTTCATCACCAACTAGTGTTTTTAGTACGGGAAGTTACTGTTTGTGTGTGGTTTGAACTCTTAGATTTTTAAGCGTGTGATTCAGTTGTTTGTTTCTTTAGAGACTTTAGGTGTTTTTATTGAAATTTTATTTGTTTGCATGTGATTGGTTAATATTTAATCGTGGCAGAATTACCGAGACAATCCCGGAAACTTTAGGAGAAGCCCCCTGAATATTCACTAAGTTAGCTTGAAGGGCTATGTGCTCTAGTATTATCTAGTAGCGGTAGAATTAGATCAACAGAAATTGGAACTTCATCTATAGTTGTTCATCCTGATCATCAAATACCCACAACAGAATACATTCAAGAACTGATTTCAGTTTCGGAAGTTACTGGTAATATTTCTCCTTCCAGTGAACTAACTAACGAACTTGAAATTTCTGAGCTTGAAACTGAACATTCTGTTTTGGAAACATCCTCGGGATTTATTACACCAACTTCTAGCGATCCTGGTTCACCTAGGGTAAGAAATATTGTTACTGAAGATCTTCCATCTGGCCTCATTTCTATTGAAGAGCTTGCTAATCCAGATGAAGATTTATCTCTTCCCGAATCCCCTCAGTCTTTAAATCTTAGGGAGCGTGAATCTATTTTCTACAGCCCTATTCGAACTGACACTTGGTATCTATCTTTGACAAAAATTTTAGAAAACCCAGGTCTTTCTTTTTCTCCACCTCGAATTCCATTTCATCCTACTCCCATAGGTTACTATCCTTCATCCATTATGGCATGAGAGTCATCTATGTTTTCCCAGACACTGGAAGAATTTTTACACGGTGGTCCTTCTGTTCCTTCGGGATATCAGGCTCTGTCTAGTACTTTCTCTGGAGCAACTCCTCAACCGATTGAAAACGTATTATCATATGGTCTTAATGGAGTTAAAACTGAAGCGTCAAACACAAAGTAAATCTTTATGATGTCTGGTAATATTCTGAATCCTCAATCTCAAGGCAGTCAGTTACCGCCTGGAGGAAAATTTCAAGGAAGTTAGTTACCGCCTGGGGGGAAACCTCAAGGTAGTCAATTACCGCCTGGGGGGCAACCTTCAGGCAGTCAGTTACCGCCTGGGGGGCAACCTCAAGGTAACTTTTTCCTAGGACAAACTATGGCATCATATTATTTTGGAGAACAACCTTAAGGATAGTATATACCTCAAGTTTATCAACCTTCAGGACAGTACATACCTCAAGGTTATCAACCTTCAGGACAGTACATACCCCAAGGTCAACCCCAAACTCAATATGTTCCTCAAGGTCCTTATCAACCCTAGCTTCAGTAAACACCTCGGGGTTATCAACCTCAAGGTCAGTACCCAATTCAAGGTTTCCAACCGCCTTCTGGTCAATCACCTGTACAAGGAGCCAGAAATTTACCACTTACTTATCAACCCTACGTTCAACCAAGCTATGGTCCATACGTTCAACCTTCTATGGGAAAATACCCCAAAATGAATATGGTGTGGGATCTGTCCCAATTTCAACAGATGATGCAACCTAATGTGCAGTTGTCTTCTCAACCTGGACAGCCTTTGGTTTCTGGTCCAACCCAGCAACCTGTCCAGCCTACTATTCAAACCCCTACACCTAGTTCTGTTCAGCAGTCTGGGCCTAGTACACCTCAAACTCTGCCTCAAACTACTTCAACTACTGCAACATCTATTCAACCTATAACACCTGTTTCTGGAGTATCTGTAGCTCTGAGTTCTTCTATCCCTGCATCCGTGAAAATCCCTCAAGTCTCTGTACCCCAGTTAGGACCTTCAATTCAGACTTTAGTCTAGATACCTGCGGGACAAGCTGGTACAAGTATAGTTGTCACAAGTCAACCGTAATTCACGTATCAACCGTACCAGGGACAGCCTCAATTTGGTCCCATTTCACAAAACCCAGCTTATCAGTATCAACCGTACCCTGGCTATACTTATCAACAGCCTCAACAACCCCAGTTTGGTCCGGTTAATCTTGGTTACCCGGGAGGTTACACAATTCCTAATGCAAATCCAATTCACATTTATCCTGGGTATCCTCCTCCCGAAACTTCTTTGGCTACTCAAGGTTTTCGCAATCCTAACTGTCAGTTACCATTTATTGCAACTTTGGATTTACCTGATTTGATACGCCTTACAAATGATCCAATTTTCTATTATCCGTACTGGCCACCAATGCCGCATAAGTTGCCTAGTGATATACCAAAATCCGAGGGTAAGTTAGGAGAGGATCCATCAAATCACGTTATGACTTATCACCTCTTGTGTGCGTCTAATTCAATAATTGATGATTCAATTCGCTTACATCTTTTCCAAAGAAATCTTATTGGTCTTGCCACCAAATGGTACATTGAGTTACCATGAGGCTCTTTTAATAATTTCAGTCAGTTAGAAACTGCCTTCTTGACTCATTTTCAGTTTCCTGTCAGATACGACAATGGCACGGAACTATTGAATTCACTAAAGCAATCTACGTCCACATATATTTCTGATCATATTCATGAATGGCGACATAGAAGGTGTTTGGTGAAAGTTTACATTCCGGATCAAATTTTGGCGGAATGGTTTGTTAAATTATTGTTACCCAAAATCACTGAAGATGTAGCTAAGGCCGGAGTTGTTACTGAGGATAAAGTCATTGCTCAAGCTTAGTACCTTGACCTCATCTATACGCAGTCCAGTACTTTACATGAAAAAATCCCTGATCTTCCAAAACAAGGTCAAATAACTGCAGCTCCTTTAGGGTCTCATGCCGCTGATGGTATGATTGGTACAGTCAATACTAAAAGCAAGAAGAAATATTCAAAGAATTCTTCTCCTATTATAGCTTTACCTGATTCCCCGAAAGGAGAGTCTTCCCCCGAGATTTCTGCCGACATTCATGTCATAGAGACATCTATGGCCAAATCTAAAGCCAATGGTAAAAAGAAAGGGAAGAATAAAAACAAAAAGAATTCAAAAGAGAAAACTAATAAAAATGAATCCAATGACGAAAAACGCAAGCCTCGCTATCCTTGTTACATTTGTGACGAGGAATTTTACTAAAGAATGCCCACATCGAGTGAAGGTTGCGAAATTCGTTAAATGTTCTCAACAACCTGCTATCTTGAAGGATCCTTTTCCCACTCAAGATATTAAGATGATTGGTTCTACCTTGAATTCCTCAGAAGAACCTATTCTGATGATGTCTCATGTCAGGATTGCGACGCGATCACAAGATTATGGTACTAAGAATCCTGTTGATGGTAAAGAAGCAGAATCTTCTAGTGCAAACACATCAACTACACCTCCTCCTGTTTCTGGTCCACTACAGATCAAGAAAACCAATCTAGACTTAATAATCAAACCGCCTGCTAAAGGTGTTCTTCGTAAATCAGCTTTCAATCCACATGCGAGAGCTGCTCAGAATTACAACATTGTTGAGGACTTAGCTATTTTCCCTTCAGCAATGTCGGCTTTGGAAGTGCTGTAATCATGCCCAACACAGCGTAAATTACTTTTTTCTGCCATAGGAGTTGTTGATATGCAAGACTCGAACCTAATAATCTTCGATTTAGAGAATAGTACACCACGGCTACCTCATCAAATGGATTTTCAAATTCCAGTACTAGTAAAAAACAGACCGATCTTTCGGACTGTGATTGATGAGGGAGCTTCAACGTGTATTATGTCGATCCAGTGTTGGAAATCACTTGGTTATCCTACACTCAATCAGTCTCTTATGATTCTAAAGGCTTTTTATGGCCGAGGTTTCCACCCTTTTGGTATTTTGTAGGATTTACCCATAGGGGTCGAAGGTAAAACCATAAATCTAGATGTGGAAGTGGTTGATGCCCCTCTAGATTACAACCTTCTCCTGGGTAATAGTTGGTCTTATGCTATGACTGTTGTTTTTTCTTCGGTCTTTTGGCTTATAAAATTTCCACATCAAGGAAGGATCATTACAATAGATCAGTTAACTTATTTTTCTTCCGATCCAGCCTCTACAGAAACAATCCAGCACGTCAATAAAGCGGCTATCCCTTACAAGGATGTTGGAGTAGGTTTGATTAAAGATTCTGGTTTACTAGGAAATTTTTCCTTTCCTCCTCCTAACGTATCGCCTTCTATCACAACTATTCATATGATTTCGTCAGATACTATTATGTTTGATGATCCTTGGATCGTACCTTCCGACTCCGAGTTAGATTGATCTGATGGCATGATGCCTTTGAGTCCATTTGAAGTTGCATATCAGGCTGTACAGTCACTTTCCAACCCTTCTTCAACCATAACTGATCCAATGAATGGGATCCATGAGGAATCACTTTCTATATCTAGCTCAGTCACAACAAAATTTCCTGATCTTGTTCATACTGATGAGAAGATTCGTGAAATTTTTTCTGTTGACGATTTACCATGGGAAGATCTACATCACCGATATTCATTTTTACCTGAGCTGGATCATTTTGAAGATGATTTCGCTTCTATTTTTACTACTGAATATGTCAAAGAACTGTAGAACCCATTGCGAAATCCTAATTCTGAGTTAAATTTGGAAAATATCTCTTGAACGATTCCAATTGACATTTCAGTAAAGCTAGGAATAATTGAAAACATTCATATAGGTGCTTGTTGTACGAAAGATGAAATTCAAACTTATAAAGCCCTATTTCAAGAATTCCATGATGTGTTTGCCTGGTCATATGAAGAAATTCCAGGAATCAATCCGTCAATTGTCGTACATGAAATCAAGACTTACCCGGATGCCAAACTTGTCCGTCAACGTCTACGTCATATAAATCCTATAAAAGTTGCTGCTATCAAAGCCGAAGTTGAAAAATTACTTTGTGCATGTTTCATTTATCCAATTCCTTTAACCGATTGGGTATCAAATATTGTTCCTGTTAACAAAAAACAAGGAACGATAAGAGTATGTATCGATTATAGGGATATTAATCGAACTTGTCCTAAAGACAATTATCCAACACCCTATATCAATCAAATTATTGATGATTGTGCCGACAGTGAAATGTTCTCCTTTATGGATGGTTTTTCCGGTTACAATCAAATAAACATACTCCCTGCTAATCAGCAAAAAACAGCTTTCATTTGTCCATGGGGGACATTTGCTTATTAAAAACTACCCTTTGGATTAAAGAACGATGGGGAAACTTTTCAAAGGGCTATGTCTTACGCATTTCATGACATTAAGCACATTGTGCAGCCATATCTCGATGATTTACCTGCTCATTCATCATGTAGGGCCGACCATCTCACTCATTTACGAGCTATCTTTATGAGGTGTAGGCATTATCGAATTCGGCTGAATCCACACAAATGTGTTTTCTGTGTAGAATCGGGTCGCTTACTGGGATTTGTTGTTTCAAAAGCAGGCATTCGCATTGATCCGTCGAAGGTCGAAGCTATTGTCAATCTACCTCCTCCTTCGACTCTGCGCCAACTCCAAATTTTGCAGAGGAAAGCAAAAATTTTACGTTGGTTCATTCCTAACTACGTTGAGATAACAAAAGGTTTTACCAGGTTTTTGAAACATAACATTCCATTATTTTGGGATGAGGTTGCTGATCGATCTTTTGATGCACTTAAACACGCGTTGACCCATGCACCGTTATTGCATCCTCCCAACTACAACCAGGAATACGTTTTGTACCTCGCCGCCTCTCATTCCAAAATTGAGATGGTTTTAGTTTAGTAAGATGAATTCAACAATGAACATGTGATTTACTATCTTAGTCGAAATCTGCATCCGACTAAGATCAAATACACGCATGTGGAGAAATTAGCTTTGGCAGTTGTTCAAGCTGTCCAAATATTTTGACACTACATCTTATTACGCAAAACCACAATAATTTCTGACTATAGCCCTATGATGTACATTTTAACCAAACAATTGCTAGGGGGCAAGTATTCCAAATGGATAGTTATCCTGCAGGAATTTGACTTGGAATTTGAAAAATCCAAGGCAAAGAAATATTTGGTTTTTTCCTAACTGATGTGTGATTTCCCCTCTACTGATACTCAAACTGTGGTGGAGCAGCCCATTGTGGATGAATCCTTGTTTCTTATCAATACTCTTAATCCATGGTATGGGTATATTATCGTTTATCTCCAAACCCAATCTTTTCGGCCTGAAATCTCACGATCTTAGCGACGAAAAATACGTTTCCAATCCCAACAATATAATATTATTGGTGATACACTTTATCGTCGTGGAGCGGATTCTATTTTCCGACGCTGTCTTACTCATGAAGAAGCTGAGAAGGTTTTAAATGACTGCCATTCTAGAGCATGTGGCAGTCATATGTCTGGGTATGCCACAGCCCAAAAGATATTTCCTGTTGGTTATTTCTGAACATCGTTATTCAAATATTGCATCTATGCAGTCCATAAATGCCATAATTGTCAAATCTTTGATCGTAAAATGCGTGCGCCACCCGCTCTTCTTCACCCTATAATTGTTGTCGGTCCTTTCGCAAAATGGGGTATTGAATTTCTTACATGTAACCCTCACTTAGCCGGTGGGCATGCGTATATTATCTTAGCAGTAGATTATTTTACTAAGTGGGCTGAGGCAATGCCTACATTTTCGGCAGACGGCAAGACTACTGCAGCTTTCGTATTCAATCATATAATTGCTAGATTAGGTGTTCCTCAAGCCATTATTATAGATCATGGAAGTCATTTCGAAATATCATGATGACTGAACTGACAGATCAACTTGGCCTGCGCCATGATAGTTCCACTCCATATTATCCGCAGGCTAATGGTTTGGTTGAAGCTATCAATAAATTTTTAGTCACTATGATCAGACGAATTATTGGTATTCATAAGTCGAATTGGCATTCCATGTTATTTTCAACACTTTGGGCATATCGGACCTCAGTAAAAACATCAACTGGTTTCACTCCCTTTCAACTGGTTTACGGTTTGGAAGTTGTGTTGCCGATTGAATGCGAAATTCCGTCATTGAAGTTAGCCATAGAATTACTCCCAGCTACATCTGAAGAGGAGAAACGTTTTTTGTACTTGACTCAGCTAGATGAGAATTGAAAAAATGCTGCAATAGCAAATGAGGCTCATCTCAAACGAATAAAAGCTCAGTATGATAGAAGCGTTACCCCTCGTAATTTTTCAGAAGGAGACCTAGTCTTTGTGTACGATCAAGCTAACGATAAGCTAGGAGCTAGAAAATTTGTGCCCATGTGGCATGGTCCTTTCATTGTTAAGTGGAAGCTGACAAAAGGGGCCTATGAGCTGATAGATTTCAACGGTGTCCCTTTCAATAAACCTAGAAATGGGCTTTATCTGAAGAGATATTATGCTTAAATTTGGTGTGGAGATTTATTAGATTAGATTTCTTTACTGCTGGTATGTCTTAGATTAGAAAATTGTGCCTAGTTTAGAGTGTGTTTTTATCACTATTCCTGCTTATCTGAGTTTTACTCTTGATATTGCAGATGTCGACGTCTCTTCAAACCTACATTGGTTTTGCTGATGGTGCTTGTCATAGTACATGGAACATTTCTTCCGCAGCTTGGGTTATCTATTCACCCTCTGACGAGTTAGTATCCATGCATGGGGTAAGCCTCGGTAAAACAACAAATAACATTACAGAGTATAGTGCAGTTTTTGAGTTATTATCTGAATCCATATTGTTTGGAATTCGGAGTTTGATTGTTAGGTTGGATTCTGAACTTGTTGTATTACAGCTTAATAGAGTTTATGCCATTAGAAATCCAGTGTTATTACGGTTATTTTTAAGAGTTCGTCTCTTGGAACGTGAATTTGATTACATTGAATATCAACATATTCCAAGACATTTAAATACATTAGCAAATTCAGTTGCTTATAGCATGATAAATCGACATTTTCAATAATCAAAACAGTAAAGTAAACGACATTCAATAACATGTACACAGATAGCCGGTAAATAGTGATATATCATAGTATAGAAGTGTTTCAAAAAATATACATCGTCTTCGATCATAGGTTGGAAACACCTTATGATCGACAAAAATGATAATACAAAAGGTCAAAAATATGAGTCTACGACACGATCATCCTATCACTGATGATGATCACGATAAGAGACCACTGCCCAAGCCACCCTACATAGGAACCTCCTAAAAGGTCTTGGGACACCAATCACATTACTCTGTAATCTAAGTGGAATATCATCTATGTCAGTCTCTGGAATGTCTAGAGTCAGGCGCTCTAGGTGATGCTCTAAATCAGACAGAATATCTGCTGATTGGCCCTCTGGGGTTGGTGCTGCGGTAGATGGATGCCTCCTCTCATAAGGCTGGAGATGGGCTGGTCACCGTGGGCCCACATCTGCATTCAAAAATTTTGGTTATTAGTTTCAAGACGGTCAAAATAAAAAAATTAGAACTTAGAAATTGTTGAAAATTATTTTTACCTATTTCATCCCACTGTTCCCCTGCTAGGAGAGCCATCTCTCGGTCACCGTGGAAATCTATCCCAGCGTATGGAAAATATGAAGAAGGAAATCGAACAACCTCGACGCCCTCAGCAGCATGACGGGCCATCAATGCAACCCAACGAACCATCCTAGGTTCTCGAGGTCGTCCAGCATCAACAGGTAGGTTCTGTGGAGCTAACATGGGGATCCTCTCTAGAGAAAAGGTGACTACAATGGATCCATATCCAAAGTTATTTAGCTTTCCGTTCTTTTCTCTAGTTAATTGGCCTTTTACATTGGCCAACACAGCTTCACACCAGTTGAAAATGGTGCCTCGAAAACAGTCTACAGCAATGCGCATCTGTGAACCGGTAGCCACATGCAACGTTGTGCTCCCACACAGTCTGGTGACAGTAAATGCAATAACTTTAAGCTCGGGATAGATGATAGTTTTTATGTCAATCTGATTGTCCCTGGGGTCTGCCTGATCATTACAGAACTCTAGTCAAAGACTAGCGACAGACTAGCCACCTGACCTAGTCCCAAACAGAGAAATTTCTTCACCCCTCTTGGAAAAACCAATCAAAAAGTAGATATCCTCCAGCTCGATTTCAAGCCAGTGGCCGCCAATAATGAAACATTGGTCCTGCACATTCCACCTGTTCACTAGCCATGTCAAGAGGTCTACATGTGCCCTCATGCCCTGAATGGCCCAGAATTTATACAAATTGCATGCTCTTAATGCCTACATTGTAGGCAAATGGAGCATTGCAGCATCATCAACGTCTTCATGCTCACGTTCTCTCCAAATTAGCATCTTGTATATCCTACAGTGCATAAAAAGACATATTAGAACAAGATTTTTTGAAAATTTTTAGGCAGGAATTGAGAAAATTTAGTTTGAAATTTAATTACGCGGGGCTCGCACTTTATTCTCATACATAGTGCATAGGAATGCACGGGCGTTGTGAGACACGTGCAGACCCACGAATTTTTCCTTTGTAGAAAAAATTCGGGGTCCGCAGGTACCGTGTGTTGCACCTGCGGACCCCCATGGGCGATTCTTTGAACATTTTTTTCTCTTAAAAATTAAATCTAAAGCCTAAAAATGAAATGTAAACGGATGAAATGCAAGATAAGGAGGTCGTGGATTACCTGGAGCTGACGGTTCTCGATTTCTCCGGATGGATTTTCCAGAATCTTTACAGGAATGTTTTTACCCAAAACTCTTACTTTTCACTCTGAACACAAATGGTAAAAATGAAGTTAGAAAAGTCCTTTTTATAAGTTTTTTCAAGTAAATAAATTTTTAATTTATTTATTTTTCACTTTAAAAAGGTTATTTTTGAAAGCATTTTTATTTATCTGAAACAGGTATGTGTAATGTTTTGATTTTTTGTGCAGAAATTGGATTTTTCAAGAAAATTGATCGTTTTCAACAAAGAGCATACTTTTATCACTTTTTCGAACTCTTTAAAAAATTCACGAAAAAGAGAAAACTTGGAGTCCTCTTTTAAGCTCTTTTCAGACTCTCGAAAATTGAAAAGATTGTCGAGCACTTGATTATTCGAACTAGTTAAAATAAATGAATGATCGTCCTTTCAGTATAAGTTTATCCCTTTTACGGACTGAAATGGACTATTTACGAAAAAGGTATACGTTGACTAATTACATTCAATAGAGTTCTCTCCCGCATTAATTTATCCTTTTTTGGGCTCGAGAGACTAAATTTATGAAAAAGTACACCCATGGATTTTTCTTAAGTTTTTTCTTCTGACTCCCTAAAATTGAAAAACAACGGGTTTCTCTTATACTAGAGTCTTTAAAACTTAATAGTAAAGGACCTGTTCAATTTTTAAAACAGGAACGAACCACTCCTTCTTAGGGTTCAAATATTAAACTAAGTTGGACTCATCCGAAGGATGAGCTTATAAAAAATCAAATGTTATCCTCCTCAAGCTTGTCAAAAATAAAGAGGTACTTGCCAGAAATGGAGGGGGAAAAGAGAGAAAAATGGATTTGTTTGTTGTATTTTGATTTTTCGAAAAGCCAGTTAACCACTCTTGAACACGACACTTTCGTTCACCTGGGTTGGGAAATCCTTTGCCTAACAGTTAATCAAACCATTTTGAAAGTCTTCAGCCGGTTTCTGGGTATTAGCTTTGGGTCAATTTTCACCAAGCCATCTGCAGTGTCGTTATGTGTTCAAGAGGACAGTTCAAATAAACCATTCATCTGCAAAATATCTGTCATCCATTTTGACCATCCCTGAGTCAGTCCTTGCCAATATATTTTCAAAACTTGATCTATGATTTCGTGTTGTGGGCTTGCCTACGATGGATCACTTTCTATCGACGACAGCTCATTATCTAGGAAGTTGATCCAGAAATCGTCAGTACCTTGAAATCTGCATGCCTCAATGGCAAGTTTCTCGCCTTCGACGACAGGTTGCATCATTGAATTTCGATCGAATGATTTCATGACATGTTCGACTTCAGCTTATTCATTCAAATTTCATGGATTGTACTGAGTACTTTAAGAGCCTTTGACATTACTGGTGGTTTCTCTCACACTTGTTAACAGTTTACATCATTGACTGGTAATCAAGTGGTTTCTACCATGTTCGACTTCAACACATTTATTCACATGGATAGAATCGTACTAGTTCGAGATGCGGAAATCAAGACCCTGGATCTAGTTTCTACCATCCAGGCTACGAGGAATTTTGTTATCATTCATACAGTAGACTATTTATAAACAGATGGCTGCGTCCATACTGTGTCTACACATGTCTATACTGTGATGTATTCAAAATCATTCCTGTATCAGAACAATTTAAGTTAGTTCTAGTTAGTTTTGATCTGAGTATGGGAATGCCTACCTCAACGATGATATGTATACATATATATTTTGCATTGAATGTTTTTACAGGTTCCGACTGGGGTGTCCATAGGATGATCCTTGAAATGATAAAGTACTGCACTCTTCATATATGACAAACTTCAGCTTCATCTATTCCAGACTTTGCACTTTAGGGGGCAATCTGTTGCACTGAAAATTGTCATCCTGACATTTTGCTATGTGTATGAGCTCATTATCACTCATACTTCCTCCTTTGCAAGTCTAACATATCAAGTTCCTCATGTCAAGCCTTGAAAATCAGAGAAAAGTTCCTAAAATTATCCTTAACTTTGGTATCGCACTTTCTCTGTATCTTGCCTACGGTCCCACACCTAATGTTCATGTCTCCTGTGTACCTGAATGCACTTTCTCTATGTTATGGGTGCAGACCCCTGTAAAGATTAAAAAGCCACAAGTAAACTCAAAAAATATCACTTTAAGTAAATTCTAGAAGCCTCTAAAAATAATCTTGCAGTGGCAGAACCGCTCTTTTGAGGTTCATGTATCCCTTACCTTATGGAGCTAACCCCTTGATGTGAGGAGCTTATCCCTTTGAAGGAGGATTCTATCCCTTCATATTTGGAACTGAAACCTCCTCATTTCTACTATAAAAAGAGGCATTGGGTAGCCTCAAGGAGAGTTCAAGCTTTAGAATTATTTGAGGTTAAGTGCTGTTGGGATTTAGACTCATTTAACTGAGATTTTTGTGAGGAGAGATCACATACCTCTATCTGTCTCGGTTGGAGGAGTGCAGAGCTTATCAGAGTAGATGAGATTCCTGCTTCGGACCCTGGGAAGGCCTGTCCAACATCAAGGTTAAGGTTGTAAGGTTTTCCTTCTTTTAAAGTTAATACAAATGAATTCATTTTTCTCAATAAGTTGTTAGTTAACTGTTTATTTCATGGATTCCTTGATCACCATGATAAGCATGATTTATGATGTTTACTATACAGGTGCTATTTAATGTTTGCTTGTTTGTGACTGCAGGTTTATGGAGATAACTCCTTCAAGTGCACGAGGGAAAACAAATTCGAACAAGCATTGGATCTACGGTAAGTTATTAACACCTTTATACTGTTTTTTGTAAATCGCATATGTTTAGAGAAAGATAGGTTTATTTGGCTGTTTGTTGCTAGATTACCTTTTGGTACTAGGGAGATCAATCTTGTCCACAATATTGATTAATCCGCCCAACACCCCTTCTTCCAATCGACTTTGAGCTTTCTATCAACCACAAACCGACAATATCATTTCTTTTCAAGACACTCCTTTTTAAACCATTGTTCCCCTGTAGTTGGCAAGCCTATAGCTCGCGCGATGGGCTCCTCCGTGACTTCCAATTATAATGAGCTTATTCTAGCTCGTCCTCCTTCAAATGTCTTCTCAAACTCTAGAACCAAGGCCATGTCGAAGCCATCAAACTTCTGCAAAAATGAAAGGAACCCAGATTCTTTCAATAGTGCAAGATTGTTCCGGTATTCCGTGGTCTATTCTATTTCCCTCAAGGATGATGGCTCATTCCTTATAGGTGCCATATTCGAATCCGTCTCAACTCCCTATCATAGCCTCAAAAGTATTCCACAGTGAGAAGTATCAAACGTTTCCGAGAATTTTATGCCGTAGGTTCATCCATCCAATATCTTTTCGGTCCCATCTATCCAATCATGTTTAATGACTAAAAACGGCTCCTCGTATCGGATGCATACATGTATCACTCTGTTGCGTACAAGAAATAATAATTGGATGTGGCAGAGGCCTATACGACGGTGGTGTAACGGTCATGGATGATCGGGTTAAGAGGTAAGATAATGATGAAAACATGATGGAGGATCCTTTCAAAGGGAGTAAGTATGGGATTTCGGACAATCTATAATATCCCACATTTTTACCTCATAATTCAATTAAGACATATTTTGGTACTTATTAAAAAAATTAGATTTCAAAACCAAATATATATTTCACTTTAAAATATGTCTTCTAATTAAGCACCTAATAACTCTTAATTATGAAATACGAAGTATATGTAGGAATAGACGATTATCTTGGACTAGTGTAGGAATGACAAAGTTTATAAATATGAAACTGAGGTTAATGGTTATAGGAAGAGGATAAAAATAGGGAATTTTGGCACACCAACATCCTCCCATCCCTCATCTGTTGTGTGTCCTCACACAATGTTTTACCTGCTGCAAAAAATCTTCAAAAATGAGGGCCATCTTTCAATCCTACACTTCAATGTTGATTCCGGCTTTCACTACCTTTGTCTTTTTACCTCGAGATTTCTTCAATTGTTTGATCACCTTAAGAAGGTTCTTGTAGCAATTATAATCTTGAAACTTCCATATTCTCACTTGCCATTTCTTTTCCTCGACCTCTGCAATCGACCCTACTTTGCCTTACTTTTGCCAATTTTGCTCCTTCATGACCCAGCTCAAAGCCTCCAGGTCATGAACTTCTTGTTCCAATTCTAGTATCTGGCTATTGATGTAGAGGATATAGGTTTCGATGCCCAGCTCCTATGATGTGAATACCTTTTCTACAATGAACTCCAAGCAAGTCATGTCATTGCCAAGATCAAAATCGCCAAGGGTTTCTGCACCAAGGATTTCCATATCACTGAAGGTTTTAGTACCCTCCACGTCCTTTGTGCCAAGGGCTTCAGTACCTTGCGCACCTAATTCATCAGGGAATTCAGTGCCTTATTCATCCAACTCATAAGGTATTTCAATACCCTGATCATTCAAACCATCAGGAACTTTTGTACTATGTTCATCGAAATTGTCGAGGGTCTCTATGTACTGTGCCTTATCATCTTCTTGACTCTGTGCCTAATCTTCTCTTACACTTGGTGTCATCTTCTGTATTTTTTACCTGTGTATGAAGGCCGACAGAGATATTTCATCCTCCCTTTCAAAATTCTCTTCATTCACTGCGGTGTGGGCTGCCACTTCTGCAAGAACTGAAAGGTTATTATCTGCAGGTGAAATCTGGGGTGATTCATTGATCACAATTGGAGAGCTCGAACAATGCTGACTTGTCCCTGTAGAGACGGTTTTCTTCTTGGTCAGGGTTCTGGTCACTCTTTTCTTTGCCGAGGGTGAAGCTTCTTTGAAAGACTTCTTTTCTTCTTGCACTGGCTTGATTTTACTCTTTTGGTTGGTAGAGGATGGTGTCTCTACCTTCCTTTTCCTACTTGCACTCTTACTAGTATAATTTCCTACACTCCTTACCCAAAAGTATTTTAGGAATGCCTTCCAGATCACTCCCTTTTCTTCTTGTGCTTTCTTGATGAGGATTGTGATGAGCCTAGGGTTATATACCTTATGTGAAACTTGGCTTTCATCCCCACTTTGCACACCTTTTGACATCTTCTCGAGACTTCGTAGCAGGTAGTAGGGAAAATTAATATATTTCCCCGACTCAAAGTGCAGCAATAACCGAAGATGATATAAAAAAATTAAGGAATGACATCCTTCACAAGTCTGGAACTTACGTAAAATGAAGAGGATGTCTTGCCATTTTCCGATCATGGAGCTGCGTGGGAGTCCCTTCTTCCAATCGACTTTGAGCTTTCTGTCAACCACAAAATGACGGCATCGTTTCTTTTCAAGGCGCTCCTTTTTAAACCATTGTTCCCCTGTAGTTGGAAAGCCTATAGATCATGCGATGAAATCCTCCATGAATTCCAATTCTAATGAGATGATTCTAGCTCATCCTCCTTCAATTTCTTAGCAAACTCTAGAATCAAAGCCATGTCGAAGCCATCAAACTTCTGCAAAAATGAAAGGAACCTGGATTCTTGGAATAGTGCAATACTGTTCCGGTATTCCTTACAGGTGCCATATTCAAATCCATCTCAACTCCCTATCACAACCTCAAAAGGATTCCACAGTGAGAAGTATCAAAGGCTGCCAATAATTTTATGCCGTAGGTACATCCATCCACTGTCTTTTCGGTCCCATCTATCCAATCAGGTTTAATGATTAAAAATGGCTCCTTGTATTGGATGCATACATGTATCACTCTGTTGCGAGCAAGAAATAATAATTGGATGTGGCAGAGGCTTATACGGCGGTGGTGTAACGGTCATGGATGATCGGGTTAAGAGGTAAGATAATGATGAAAACGTGATGGAGGATCCTTTCAAAGGGAGTAAGTATGGGATTTCAGACAATCTATAATATCCCACATTTTTACCTCATAATTCAATTAAGACATATTTTGGTACTTATTAAAAATATTAGATTTTAAAACCCAATATATCTTGCACTTTAAAAAAAATCCTAAGTCAGTAAATGATAAAACAAGTATTAATTAAAAAATGCAATGTTATGATCTATGAGTGTAGTAATAATTTATGTGCAGAGAAATAAAATTCCATTAACATTTTTCATGTAGTGCTCCTATACTGTGTTAAAATCATTTTACATTGTGCTTTCACAGTCGGCCATGTTCTTGCACTAATCATGCCTGCACTGATCCTGCTTGCACTACACAGTGCTTTCACTAAGCCTGATTTCACTATGCGTTTTTGCACCAAGGACTTTACCAAAATAAAAATTCTGATAGAACACAATTATTCAGCTAGACATAAAAATATTTCTTGAGTATACAAGAAAAGTTTTATTCACCATCCTTTGGTGTTTCATGAGCATGCCTTTTGGATTGACTGCATCAAATCCTGCAATCAATTTATGAGGGAATAAAGAAGTGGGAAGGGGGTGATTTTTAGAATGGGAAGGAACATTACAGTAGGGATTCCAAGAATAATATCACCAAGGGGGACAAGTGAAATAGGATGTGGGAAAAAAATTCAAGGAAAAAAGAGGGATTTTATGAAATTGGTTAAGGGTAATTTCCTTAGAAGAAAAAGGAGGGTAATTCATTATGGGATTTGAGAAAATAAAGATAGTGGGAAATTATGAAATGGGAAATAGAAGAAAGGAAGAATTTTTACCTTGAAAATCTGCCTGCACTGGTGCTAGAAAAAGTAAGTGTAGCGGGAATTAAGCGTTACTTGGATACAAATTTCCATGCTAGTTATCCCACACTAGGGTAAGGTTTTGGTTCCTTGAACCTGCTTCTTCTTGGTGATAGCCAGCATATCTAAAAATCAAGCAAAATTCCGTTTTTATTTGAAATTTTGATCTTCCTATCAGTGTGATGGTTTTCAGGTTGATCCTTCTGCAATCATGTCAATCAACTTATTTTCATAATTACAGGAATTTTTTTTATATTTTTTTTCTTTTTGTCATTATTTTCATTATTTTATTTCATTTTGTTATATAAGGAAAAGGAAGAATCAAATCTTCAATGGGTCAGTGTTTCCACCTACCATCTCCTTTTCAAATTTTTGTTGGACTTTCTGCATAAAATCTCCTTTAGTAAGGGGCTGAAAATATACCTTTAATCTATGCCCATTTACCAGGAACACAAAATTCCGTCCATCAATATTTTTAATTTCTACCGCTCCATTCTCAAAACACTTTAACTACCTCATAAAGTCCCATCCAGCATGTCTAGAATTTCCCTTTGAAATATTTAAATCTAGAATCATAAAGGAGTAACAAATCACCTAGTCGGAACTGCTTTTTTCAGATAGACTTACCATGCCACTTCTTGCGTTGTTGTTGAACCAATATGTTCTACTAAATAGCATCCCTTCGAAATTCATCTAAATCATTCAACTATAGGAGATGTTGTTGTTGTGCCTCAGAGAGATCTAGCCCTAATTGGACTGCGGTTCTGAAAGTCTTGATCTGGAATTCTATTGGCAAAAGGACTTGTTTCCCGTACACTATCTCATATGGTGAATGTCTTGTGATATTCCTCCAAGTGGTTCGATATGCCCACAAGGCTTCTGGTAATTTATTTTCCCAATCCTTTCTGTGGATATTGACTATATTTGTAAGGATGGACTCAATTACTTTATTTGTGGACTCCACTTGACCATTTTCTTGTGGGTGGTACGGTGTAGATTTCCTGTGCCGAATTTTGTATTTCTCCATCACACCCTGTACTAGATTAGAAATAAACTGCAGAACATTATCAGAAAAAATTTCTCTAGGCACACCAAATCTAGTAAAGATCTCAGTAAAAAGAAAATCAACAAAAAAAATTTCAGTAGAAAAAGAAAAAGCTTTAGCTTCTACCCATTTTGTAACAAAATGTGTACAAACCAAAATATTATTTTTATTTAATGACGTTGGATTTATTGGTCCTACAAAATCAATAGCCCATTTTTCAAAAGGCTCAATAATAACCTGAGGACATAAAGGCATTTCATTTGTTTGATTAGATTGGCCAACTCGCTAACAACTATCACATCGCTTGACATATTGTTTGGCATTTTTAAACAAGGAAGGAAAAAAATAGCCAGCTCGTAAAATTTTGTAAGATGTCTGCTTATCAGTGAAGTGACCTCCTAAAGGTTCATCATGGGAAGCTTTTAAGATATCGAACACTTCTTCCTCTCTTACACATCTACGGATAATAAGGTCTGGTCCAGTGTAAATGAGGTCTCCTTGAACCCAAGAATATGCAACACTTTTCTATATGATACACTACTTTTCACGAGCGGATAAGTGAGGTGGTATTTTTCCTATGAATAAATAGTTAGCTATGTCGGAAAACCATGGGGATTCTATTGACACAAAAAATAGATGTTGGTCAGGAAAATCATCATCAATAGGAATCGCTTCACCAAGATTATTTAATCTTGAAAGAGAATTTGATACCACATTATATTTTCCTGATCTATCAACAATAGTAATGTTAAATTCCTGCAACAATAATAACCACCTAGTCACTCTAGCAATAGTTAATGGTTTATTCATTAGATATTTTATCGTGGAATGATTAGTATGTACAAAGACTTCATATCCTGTGATGTAGTGTCTGAATTTATTAATGGAATATATTACAACTAAAAACTCTTTCTCAGTAACTGTGTAATTTAATTCAGCAAGTGACAAGTTTTTACTAATGAATTAAATGGAATAGGATTGTTTATATTCTTCTTGTCCTAAATCTGTGCCAATAGCAGTATCTGAGGCATAAAAGGAAATATGAAACAGTAGGGACCAATTTGGTCCTCTCAAAACTAGCGCCTAAACTAGTTTTTCCTTCAATGTCTCAAAGGACTGTTGGCAAGTTGTAGACCAAGAAAACTCACTGTCCTTTGCCAAAAGTCGAAAAAGGGTGGTAGCTATCCTAGAAAATTTCTCAGTGAATCTCCTATAGTAGCCCGATGTCCTAGAAAACCTCTCACTTCCCTTTAAGTTTTGGGTACAGGAAGACTCAAAATAGTCTCTATTTTTGCAGGGTCAACCTAGATACTTTTGTTTGACATAAGATGGCCAAGAACCACTCCTGCCTTGCACATTAATCTACACTTTTTTTCACTCAAGACAAGATGGGATTCTTGGCAATGAAGAAGCACCTTTTTTATATTTTTGAGGGCTCCCTGAAATGAATCACCAAACACAGAAAAGTCATCCATATATATTTCTACACACTCAAGGTCAAAAAAAATAGCCAAGACTTCCCTTTGAAAGGTAGTTGGGGCATTACATAGCCCAAAGGGGAATACTCGATAGGAAAATGTGCCCCATGGACATGTAAAAGTGGTTTTATCTTGATCGTTAGGTGCAATTTGTATCTGGTTATAACCACTAAATCCATCTAAAAAAGAAAAGTACTTCTTACCAGCAAGGGTATCAAGTACCTGATAAATAAAAGGAAGGGGGAAGTAATCCTTAAGAGTGGCTTTTCTCAATTATCTATAGTTAATTAAAATTCGGCATCTCCCATATTTTTTCAGGACTAATACCAATGGAGAGACCCACTGGCTATCGGAAATAGGATAGATAAAATCAGCATCAAAGAGTTTTTGCAATTCTTCTTTTACAACATCTCTTAGAGCTGGATTCATACGCCTTTGGGGTTGTCAGACAGGTCGGGCTCCATCCTGAATATAGATAAGGTGAGTACAAGTTTCAGGAGGGACGCCTTTCATATCTTCATACCCATGCAAAGGCATCAATATGGTTTCGCAAAAAATTCACAAGTTGTTCTTGCTGGGATGAATCCAAGTCTGAACTGATATGAAAATAATTTCCCGGACTAATATCAACAAGAGTAGTATCAGGCTCAAGAGTACACAGAGATGTGACTAAATATGGTGGTGAGGGAGGTAGAGAGTTGTGACTTTCCTCAAAATCTAGACTGAAAATTTGACTCAATGACTCGAAATTAGGCATATTTTCTAGATTGTTCAGGAAGTCTTGAATCTCACCCTCCTATGAGGATTCATCATATTGATGGATCATGGAGCAAACTGAGTCCCGTCATCACTATTGTATTCTAAACATAAATTTTCTTTCAGCTCTGAATGGATCTAGTGTGTGGATACAAGGTGACATTCTTCCTAGGTTCTCCATGGGAAATATACATATCACTAGAATGACATCCAATATAAGCATCGGCCGTAGCAAGCCATGGTTGTCCCAAGATCAAGGGATGTCCTGCCACAAGATTTTTTGGCTGAAGAAAAATGAAGTCTACGAGATATTCCTAAGAATCTAAAGAAATGACCACATAATCCAATACCCCTTCTGGCTTGATTTTATATTTGTCTGCTAGTTCAAGCACAGTGAGAGTAGGACAAATATTGACCAATCCAAGTTGATCCATGGTTTTCTTGGTCATAAAATTAATGGCTGCCCCTAAGTATATAAGTACTGTAGAGATAAGGACATCACCTATTTGAACAGAGACTACAGGATTTTCAAGGTCAGTATATTTCTCTATGTGCATACACCACATCATTAACTCTACTGCTCTCCCAACAAATCAAATGGTTTGAGGTTGTAATCTTCCCCTCCATGGATTATTAAGACAGAGTTCCCTAATGATTTTTGTACAGATGGGGATCTCTTTGATAGCTTGGAGCAAAGGGACCTTTATGAAAAGGTTCCTAAGCTCGGAAGCCAGGCTAGACTCAGGAATGGGGTCATTCTTCTCCACAACTAGCCTCTCTGGATAGGAAGGCCAGTTGGAAGAAGAAGATAAAGGCTCTAAGGGTACGGGGATAGGCTGAATGGTAAAATTATTTTTGGAATGGTTAGGAGTTTCCTCTTCACCTTTCTCTTCGATAATCACCATAGGTTGCTTCTGTTTTTCTGTGGCTACTATCTTCCCCGATATCAGCTAGAGATCATTGACACCAACTAGCATGGATTGATATTTGGGTAAGGAAAGTGGGTTAATGGAATGGATCATTTGTACCACTTTATTATTGGGGTTAGGCAAGGGTTGTGCAGGTAGCTGAGGAGGTTGAAATGGTGGAGGTAATGGCAATGGTGGCATTGGTTGACTCAACTGAGGAAGTGATGGCTGTGGAATTGGGTAAGGTGCATATGTAGGTGGGTATGATTGCATAGGTGTGGGACAGGGATGACGTGAATGGTTTGGCCCTTTCCATCCTTGTTTCCAATATTGGGAGGGTTTTCCATAATGAGATTGGTTCCCATGCTGCCAATGTTGAGAGTGACTATTGTTAGGATATGAATATGGATGTGCATTATAACCAAAGAAATGTGGTGGAAATTTAGGAGCCATACTTGCACTTACTCGAGGCCAGTTTCTTCGTGCTCCCATAGCATGCAATGATTCAGCTTCAGGTTGTCCTCCTTCAAGTACAGCTTTCTTCCAAGTATGGAGGGACATTTTTCAGTGGCATGGTTCCCTGGAATATTGTTGCCAGAGCCCAAGTAGACTGTTCCTGCGTGATGAGTATGGGTTTGTTTGGACTTTATGCCTGAAAAAGAAGGCCCAATATGAGATTTTATTTCAGATTTATCATTATTTCCTCGGCCCTTAGTGGGCTTCGGACCCCTACCTCTTTTAGGAATTCATTTCAAAAAATGACAAAACAAAATTCCAATAAAATCTACAAATACGAATATAACTCAGCACCTGCAAATCCCTTCAAACAATAGAAGCACTTACCCCTATTCTAGAAAAATGGAAAATTATTAGCAATTCAAATCGCCTCCATGGCAACAGCGCCAAAATGTTGGGTGCAGGAATTGCACTTAAGAAAACTCCTCAACACTTAATTGTCAACCTAGGGGTTTCATAAACTTAGAGACGAAGCATGGGAAATGCCATAAGTGTTATGAAATTTTCCTATTCCTATTCCTACTTCTTAATTGAAATATTGTAGAATCAAACAGAAGACAATTTCAAAGGCAATCGACACCAAAGCAATTCTAGTGCTGGAATGTAGAAGAATGGATTTGTGAGGAAATAAAGTAAATGAAATTTCACACAACTGGAAGAAATATTAAATGCTAAAATGAACTCTATGGTTATCTTCAGTATAGATGGCTGACAGCATAAAAATTGGGCCCTTGCAAAGATCTTCTTTCCAAATTATTTTCCTTCTACACTAAGCAACCGTTCCCGTACTCTTGCAATATGCTTGCACTAGAGCAGGTACAAAAATTATGTGAAAAAGTATATTTTACCTTCTTTACTGAAGAAATGTGTCTTTGTGTAGGTGCTCTAAGCCTTAAGGCTTAGAGCACTCTGTTCCTATGACAAGTGTCTTGCACAGGGACCATGGAAAATTTTAAGGATGGATAATTATCTTCAAGTTTAAAAACATTGGCGAATCTCACTAGTACCTAATATGAAAACTATAAAATTTTTATTGGTATATTTGTAAAATTATTCAAATTTATACTGGTTTTATATATATTCTCTATATAATGTTGGCAACTTTTAAGGTAAATTAATTTTATATTGTAAAATTTGGGCGAATCATTTTTATAAAAAATGGAAATTGGCGAATAATTTTTTTGGAGAAATCATGGAAAATTAGCCCACCTGCGAATATTAGCCCATAAAATTTTCCATGACAGGGACAGAGCTTCCTTCACCAAAGTGTCCAATTACTTTCGAAAGAATTAAAAGACGTGCTAAAAATAATTGCAATTGCAGGCTGAATTCTGAGATAAATTACACACAGAAAAAGGAATGCTTTAATTAAATGATCTTAAAAATGAAAATAAACTTCAAAAGGTGCAAAAAATCCTTAACAATCAAAGCAACAGTAAAATTAATTCGCATGCAATCAAACTATCTTTCTGTATTTCACTTATAATGTTACAGATTAATTGTGATCCTTTCTCTCAAGTAGCCATTCTTAGAACCTTCAGAAGTTTGACTTTTAATATTGAGAATGTTTACTTAATTAATAATTCTTTATTTGCAGGAATAAATGAAATCATAAACATAAAAGGGAACGAAACACTTGCCGTGAAATAAATGAGTAAACCATAGTGCAGAATTCGACATGCACTAGTGCAGGAAGAGGCTTCCTGTACGATCCACGCAGAAGCAAACTAAGGAGGAAATTGCAGGAAAGAAATTGTAGGAAAGAATTGCAGGAAAGAGATTACAGGAAAGAATTGCAGGAAATAAATTAACTTAATTCAAACTTCACACATGGATCCGCTTCACGCTTTGACTATGGAATGAGTTTAACTCGGAACTATGAAACAAAAATGATAATGATTAAACCACGCATCTGCAAATAAATAAATACACACGAACCTTTTAAATGACGAAAGCACAAGGTAAACGAGTTGGGTTGGCTAGGCCCTAGCCAACCAGATCGTTTCCCATTTAGGAAACGAAACAACTCAACACTTAATCAATGCATAAATAAGATTTAAGAACATCGTGAGGAAATCATGGTGTAGTTCCTTGTATTAACTTCGATCAGCAATAGTGACATGACAATGCAAGTCCAGCCCAGAACGAGGGTGATAAAAAATTACAAAGTAAACAAGATTACAATCTCTAGATATCGCTAGATTGGCTCTACCTAAGATCTATATTATATACAGTCTTTCGGCCTATATCCATAATCTTCTAATTACAGAGCCATTTCCAGTTGAAGCCTTTCGACTGAACGAACTAACAAACGACATTACAAAACCGACTAATGTTTATAGCAGGGCACGCGCTTTGCTGGTCATAGACCATATCTTTGGCAAGTATCCCTGACTATACTCTACCTATATCCATCTTTAGATAATCCACACCAAACTAAGAGACTTGGATAAAAAACGCTCACATGGAATGATCAACTATTGCGGAGATCACAGAGAAATATGTGTTGGTGGGTGCAGGAACCTGCTTGCACTGGACCAGGCAACATAACAATTAACACTTACTTTTTCAATTACTTTTAGGAAGGTAATCATAAGTTACAATAAATACTTAAAATCATTAAATATATATAAAATAATTAATTAAGCACCTAATAACTCTTAATTATGAAATACGAAGTATATGTAGGAATAGACGATTATCTTGGTCTAGTGTAGGAATGACAAGGTTTAAAAAGATGAAACAGAGGTTAATGGTTATAGGAAGAGGGTAAAAATAGGGCATTTTGGTATACCAATAGTATTTTTATTCCCATAGGAGTTATAACTGTACAAATATGGGGGATTTTACTTCTCTTGTCCATTTCCATCCTAATGACGAAAATTCAATAGAAAAACAGACAACGTCTAGGATAAAAGAACTCATATAAAAAGGATTGACTATACTGGATGGAAGATTACGATTTTCTCTATAGACAATGATACATATAATCAAATTATGAGACAGAATATTAGCCCAATCAAGAATATAGCCGTCAGAGGCTGCTTCTATCAGGGGTGTCCAATCTTCCTTAAACTTGGTTGTATTTGCTGACCCAAAAAGATGACACATCATTGCAGCAGTTTGCGAGAAAGGGCTTTTAAGAGAAACTACTGAGTACATACCCTTATCATCATTTTTATGGTGATTAGCATAATTTCTCCAATCCTTGATTTCATTTGCAGGGTGTTCATTCTCTCGAATGAATTCTTGAACAAAATGGTTGTCATATCTCTTATGGGGCTTGGCCAATTTGTACGTATCTTTCAAATATGAAGCCCTGAGAGAACCAATAATTGTTTTATTTCTAGTAACAAACTTTCTATCTCAAATGTCCACATGATCCAACAACCATTTTACTAAGTCAGTGTATGGCAGCATTTTATGACGTGCAAAAATTCTATGCAGAAAAGAGTTAGCTGCATCGGACCATGAATATGAATCCGTGGAAGCAAAATCATCAGCTAAAACTTATCTATTCAAAAACTTGTGGATTTTCATTCTCAAACAACATATAGATCCCTTCCCAGCTTAAGCAACCAATTTCTGGGTTGCATGTTGTGTTTGAGATTAAAGGAGCCATCTCGTTGTTTTGATCTTGTTGAACGACTAACTGAGGTGGGGTGGTGGACTTCCTTCGTGCTTTAATCATCCTTGACATCCTTTTATGCCTAAGTTTCCGGAATTACCCTATTGGAAGAAAACCAGAGAGCATAAGCTAAGATCACATCAAATTCTATTAACTGTCGTATCACCTTAACTCATGCATAATGGGAATCCTAAGTATTAAATATAAAATAATTATAAAATTGATTGAAAACATCGAGATTATAAAAACACCTGAATTATCATTAAATTGATAACGTAGGCTTCGTGTGAGTTTGATAGTGGTTATCTTATCGGGATCTGTAAATTGACTTTTTCATGATAAGCAAGTTTCGGCCTTTCGAAACAATGTGCGACATGCGAAAATGCGATATTGCGATGGCTTTTCTGTTGGATGACAGAATGCAATATTGGCATATGTCAGATAACAAATTGTGATATCGGTATTCATTACATGACGTAATTCACTGTTTCACATATCAGCAAATCACAATTTATCATATCGGCAATTTGCAACTTCACATATCGGAATTTTCCGTTTCGGCAATTTACGCTTCGACGATTTAGTTGCCACTCCTACTTTTAGCCTTTATGGGTTCCTTAGAGCATTTTTTTTATGATTTTCTTAGTTTTTTAAGAAAAAAAAATTAATCTAAATAGAGTCAAATTCTAAGTTTTATTTCTAAAATTAATTTAATCCTAATATTTTTAAAAGGGTCCCCATTTTTCTTTCTATACTATTTACTTAGAAAAATGGGGGGTTGTTGTAATACTAAAACACATATAAACAAGTAAAATAAATTTAAACAAGAAACACAAAACAACATACCAAAACACACAAAACACAAAACAAAGAAAATACATTCGAAACAAAAGCCTATACCAAAGTATAGCAAACATACTCCCATTCCCACCATGATCAATGATAAAGAGATACCAAAGCAGAGTTGTAGATGTGACATGGTATATGATAAAGAGAGTCATGGAGTAAAGTTGTGCAGTTGTAAAAACACATTGTTCACATTTATTGCAAAGTTTAGATTTTCCATGAACGTTTAATGATTAGATTATTGAAAAGGCCTTCAACATAATTTCCAATATGAAGAGGATGAAGCAATTCATATTTTTACCATTCATTCAACCGGAAGAAATTCATATTTTTAACATTGATTCATCTTTTAAATTGATATATGCAAGGCTTTGAAGGAAGAGCACTCCTTTCAATTTAATTTCTAACTATTTTTAGTTTTAGGATTAGTAATAGTAATATGAGATATTCTACTTTTTAGAATAATTTAAAACTGTAACCATTTATTTTATTAAGAAATAAAGATATAGTCAAAGTGTACCCTCTTGGAATAATTTGAATTTGAAACTGTAAGCTTAGAAAGTCAAGTCTCATTTATTGGATACAAATCACCATATCATCCTGCTCACCAAGTTTCAATAGAGTAGATGAATTTAATGTGGTCTCAAGAGGTTGAAATTGAAATCGAAATCTCACGAACGCAAGTGTGAAGTGGCCAATGAGGATAAAAAGAAAATTTAAAATTTAAACATATTACTTCCCTAAACCACCCATTGTGCTTAGTCTTGGTCTCTAAACAAATTACTTCCCTAGACCACTTTTGAGGTTCACGATAGTCAATATGAGATGGCTTAAAATCTCCTGATGTAAGCTATCGACTATTGTAAGTACATTCAAACGTTGAATTTTATTAAATAATAAAAATAAAAAAATTCACTTAAAATCTGGAACTTGGAACTATAGTTGAGGAAGAAAACTTAGAGATTAGTTTAAAACATTCATAGATTAGTCTCTAAAATAATTAAAATTCTGGTAAGATTATGACAAAATGGAGCAGAAATTTTTGAAAATCTAGGTTACAACTGTCAAACTTCAAGATTTTGGATACCCCATGAGTTTTTGATAATACTGAATCCATTTCTACCATAATTTTTTTTTTTACACGATTAGAGCAATAAAATTGCCTTCCACACAAATTAGTGATGTTTGTAGACAAAGCCTTTAATTTATATGTTTACTAAAATTAAAATCTAAAAAAATCTAATTTCAAAATAAATATGATAAATCTCCATTAATATAAATTATTCAATATTCTATTAAATTAAATAATTGGTTTAAGGTAACCAAGGCTAACTACAAGAGTGAATTCTGATGGAACCACCTATATACACTCTTAGGGTGCACAAATTTTATGTCCATATTTTCACCTCATATGTATCTGCAAACCCTATACATTCCAAAATTTGTTTTAACATTCATTCATTTTTTGATTTGATGTGTGAAGAGATTTGAAGGAAACACTCCTCTCTACCTTACTTTTCAAATGGTTATTGGCTTATTTAATTACAAACCCTATGCTTATTGAGGTATATCCCAAAATATTTTTTGACATTCATTCATTTTTTAATTAAATGCGTGAAGGAATTTGAAGGAAACACTAGGATGGGGAGAGCTCAAGAAGTTAACTTTGAATATATTAGAACTAGTACTAGCAGATGCAGTGTTGGTTTTTTTATTTAGTAATTGTAACCTAATTATGAAAATGAGTTTATTATGTAAATGAATTTTTAATAATACAAATAATAATTTATTTAAAAGTAAATATTACATAGGGAGAATAATCAAATTTCAGGTTAAATAGGAGAGAATGCATTAGTCCTATCAAGTATGTTGCAGTGTTGGTTTTTTTATTTAGTGATATCTCACAAAATGTGTTAAGCAACTAGAAGAGGCTTTGTAGGTGGTAATCCATCCAACTGCCTCAACTATGAAGGCCCTCTCTCTTCTCGATTGAGGGTTTATCGAGAAATTCATGGGCCTTTGGCTACCCCCAAAACAATAGAAATATTGGTTCTACAAAATTGCATTCTTGTTCGCAAGGGAAGAATCGATACCTCTTTCTTTCGAAAGGGTCTTTTTTACTTTTCTTCTTTAATTTAAAGAGGACAACAATTTGGTTTTTAGAAATGGACCTTATGTTATGGTGCCCTGGGATTTGTACCTAAATAAATGGAGTTTTGAGTTCGACCCTTACATGGACATCCCTAGAGAAGTCCCTTTGTAGGTCAAACTCTTGCATCTCCATATGTATCTATGAAACGGGGGATTTGATGGAAGCTATTTGAAATTCTCTAGGAAAATTTCTAGATATGGCAAATCCTAAGAACAACTATTAATGTGCACAAATTTGTGTTGATTTAGACATGGATAAAGCACTCTCATCTGAGATCAAATTTTATGCTTGCATATATTGGTGTCTAAACAAGAATATGATATATAAATTTGAATAAAAAACAATGGAAATGTAACCAAAATTTTTAGAGGAAATGTAATGAAATTGTAACTAAACATGTAAAACACAATTTTACCAGTTTTTTATGACTGCTCAATGCTACTGGTGTTATATTAATGGAGAATAATATACATCAAACATAATGCATTTTTTTTCTATGAGTTACTGCAACGATGAACCAATATGTCAGAAACAGTGAGCCAGTGTGTCAATATGAATCTGTGGATGAAGGGGCATTTTTATTGCTGATATGATAATTTTTCTGAGGGGGAAGTTCATGAATATTGTTGATACAATAATCACTCTGTCCCTCCTTCACTACGATGAAGATACCCTCTCGTCTCCATAATTACATTCTAGCATTCAGACTCTTCTTTTTTATTCATGGTATAGTTCCTTTTTTCTTCATGGTATAGTTCTTTTTATATATCGTTGTTGGAAGCCAAATCATTGGATAGTGAAATCTAATACCTATGCAGTTATTCCCACACTATCCCATGCAAATAATATACTCAGCAACCCTTGTTAAGGCTATATTTAAGCTTAGGTATTTAAATGGATCTTAATTTCGGGATTTTTTTCCCAAGGCATCCCACCTTGCTTTACATCATGATTGTGCGACAGTTTCCAATATTTGAATCTGGCCTGTGCAATATGAAATGGTTTTCTGCCTATTCTTGGCAGTATCCTCTACTACCTCTGGAAAATTTGCGAACTCTTGATGTTCTTCTATCACCTCCATTGGTTTAGGATATTTTCCTCTAACCCACATAAGGCTCTCTTAATTATGCATATAAATTTTAAGAGCTTCCAACCAACTGACATGATTTCTCAAATACGATACAAATGATCTGAATTGGACATCCCTATAACATGGCTAGGATTCCATCTTTTGTTAAGAGTTACCAAAAAATTATGTTCGTACATTTCGAAAAGCAAGTCTTTTTCTAGATTCGTGTAGTCCATATATGCGTCCATGAAACCACCACTGTGTTCAACCTGGAAAGGCTTATTTTTTATGATAACATTATTTTTAAACATCAGCAATTTTTATTTCAAGCACATGTTAATTGGTTGGAGGATCCCTGCAACAAATCACACCATCCATTATCTATCTGAGTTGTTTCTTATGATTCTCAACTTGCCCACCTTCCTTTCCAACTCATCCACTGTATTTTTATGTTTTCTTAGTTATTATATTCTTCGCATTTGCTGCAAAGGTCACGAAGTGAGTTTTCGTGCAAATGGTAAGGTATTAGTTTTCCATTATATGAGAAATTACACAGCTCTGATTTATCCTTTAGTTCCTCATCCTCTGTTTGCACAATAATGTCTTTGGTCAGTTTGATCTCTCGTTCCTCATCCTCTATTAGTTTCATCTCTGGCTATTTTTCCTTTGTTTGTACAACTGTTTCTTTTGTTAGTTTCATATGTGATTCATGTTCCTTGTTGGGAAAAATACTGAGAGGGGGGGGGGGGTGAATCAGTATTTACTGCATATTCAAACTTTTTACTATTTCATTCCTTTAAAACCCATACGCTACTTTGCTGAAGACAACTAGCGTATACACGCGGATATCCTTCATAAAACTCGCGTATACAAAGAGATCTAATTTTGCCATTAGTTCTTCACTTATATCATTCCATCATTCATTCATTAGATGTTCTATAAACAGTAAACATGTGCAGTAAGAACATAATAAATCATCACACAAAGCATCACACATGAACACCAGGATTTTTAGGTGGAAACCCAAGTCGGGAGAAAACCACCGCTGCAGTTGCTCAGCCTTCAATATTTTATTATAGAGAAAACATCTTACAACTTATGTGCTGGCGCAGACTTGACCAGCACGCAGGCACCCACCTGCGCTCGTTTACCAGCCTCTCCTGGAAGGGAGCTCCAACCCCCTGACTCGTTTACCAGCCTCTCCTGGAAGGGAGCTACGACCCCCCGATCTCGTTTACCAGCCTCACCTGGAAGGGAGCTACAACCCCCTGACTAAAGGCTACAACCTTCAGCACCACCTTGGACCATGTTTCATCAATTTTCACACTGGATCCAACAACCTCAATAGAACACAACTTGCAGGCCACATTTCATCATATTTTCAAACTGAACCCTTTTCATACTTTTAAGCTCAAACATACATCACCAACAGATACATACCAATTCAGACAATCCAGATCAGATAGCAGTAATACAGCAGAACAGATCAGATGTTCCATACCCCATGCTTCAGCAAACCCTAGTTTTCATACGCTCTTTTACTTCACTGATGTCGCGTATATACGCGCTTTCGTCCTCATCAACCAGTGTACACCTCAGTACATATTTCATTGCGCATACGCGCTTTCTCTTCTGCGAAGCTGCGTATATACGCACTTCCTCTGCAGCAAAGTAGCGTATAGATCTTCAATCATTGTAGAGCAGCATACTTCTTCAGATCAGATATTTAGTTCATATTCAACCCTTTACTTCAGACAGATGTTCGCCTCAACACAGATCTAAGCCTTCCATAATCAGATCTAGCAAATACAAGTACCTTTCAGACCTAGATCCCCTTCTTCATCATTGGTGCATCATACATTCAGATTTTCCTTCAAGTGTAACCCTTTCCATTCAGATCTACTTCAGAGAGAAGTATTCATTCAAGCTCAGACATCTTGCACCCACACTCATAATTTGCACAATGAATTTCTCCTCCTTATATAGGTTTATCCTTTTTCAATAACACGGGCCCCTTTTTCAATACCATGAGCCAAACCAATACCACGAGCCTTCAATACCACGGGCCCCTTTTTCAATACCATGAGCCAAAATAATACCATGGTGGTTACCCCTGGTTTTGCACTTTTTGAGCGCTTTTACCCATACGCGACTTGGAACGTTTATTCCCGCGTGCATACGCGACTTCCCCTAGACCAATCCGCGTATTCCTAGAGACATACTCTTTTTCATCATAGAATTAGCACATGCTGAATTCCTTTCTTCATTGCCTTCTGTACACACTGTAGATACATCAGATTTAGTTCATCAAACCATATTCTATCAAGCACAACTTCATCAAGTAAGTTTCCATCATCTTCATCAAGTGGGTTTCCATTCATGGACAACACTCATCATCATAGTGCTAACAAACATTATTTACCAAGTCCATCAAGTCAAGAATAACTTCATCAGGTGGATTGTCATCAAGGACAACACATGTCCACAGTCGCATGTCTTCATCTTCATTTAGTGGGTTGCCATCAAGGACAACACTCTGCATCATATTTCCAACAATCTCCCCCTTTGGACTTGATGGCAACCACGATGGTGTTTGGTTACCACAATAGATAAGTACATTGACACCATGTCACTCTCCCAATTCTTTGACACCATTATCTGCATTCAAACACCATGTCACTCTCCCCCTTTGACATCAAGGGAAAAGGGAAAAACCAGCGGATCAAAACCAACACACTCTCCCCCTTTGACATCAAGGGCAACGGGCAGATCAAAACCAACACACTCACCCCATTTTCTCCTCATGTAGAAGAAGCGTTCTGTAGATCTGATGTATACTGAAGTGACCAAGCTCCCCCTGAGTTCATGTTGAATCTTCAAACAAATTTTCAATGAAGTACATGACTCAATGAACTTCCTATCACCAAAGACTCATACTTACATCAAATATCCAACCAAGAGGATTTACATATAAGACTCAAGTACCCAACCAAGTGGGTTTACACATTTCAACTCAGCTACCCAACCAAGTGGGTTTACAAAAATTGACTCAGCTACCCAACCAAGTGGGTTTACAAATTTGACAAGTCCTTACATGACTGAATATTACACTTTTACATCATGGGTCTCAACCAGACCTTTTCATCAAAATACAAGTATGACCATTTAAGACCAACACCTAGAAAATCCTCAAGAAGTGAACATATTTCAGAACCATCATAATGCCAACAAAGCATTATACTCAGAAAAACTAATGCTCCCCCTGAATCTGTGCATCCAAGAATCCGTTTCATATGACTAAGGCTCCCCCTTAGTTTGTGCATCCTGAACACTTTCACCAACAAATCATCAAGGCATCTTTATCAAAATATTCGAGATAGAATTATGAGAACTGGAACACCACCGGAGATACCAAACAGTATCAGAGATACCAAGCAGCACTGCAGCTGTGCTGAAGAGAGCTGACTCCAAGCAAAAATTGTCAGCAATCAGACATACGCGGTGTTCTGTGCAAGAACTCGCGTATATACGCGGCTGTGTTTCAGGAAACCCGCGTATCCAATGTCATCTTCTAAATTTTAACCAGATCTGATCCTCTGTGAGAAAAAGCCAGTGTTTAGCTTCTTTCTGAGATATTTGACTGCTTCCCTGGACTACAAATAGATAGAACAATGTAGTTGTGTCTTCAAGCGTCATCCAACGGTTGTAGCATCAACACAATAGTAACCAAGTCTTCAGATTCTTTGCAGCAACAATACAATCTTTCCAAGAGAGATTCTCATATCAGAACAACATCTTCACATAGGTGTCAAGCAATCATCCATGTGGTCCAATATCATCAAGACCAAGTCATCATCATTTAAGCATGAGTATCACAATAACCAAGAATAAGCAGTCATATTTCCAACAATGCAATCATTAGTATTCAATTTGCTGCTCCCCCTAAACCAGTGCTCTTCCTTAACTCGTGCAATCTGAAACACCTTCAACAGCAAGTCATCAACAACAATCTCTGCATGATCTGTCCTTGTCTCTGAATTATAAGACTTTCATCTCAGCAACAAATACTCAAGCAAACAGGACTCATCCATAGTCTTTAATATAAGAAACCATGTATCATATCATCATTATTTAGAACTGATAAATTAAGCTGATACAGAGTCAAAACTTCAGTTATTATCAGTCAGACTGATGCTCCCCTTGGACCTCTGCTCCAGATCTTCAGCTATCAGATAAATTATCTCATCATCAAAGCATACGCGGCTGTGTCTACTGGAACTCGCGTGTATACGCGACTTTGTTTCATCTAACCCGCGTATGGAAAGTGAAATATAGAAAATTTCACACCTTCATCTCCTCCTGCAATTTTACCTTCTGTTCCTGTCCTTTCCACATCAGATGCGCTGTCAGAAGTAAACATAACCAGAATAATCAAATCAACCATGAGAGTCATCATGCATTGTTCCCCCTGTGACGATACATTACTAAATCTCATAATGTATCCCACATCATTCCTGCAGTCAGTCAGAGAAGTAAGCTTCAGAAGCGGATGACTGCAGTAGGGTCAGAATTCCCTACATTTCTGATCGGTCCTCCATCTTGAATTGAGTGTTTTCTTCAAGAAAATCATTGTCTTCTAGAGCATCCACAAAGGTATCCTTTTCTTCTCTAGATTGATTCTTATTCCATCCCTCCATCTTTTTCCAGATTTGTTTAAACTTTCTATTTGTGTGCTGGAAGTTATCCAATTTCTCATATCTGTTCAGCCTGCATTCCTTTTCTACATGTCCATACTTGTTACAAGAATAACATCTCATGTGTCCAGAGAAATAAGCATAAGAATCATAATGAGTATTTCTAATCTTCCTCCTTTTACAATCAGTTGCTTTATGTCCATACTTGCTACATGAAAAACAATATCCCTTGAAGAAACCAGAGTACCTTTCTATGTAGGAACTGTTTGATTGAGGCTGAAATGATCTGCTCCTGCAATTTGCTGCAACATGCCCATAATTATGACATTTAAAGCATTCAACTTTATTGACTGATTTCCTTTGAGATTTCATCATTTTTGGTTGACCTTTTGTTTCTTTCAACACTTCAGGTTTTGCATTGACATCCTCTGAATTTTTAGCACTTCCTTGTGAGCTAGATTCTCCTTTAACAGTTTCATGGAAACCAAGACCAAGTTTGATAGCAGGAGACCTTTGATTACTCAGAATATTGTCCAAAATATTAGTACTATCATGAAACCTCAAAAGTTTAACCCTTTCTTCTAATTTACCTTTGAGAATGTTTACCTCAACCTCCAAGGCTTGACATTGCTTTGTCATGCTTTCTTCTTTCCTTCTTCCATCTTCTACTTGATCCTTCAGATTTAGAATCTCTTCTTTCAACCAATTTTCGTTTTCTTCACATGTTGGTTGCAGCTCTTCATTCTTCTTCTTCGATGCTTTGAGATCTTCTTTGAGGGAGACGATTTCTGCTTCAAATCTTGCATTCTTCTTGTTTGATTCTTCAAGATCTGCTTGTAGAAGTTCTTCATGTTCCTTGTATGATTCTTCTATGATAGGCCAGATTTTTGCTCCAAGTTCTTCATATTCAAATGATTGTAGAGGTTCCTCACTCTTCTTACTTGATGCTTCAAGTTTTGCTTGTAGAGAGATGATTCCAACTTCAAGACCTTTATTCTTCCTTTTTGATTTTTCCAGATCTGTTTTTAGAGAAACGTTTTCTGCTTCAAGTCCCTTACATTGATTGGTTACATTGTCATACAACCTTTGATACTTGTTCATCTGTTCTTTCATTCTAGAGATTAACTCTTTGGGGATAGAATCGTTTTCTTTATATGCTCTTAGTTGATCTTCAACTCTGATCTTGATAGCTTCCTCTAGATCCAAAACTTTACTTACACTATCTTCATCATTACATGCACCAGAAAGTGAGTTACAAGAACAACTATCAATACCTGATCTATCTTCTTCATTTTCTGCTGCACATGTTTTCTGAGATATCTCCTTTTCAGTAGCCTTCTTCTTTTGCTTCTTTCCCATTGCGACGGATCTCCTTCAAGCGATCAAGCTTTTGCAGAAGGACCTGCTCTGATACCAATTGTTGGGAAAAATACTGAGAGGGGGGGGTGAATCAGTATTTACTGCATATTCAAACTTTTTACTTTTTCATTCCTTTAAAACCCATACGCTACTTTGCTGAAGCCAACTAGCGTATACACGCGAATATCCTTCATAAAACTCGCGTATACACAGAGATCTAATTATTCCATTAGTTCTTCACTTATATCATTCCATCATTCATTCATTAGATGTTCTATAAACAGTAAACATGTGCAGTAAGAACAGAATAAACCATCACACAAAGCATCACACATGAACACCAGGATTTTTAGGTGGAAACCCAAGTCGGGAGAAAACCACCGCTGCAGTTGCTCAGCCTTCAATATTTTATTATAGAGAAAACATCTTACAACATATGTGCTGGCGCAGACTTGACCAGCACGCAGGCACCCACCTCCGCTCGTTTACCAGCCTCTCCTGGAAGGGAGCTCCAACCCCCTGACTCGTTTACCAGCCTCTCCTGGAAGGGAGCTACGACCCCCTGATCTCGTTTACCAGCCTCTCCTGGAAGGGAGCTACAACCCCCTGACTGAAGGCTACAACCCTCAGCACCACCTTGGACCACGTTTCATCAATTTTCACACTGGATCCAACAACCTCAATAGAACACAACTTGCAGGCCACATTTCATCATATTTTCAGACTGAACCCTTTTCATACTTTCTTTTTTTTTTTTTTAAGCTCAAACATACATCACCAATGTATACATACCATCCGACAATCCGTATCGTATAGTTAAAGATTACAACACAAAGACTGATGTTCCATACCTCATGCTTCAAAGAAACCCTAGTTTGCATACGCTCTTTACTTCACACCAATGTCACGTATATACGTCGTCCTCATCAACCAAGATACACCTCAAGACATATTTCATTGTGCATACGCGTTTTCGCGAAGCCGCGTATATAGTCGTCTCTACGATTTGCTTAAGTAGCGATAGATCTTCAATCATTGTAGAGCAAAGATAATTTCTTCTTCGTATCAGATATTATGAAGGAAAGTCATTGGCGTAGGTTTCGTATGCTCCGCTCAACACGATGAAGATGCTAAGCTTCCTCTCCATAATCGATCTAGTAGATACAAGTGCATTTCAGATCTAGATCCCCCTCTTCATCATTGGTGCATCATACATTCATATTTATCTTCAAGTGTAACCCTTTCCATTCAGATCTACTTCAGAGAGAAGTATTCATTCAAGCTTAGACACCTTGCACCCACACACATCCTTTTCACAATGAATTTCTTCTTTTTATATAGGCTTACCCTTTTTCAATACCACGGGCCCCTTTTTTTTTTAATACCATGAGCCAAACCAATACCACGAGCCTTCAATACCACGGGCCCCTTTTTCAATACCATGAGCCAAAATAATACCATGGTGGTTACCCCTGGTTTTGCACTTTTTGAGCGCTTTTACCCATACGCGAATTGGAACGTTTATTCCCGCGTGCATACGCGACTTCCCCTAGACCAATCCGCGTATTCCTAGAGACATACTCTTTTTCATCATAGAATTAGCACATGCTGAATTCCTTTCTTCATTGCCTTCTGTACACACTGTAGATACATCATATTTCCTTCATTAAGGACATATTCTATCAAGCACAACTTCATCAAGTAAGTTGTCATCATCTTCATCAAGTGGGTTGTCTTTCAAGGACAACACTCAGCATCAAAACATCATATCACATCAGATTTACATCATTTACCAAGTCCATCAAGTCAAGAATAACTTCATCAGGTGGTTTGCCATCAAGGACAACACATGTCAACAGTCGCATGTCTTCATCTTCATTCAGTGGGTTGCCATCATGGACAACACTCTGCATCATATTTCCAACATTCCTCTCTATGGACAGTTGTGATTTTGGTATGGCCCTCTATTTGCACAATAATGTCATCAGTCTGTTTTTTTTCCAAGGAGTATATTTTGTTGGACCCCTTGAGAAGGTATATCTATTTCATCAATGGGTATGGTCTCTGCAACTTGGGCCAAGCAATATAATCTATCAAAAGTTTCTTTTTGTCTAAGCTCATTTGTTAGGGTTTTAACTTTGATTTGTAGTTGTCTATTTTTCATCTAGAGAATCATATTCTTCCGTAAAAATGAAATATATAGAGGAATATTTTTAGGGTTACTTACTATTACAACATGATTCTTTGTCAATTATGTTGGTGTGGTTGGTTGGTCCTCTTTATCATCCCCATATAATTATGGTTGTGCAGCTGGTTGGTCCTCCACATTTTCCCATACAATTATGGTGGTGCAGCTGGCTGGTCCTCCTTATCATCCCCATATAAAATTTGAATTGAGGCAAGGCCATCTGTTCAATACCATTCGGCTACTCCTTCCATCTAATTATAGTCAGAGTTAGGAGAGGGAAGCTTATCAACTTGATCTTTTGTGTCAGCAAGGTGGCCTAACCCTTGTTCCATGAATCCTTGTTACATGCATCCTCGGTCCATGACTCCTTCAAGGAATAATAGCTTGTTTACCATTGAGGGCCTAAACCTCATTGCACTTTTACCCAAAACATTTTTTTTGGAATGTGCAACTGTGAACACGATAGATCATTGTGAAATCATGAGCATTGGCACCGAATTTGATTAGAGAAGTTAATTTTTGATGGACGTCAATAAAATTGTTGTTGACGCTTTTGTTGAATAAATTTATATTAAATAGTCAAATGGTCTTAATTTTTGTAGGTAGTTTTTAATATGATTCA
Organism: Pinus albicaulis; assembly: GCA_034641835.2. Lineage (NCBI taxonomy): Eukaryota > Viridiplantae > Streptophyta > Pinopsida > Pinales > Pinaceae > Pinus > Pinus albicaulis. Next base: position 114,902,289 of record CM076581.1, read on the forward strand.
ATTTTATATTGGTCTATTTAATACTTGACCCATAAATGATCGATTTATTAATAGTTGACACCAAAATTTATTGGTCGATTTATTTAATAGTTGACACATAAATTTTCTGGTCGATTTATTTAAAAGTTGACACATAAATTTATTTTTGGATACATGGAGATTACTTAAATTTTATTTTTGATATTTAAATGTTTTGACATTATTTCATGATTATTATTAAATTTTAGTTTTTTTTTAAATTATAAAATATTAATAAATTTGATATATTTTGTTTTTCAGTATTTTATTATTATTTTCAACTAAAAACTTTCTATGACATCTTAAGCATTAGGCATTAATGTTAAAGAATTTGTGAGTTTCTTTTTCATTTCCATTTTTTTAAATAATATTTTTGAGTATTTTTAAAATTTATATTCCCAAACATTTTAGAAGCTCGATTTTTTTCTGTACCAAATCCAAATTCTAACTATTTATTTGAAAAGATCCATGGATTTAACCTCCATAGTATTTGAAATGGCCTCAATTCTAGAATAGTTAGCCATGTCCTATAAATTAATACTAGCATAGATGCATTTTAACCTTGGATCTATGAAACCTTAAGAAGGATTTTGTCCATGTGGGCACTTGATAGATCCCATATTATAATGGATCTAGGCTTACTTAATATTAGCAATGTGAGATGTATCATGACGCAAGTGTTTTGATGCTTATATTCCCTTCTAGTCATTTATTTGATATGTCGCTCTACTAAAATTAAAATTAAAAAAAAAAAATCATTTCAAAATAAACACACAACTTCATGCACATAAATTTTATGTCCATCTACGTCACTTTTGTAGATCCATCCACCTTGCTTTTGGCATTGCCATTGAGTTATGTATTTTCAAACCCTAAGTTAATCCATCCAACTGCCTCAACTATGAAGGCCCTCGCTCTTCTGGATTGAGGTTTTATCAAGAAATTCATGGGCCTTTGGCTACCCCCCAAAACAATAGAAATATTGGTTCTACAAAATTGCATTCTTGTTCGCAAGGGAAGAATCGATACCTCTTACTTTCGAAAGGGTCTTGTTTACTTTTCTTTCTTGAATTTAAAGAGGACAACAATTTGGTTTTTAGAAATAGACCTTATGTTATGGGGCCTTGGGATTGTACCTAAATAAATAGAGTTTCGATTTATACCCTGACATGGACATCCCTAGAGTAGTCCCTCTGTAGTTCAAACTCATGCATCTCCATATGTATCTATGAAACAGGGGATTTGATGGAAGCTATTTGAAATTCTCTAGGAAAATTTCTGCATATGGAAGATCCTAAGAACAAATATTAATGTGCCCAAATATGTGTTGAGTTAGACATGGATAAAGGACTCTCATTTCAAAACAAAGTTTATGCTTGCATATATTGGTGTCTAAACAAGAATCCTATACATAAATTCGAATAAAAACCAATGGAAATGTAATAAAATTTTTAGAGGAAATGTAGTGAAATTGTAACTAAACATGTAAAACACAATTTTGCCAGTTTTTTATAACTCCTTAATGCTACTAGTGTTATATTAATGGATAATAATATATATTACAAAATCAAAGATAATGCATTTTTTTTTCTATGAGTTACCGCAACGGTGAATGAATATGTCAACAACAGTGAGCCAGTGTGTCAACAACGATGAGTCAACATGTCAGCAATGGTGATCTAGTGTGTCGAAAAATAGTGTGCCAGTGTGTCAATATGAATCTGTGGATGAAGGGGCATTTCTATTGCTGATATGATAATTTTTCTGAGAGGGAAGTTCATGAATATTGATGATACAATAATCGCTTTGTCTTGCTTCACCAGGACGAAGCACTACAAGTAAAAGACCCTCTAGCAGAGGTTCTAACTGAGGTTTTTAGTGTTATAAAATTGGCCAAAATTTTCAAAAAAGCATTTTCTACAACTTCCATTTTTGGTAACAGAGGTTTTGGGAGAGCTTCTAATGGATAACACAACTAAAAACACTGGGTGACCGTAGGTTATTACGGATGTTTTTCTCATCAATGCGTTATTCAGGTGTAAATACACCAGTGCATTTTAGAGTAAACACATTGGTATCGCAAACCTACCAAGCACTAGGATGGAAAACAAATAAAGGATGCCCCAAGACATTTAGTAACGTCCCGGTGCGTGTCATCCAGACGGTCACCCCAAGGTGGTCGAAGGTGCATGCTCCGGGCCGTAAAGGTCTAAAACTGCATCGAGCACACTATAGGTGATACAACACACCGAGCCATTCTAATTGGTATTGGGATTTTTGTGGTGCCCATAGGTCGTATCAATGCACCGGTTCATAGTATTATAAAAACACACCGATGCATAGTATCTCACAAACGCATCGATTGTTATAATTCATATTGGTATTTGTGCGGTACCCATAGGTTACAGAAATGCACCGGTGAGCAGTGTCACATAAATGCACTAGTGCATAGTATCGCACAAACGCACCAATAATTATAATTGGTATTGTTATTTTTGCAGTGCCCATAGGTCGTATAAATGCATCAGTGCGATTTGTCATACAAAATCACCGGTATACAATAACTGACACACATCGGTGTTCATTTTGTATTTTTTAGAAACATTGACCTGTGACAGTGCAATTATTGTGATTTTTTAAATTCATTATTCATCAAAATTCGACACATATCTTATAACAGTATTCATATCAATTAAATTTTTAGTAGTCCATTTGAATGTGATGTTTGGATTAATTTGTTATGTCATATCATAATTATTGTGATTTTTTAAATTCATTATTCATCAAAAGACGACATATATCTTATAACAGTATTCATATCAATTAAATTTTTATTAGTGAATTTGAATGTGATGTTTGGATTAATTTGTTATATCATATCATCAAATTTCACATCTCTTCATTATAATATTTAATCATCCATATATTTAATCAGTGGTGTTACATTTCACAATGACAATGGAGAATGCAATAGAATAAATTAAAACATATTTTAATATATATATATATATATATATATATATATATATATATATATATATATATATATATATATATAAGACACTCTTTGCCATACAAAATGGGACAGTTATTGGTATGCCTTTGTCTTTCAATTGGGACACTATGTCCATTACATTAAATGAAATGTCTGATTTCACAGGCAAATATTTCAAAAAATACAATGCCTTGCTTTGATATCCAAACATAATGATCATCATTCTTCGCTTGAACTGTTGTCACTTCCATGACTTGGGTTATTAGAGGAATTTTTTGTTCACAGTGTTGTTTGTTTTCTTCTTCTTCACCTTCCATCTACAAACATAAAAATAAATTGTAATGAGTGTATATACATTGGTGAGAATAATGAAAATTGAAATATTAAATAATATACATCAATGTAAATTGAAAAGAAATGGCGTACCATAACAACAATTGACTCATGAATGATACATATTCTTTCAAAACCAAATTTCATGCCATCTTTCAAGATTTTATATGTTGCCGTAGTTTCATACTTTGTTTCTTGCAAGTTTTATACCCCATAACAAATCATATATTTAATATAAAAGATTTTTTTGTTCTATTAATTATAGACGGAGCTAAGTAAAACAATATCGATAGATGCTTACAAATTTCACAATTAATTTATGATATGCCAACATATACTGACAACACATATTTAACCCAATTTCAATCAATTCGTCTTATGGTTCTTCTTTGTATGTTAGCACCTGTTTGAAGACATTCAATGATGATTGTTGTAAAAAAACTTAAAATATACAAAAATGAAATCTAGTTAAGTTGTTATAAGGAAGTAACAATTACCCACAAACTTAGATATCAACCCTTTTCTTCCTTGTCGTCTTGTTTTATGTGCTGAATGGGTTCCATTTTCTTTTCTTTTCTGCAAGAAAATACTTGAAATTAATATTTAATGCTAAATTGTTTATTTATTGTACCTAATCTAAAAATTCATGGTTACATATTACATTTGAAGCACGTTGTTGTTGAGATGGCTCCTCATGCGATGAAATTATGTCAATTTCTTTGACCATCTCCTTGTACACCTTTTTGGATATTTCTACTGGCATGTTTCTTATATCAGCTCGTTCATCTTTTGAGATTTTCATAATCTTCCTCAAAATGTAACATGACAATAAACTATTTGATTTTTATATCAAGATATATGAAAAGTAAATATAACAAAAGTGACATTTATAAATGATTGCTTTCTAGTAATATATACATATAATTCTAGAAAAATCATTTGAAGGAATATTACTTTTTCATTCCTTCTTCTTTTTTTTTGTACATTTTTGCTATTAAAAGCCTGACATGTCTCATTGACCAATTCTATGGAAACTCTTCCTGTAGTTTAGATAAAATTTGGTTCTTGGAATCACTGGATTTATTTTTGTATTGTAAGTGGAAATAACGTCTATACATTCATTCATTCCCATAGATCCCTCAAACTTTTATAAAAAAATTTCCCCCTTTCATCAACCTCCAGCACCACTCCAGATGAGCTAAGGAGAAATTCATTTTCATTTTCATGTTCTATTTTTTTTTCTTTTCTTAGAACAACATTCCTTTTCTGAGTTGTTGGTCCACATAGAACATTAAATATATGTGAATTAATATATTGTTTGAAACATGTTATATAATAATTTTAAGTATATTATTAATGAAAATTAAAAAATAAAATCATATTGGATCGATAGTATGTTTTCATTCACTTGATTCATCCTTTTGCAATTTTTCCATCAAGCTTTTACACTCTTCTGGAACTAGATCAGAAATAATATTATCGAGCTTCATCATTTTATGGCTCTGCATGATACATAGTAAACAATACATGTTAGTTAAAATTACATATAGTTTAAAAATAATATTTTTTGTAAATAATTTACAAAGAACTTGCCTTTTTTGCTTTTCTTGATGTGCTATCAGTATTTTTGTTACTTGATCTCTTGTAAGCCATTTCTTTATAAATATGAAACCTGTACCATATCATTCATTAATATATTTTATAAATAAATCATCAAATTTTCAGGTAAAAAAAAGTATCAAGAAACCGGTGCGCCTTTAATGTTGTACGCACCGACGTCGGTGCATCATGGTCTTATAAACGCACCGCTAAAATAGTATAAAACACTGTACAATTCTCCATGTAAACAAGGAGCACTGGTGCACTATATGTTAACCAACATACCAATTAACACAGAAAAATTAATAAAAATGCTCTAGTGTTAGTTTTTGTAGCATACGGTGTCGTAGAGGGATGGTGCGGCCTATTCTTATAAACACACCGCGAAAATAGGGGACCACCGTATGGTGCTATCTGTCAACAAGAAGACCTGGTGCGTTATATGTTAAATGGTGCATCGATTAACACATGAAATGAAAAATTATTTTTTCCAAACAGTACATGCATGGTGCGCTATGATAAGAAAACACACCGATGCGCTAGTTTACACAAGGTGCACCGATTTTAAAAATTTAGTTTTTTAGAAATTAATGCAAGGGCCGACATGGATTGGGATTCGACTATGCAAGTCGTCCCATGGGTTAAATGTCATAGGCCTATATATATAGCAATACAAACCATATAAATCTAAAATGAAAAGCCCTTATTCTGAAATCACAGAAAGAGGAAGAAGCAAGGGCATAAACAAAAATAATCAAGGGTTTAGTGTAAAATGGTTTTTTTTTCTTTTTTTCCCTTTTTTTTTCTGAAAATGAACAGTAAATTAAAATTTTTTATTTACTGTGTAAAAAAAACTACAGAAAATGTAAAAAAAACAATAAAATTTAATCACCTCGTTTGTAATTCTATGCTATAGGGGTTTGAATCACCAGAGGATTTGGAATTCTGATTGTCTAAATAGTTATGTTCGAAAGTATTTCGCTGCTCCACAGTGCTCTCATGCAAATCTCTCCCTAATTTTTTTGTAAAAATAATCAAATAATGAAAAGTGTTTACTATTTAAAGAATTGTTTTACGAAATTATATTTTCAAAAATATTTTGCCGCCCATTTTTCAATTTACTGTTTTTTCCCTTAAAAAAAATTAGTTGCGCTTTTTTTATTTGTGGCTATTCAGCTCTAGTGCGTCAATTAATAACACGGCACCGGTTCTCAGTAACTAACATGCACTGATGCGGTTATCTATACATTAGCACTGATAACAATAAGTCCATTTTTAAGGCACCGAAATTACTTTTAGGTATGTACACAAAAATTTATTGTTGATTTTTCTCAAATGCAGGGAGAAAATATCATAATTATATCGAATGGACAATTCTTCAAAATCCATATCGTTCCATAATATTTCTCAAAGTCCATCACGAAGTTCTCCCTATCCATCTCGAGACGTAATATTTAATTCAGATTTTATTTATATTTTCATTATCTAATTAAATTTATGTTTTTTATCCATGTCAATCAGCTTAATAAAATTTATAATTAATGTATACAAATTTGCAGGTTCATGCAAATAATTCAGAATCGAGTTCAGATGCACAAAATATTCAAACAACTCCAAAATTTTATAAGCTCTTATCAGGAGTAGCATACCATAAGACGCATTTGGTAGATGAAAATGGATAGCTGCTCCACCCTACCAATTGTAACAATATTGCATCTTCTAGCCACAATCTTGGGACAATGATGGTAATAATAATTGTTTGGTATATTAATTTAATTTTTTCAATGTCAAACCAACTAATCATGCATTGTCAACGTGATTACTAATTGATATCATATATTTTTTACTAATCATGTTCAAATATATTTTTTGAAATTATTAGGATTCTAGTGATGATGAGCGACCTACCTACCATCTTCCGTTGCACCCCATGAAAATGTCAAATTGAGAGAAGGTTGAATTAAGAGAAAAAACCAGAGAGGAATGATACCAAGAATGGTTGAATCAACCACCTATTCAATTCCCACTACGTCCAGATTCACCAATTAGGAAAGACTACATCAATAGTAGTTCTTCACAAGCTGCCAATGGAGGCAATAAAATGGAGGTTGGTATGGATGATTACTTAAGGGATAATACTCCCATGGAGACAATGTTGTTAGATGCATTCCAGAACGATGATCAGCTAGGAGATGATGCTCATATCACTGACACCTTTTTCGAAAGCCTTAAATTTGCTTCCATCACCCCTCTCTTTGGACCTAGCGGTCAATCAAAGTCTACCCAGTTGGGGACAACAATGTTACTGTACAACTTGAGAGCAAATTTTGGTTTTTTTAATGCATGTTTCTCGAAAATTTTGAGGTTAGTTATAATTACCATAAATTCCTCCCTTATATTTTGAGAAATATAATCCCACAATGAACATCACAAATGGCCAATTTTATGAATGTTAATAATTATATCGGCATTAATGTAAATTTAATATTGTCCATGATCACCAACTATAGGTTATTAAAAGATAAAGTTCTTCTCAGTGATAATGTCTTACCCGGTAGCTACGAAGAGGCAAAGAAATTTTTGAAAATGTTGGGTGTTGAGTACATATCATATCATGCATGTCCAAATGATTTTATTCTATATAGAGGAGAATATGTAGACAAAGAGATATGTCTAAAATGTAGGCATGATAGGTATGATAAATCTAAAAATAAGGGTAAGTCATATGGTCCTCATTTTAAGATATTGAGGCACATGCCTATAATTCCAAGGATTCAAAGGCTCTTTTGTTACAAATAATTAGCTATGTTTTAGGGATGGCATTCCTTACATAGAAGTGAGTTGGGATTTATGTCAATCCCAACAGATTCAATAGCCATGAAGCATATAGAGGATACATGGCCCGAAAAATTCAAGGATGAAGTACAAAGTCTATGACTCATCATAGCCATGGATGGCGTCAACCCATATTCCCTCTAGAACAACAACTATTATGGTTGGCATGTAGTAGTGATCAATAACAATATCCCCCCATGGGTGTCTGTGAAGAATGAACATCTTATGTTGGATCTCACAATCCCTAGTAGAATACAAGTGAAGAATATCGATGTCTACTTACAACCACTGGTTGATGAATTGAAGGAATTATGGGATGGGGTAAATGTATATGATATATCAAGACCCATTGCAGCATAGAGGAGTTTTACATTGTATGGAATATGTGTTTACATGACACATGATTATCCAGGCTTAGGAGTTTTCTCTGGAAAATTACATGTTTATTGACTTGTTTATCTACATAACAATATTCTTTCGCATATTAGTTATGTAATTCGTTGTAATTGTTCTGCTCTTCATGATATTATTTAATGTGCCATGCATATAAATTGTATACAATAATCTTGCAGGTCTTATAACAAAAGGGTATTTTGGATGTAAATGTTGTGGACCTTATCTGAAAGCTAGATGGTCCAACAACCTATGAAAGTCAGTGTATGACTGCTCCAGGGTATTCCTCCTAGAAGAACACCCTTACAGAAGAGCAGCATCTACTTTCAATGGTAAACAAGAGAGAACCCAAAGGCCTCTAATAACAACACCAGATGAATGGCTTAGAGCATATGAGAGAGAGAAGGAGAAGGAGTTCATAGAAATGTTTGATTCAAATGGGGAGCCTATGTTCGATGATCCAGAATTATTCGACACCTATGTTGAGAAATTATCCATTGGGATGAAAATGAAATCCTTCTTTTATAACATCCCATATTGGCAGCATCTTAATATTACCCACTTATTAGATCCCATGCATATATTTAAAAATGTTTCATCTTCTTTATGGAGGCACATATCATCGAAACAAAGTGACACATTGGCTATTAGGAAAGATCTTATTACTTCAAAAACAAAAAATAAACATTAGCCAAGACGATTAGAAAGTACAGGATCAAAGGCAGGCTTTGGTCCCTCTAATTCAAGGTATTTCAAAGAAGGTGATGTCCCTTGGATTTAAAAAAAAAAAACAATCTTTCTTTGGAAAAAGAAGTTATAATGGGTGTGAGGGTGCCATCTTCATATGAGTCTTCACTATGACACTACTTCACTATGGATGACCATTTGTTGCGGTTGAAATCACATGACCATTTGAATCTTCTAAGAGTATGTATATTGTCAAAAGAATGATTTTATTATTTTTTATATTAATAAATTTTATCCCATGTAGGGATCATAAAACATAACTAATTTTGTATATTATTGCACGTGTTTATAACTTTGCAGTGTCATTATCCTTTTTTCATGCGTGGGCGTGTGAAACATGAATTCCCACAAGACCTAGGATGTGCCATATCTAAATTATCTGCATTTGTACGTTGGATCATGTCAAAGGAGATTCATGTGGCTAGCATTCCACAGTGGCATCAAGAGATAGTTGAGATTGTTTGTATGTTTGAGAAGGAACTGCCGACGAGTTTCATGGACTTGCAGGTTCATCTTCTAATCCACCTAGTAGATGAGGTTGAATTTTTTGGAGTGGTTTCTTGTCGTTGGATGTTCTTCTTAGAGAGGTACATGAAGAAATTGAAAGGTTTTGTTCGACAAAGGGAAAAACCTGAGGGATCTATGGTAGAAGGGGTACGTATTGTATGAGTCTTTCTATTATGCCAGTGAGTACGTCAAGCAGATTGACAACAAACCAAGTGCAGTGATTTGGGACGATGAAAGGGATTAAGACAAAAGAGAAGGGGGGTTGCTCCAAACGAATGGAAAAAGGCGCTTAATAAAGAGTAAGCGACTTATAATTTTTCAAATTTACACAGTAAATATTCATGTTGAACTTCGATATAGTGTATATTTTGGTCGCATATGTACTATATTTTGGTTTGATTTCATTAGCAGATGTAGAAATTGAAGTAATCAATAAATTTGTTCTTTACAATTACGAAGCAACACAACTATTGGTTGCATTGTACGAACAAAAGAGGATGAAATGGGATAGTGACAAGAAATAATTCAAACATTTGAATGGTAGAAGTGTGCCTTATCTCGATCATTTAAAAGAAAATATGCCAAAAATATGCCCCAAAAGTTGGGTTGATGACCAAGTAAGAGAGAAATATGGTGCAATCGGTCGTTACCCTCGTGCTGAAGAGGATGCGCTAAACGTAGGGATTGGGTGCACCCACTCGGTAATAATATATTTAATTATGTACATTTGAAACTTAATAATGCACATTTCAAATGTAATTACATCTATATTTCATAGTTTAATTGTTGGGTTATTATAAGACACATGACACTATAGTTTTTTAACTTTTTTATAGGTGCATTTGTTCCCATCTATGTGGGCATATGGACACCATTTTCACATAGAAAATATTGATGATGGACACTTGAAACAAGACTATGGAATGGAAGTCGAGTTCTATCAATCTAGTCGATCTAGCCACCGTGATCAAAACCTAGTACGAGGGACATTAGGTTACGTCGGAAAGATACAAGAGATCATTGAAGTGGATTTCTCTTCTTTCCAATGTGTTATTTTTAGGTGCAAGTGGTGGGACACCTTTGATCGCAATAATATAAAGGAAGATCACGATAGTAGGTTGATATGTATCAACTCTAGAAAGATGTGGGATAAAGTTAAGGAGCTCTATGTTTTCCCCAAACACTACAACCAGGTGTTTGTTTACCCAAATGTGTTGCATAGGGATTGGTGGTTCGTATTGAGGCATGACCCTAGATCAAAACATATTTTTTAGAACAAGAGTGTTATCATGCCAAGCGAGCTAGAAGATAATGAGGGTGATCATAAGAACCGAGAGTGATATGGTACATGTGTTATTTCATCATTTATACTTTTTAAGATGGGTTTTTATAAAGAAGAGGTCTTAATCACCTTATAACTAAGACTCTTTTTTTCAAAACATTATAATATGTATTTTGAATTAATTGGTAATTTGCATTGTGTTAATGTTAAAATCATTTCACTTGAGAATTTGCAATTATGTTGATCTCGAAAACAATGGCGTATTGTATAAAGTTTCTTTTTTTTTTGGTATGTAAGATCGTAATAAAATAATGATAATTCTAAAGTACATGAATTTATCTTCATTATTTTCTAAACTTTATTATGTTACAGAAATTCATATTATTCTAGATTTATGATTTTACAATTATTTACAAATTTACAAATTTACAAATTTAAAATTTTTAATAAAATCATTTCACATTAATACAATTAAAATTTTCACATTAATACAATTAAAAATTTACAAATATTTTACATATAACAATTACAATTTTACAATTTCACATACAATTACAGTTACAATTTTAGAATTTTACATAAAATTTACAATTACAATTACAATTTTACAATTTTACATATATACAATTACAATTACAATCATTTCACATTAATACAATTAAAATTTTACAAATATTTTACATACGATTACAATTACAATTTTACAATTTCACATACAGTTACAATTACACTTTTAGAATTTGACATACAATTACAATTACAATCATTTCACATTAATATAATTAAAAATTTTACAAATATTTTACATACAATTACAATTAAAATTACAATAAGAATTATAATTTTACAATTTCACATACAATTACAATTACAATATTTACAATTACAATTTTAGAATTTTACGTACAATTACAATTACAATTACAATCATTTCACATTAATACAATTAAAATTTTACAAATATTTTACATATAATTAAAATTACAATTTCACATACAATTACAATTACAATTTTAGAATTTTACATATATACAATTACAATTAAAATTACAATTACAATCATTTCACAATAAATTAAATATTACAATTACAATTAAAATTTTACAAATATTTTACATACAATTACAATTAAATTAAAAATAAAATTTTACAATTTTACATACAATTAAAATTAAAATTACAATTACAATCACGACATAATATTTAATAAATATCATGATTTAATATTAAAAATAAACATTACGATCATGATAACCATCGTACAAACATCATATTCCACTAAAAACCACACTAAAATTTGCTGACATCATCTAATCATCGTGATCATTATCATCAAACAAAACACAAGCATTGTATAACATCATCACAATGCAAACATAAAATATACATCTCGTGTCAAATAATTGTTATCACATACACATCTATCTACAAGCTGCACATTAAATGAACATATCTAACATGACCTAACAATATACACATCATGATGATCGCCAACATGTAAATTAAGTACATCTGCAACATGAACATAAAATACATGGACTATATATATATATATATATATATATATATATATATATATATATATATATATATATATATATATATATATATATATATATATATATATAATGTCAAAAATATACAGTTGTAATATAAATATCAAAACATCATCAATAGTAGTACTAGTCGAGGTTTTCGCAGTCAATGGTGCAGCCTCGACAAGCTCAGATAGATGTCGATCATCATTTTCCTGTTGATCTGGTGGTGCCTGATGCTGATCATAATAAACTATCGGCTACTCAAGATGACTCGACATGGATGGTCCAGCCTGCTCATGATCATGAGTACTGCTGGATGTTCCAGGATGTTGGTCATGATGACTCGACGTGGATGGTCCAGCCTGCTCATGATCATGAATGTTGGATGTTGCAGGCTAAGAAGGTTGACTCAACATGAATGGTCCAGTCTACTCATGATCATGGCTGATGGTCGATGCTGTAGGTTGCTTATCTGCGATGCGAGGTGAACAATGATCACTCCCATGATCGTGATCATTAGATGATGTGTCGCTGCTCGAATGTCGATGTACTACGTCTCGCCCTTGCCTACGTTAGAGGGCCCTCCTCAACCACTCCACTAAGCTAGTAGCTCCTATGACATGTCGCATCAGGATCAACATGTCATGTGGCATGCCTCTCCACATCTCTATCAGCCTAGCATCGGCCTATATCTCTCTCATAGTGGTTGACCTGAATCCCTCCTCCACAAGTAGTCCACAGAGTTGGTCTCCCAATCCCATCCGAAATCTAGTGTCAGGCCTACGCCTCACACCAGCCAGTACCTGCACAACATGAGGACCAGGTCTGTCTGCATTGGCCTAAACCTCGACATCTACCGTCTCCTAATCATCATCAGGGTTTACACCTAGATCATTTGGTGGTGGTGGCATCTCATTGCAATCAAATTACCCAATGTCTGCAAAATATATATAAGTACACAACAATAACTAGACAATTTCATTAAACAGTTTAATAAAAACAAGTTAAAGAACATGTTAGGATAAATTTAAAGAAAACACTAATATTACCTCTATCATCCAGTGGCTCATCATCTGTGAAGAGGATGTTGGCACACCATCACTAATCCAAACCAACATATGGATAGGGGACCAGAAAAAAGGCATGATCATCAATGTTGGCTAGAAACTCCAATGCATCATGCGATATCCTCGCAAAAAATTCTGTCGTGCCCCTCTTGGGCGTCATCTATCCCCACATCTGCATCCGTACATCCAGCATCGACCTATGAGGCTATTGAAAAAGAGTAGGCCTCATCTCTAGAAACCTCTCAAAAAATAAATAAAATAGCTGTGTATCAAAATGGAAGTTCACCCTCTATTGTGCCTGAGCACGACATCTATCTAAATATGCACAGAATTACTGCAAAAAAATGGCAGACCGCCTCACAAGTCGTGGGCCCTGTAATAAAGAATCAACATAAAATAAAAGCGGGAAACTAATGTGTTGCCTGTCACTGGTATGGTGCACAATGGTCTAAATCAGTAGTGAAAGGCATTCACCTCCTGTCCACCAAATGAAGCAATCCATAACTGACCACCAAAGACCTGAAAATCTGTAGGAGACATTATATCAAAATTAATGTATCTCTGGGAGTACACCAACTAACTCCCTTCTGCATAGCCAACTAGGACCTCTAGGAACGAGGGAAAATCCTACCCTCCCCTCGATAGGCCGGTAATAAATAGATGTCCTCCTCAGTGGGCGCGTACCCCTGGTTAGGACCAACCCGGAAAGGCTGTCGGTGGGTATTCCACTTGAAGATAAGTTGTCGCAATAACCACCATGGCCCTTCAGGGATGTAGCCTTCTCATAGAACTTGAGGAGGCCTACCTCTCTTAGGAGCACCTGGGTAGCTGATGTAATAGGGCAAGAGTACATATCTCTCTCCCTCTCTTGTGCCTCCCATAGGTGAACCACATTATATTGGTCTGCCATATATTGTTGTTATTCCCTCTCTTCTCTCCTTTGACATCTTTGAATGATTAACATATTAAATAAAATGTTTTATTAAATAATACATGTATTTAGAAATATATATATATATATATATTGAAAAAAAAATCGGTGCGCCCAAAATATCAAGCATACACCAGTACCGGTGCATCTATTTTTATCATGCACCGGCTGCGATGCACCTGGAATTTTTAGCACACCACACATCATGACCTGTGATTTCTCAAGCAGTGCGTTGACTAAACTATCCAGCTCGGGGAGGATAATTGCGTCAACGCACCACCAAACATCATCTTGTGGTACACAGTGCAGTTGTTTAATCGATTGCACTGTTGACTATGAACAAATCCGGGAGCGCGGTACACTGATGAAACTACTCACCCCGAGGCAGATAGTTTCGTCAGCGCAACGTCCTCCTAGCATCATTACACGGTCAACGGTGCGGTGGTATAACCGACCACACCGTTGACTATGTACCAGTATCGGGAGGGCACTGTGCTGACCAAACTATGTGCCGCGGGCATATAGTTTAGGAAGCGCACCGCCCTCCTGACATCACTGCATAGTCAATGGTGCGATTGTTTACATGACCACACCATTGACTATGTCTAACTTTGTAAGGGCGGTGCGCTGACTAAAATATTCACCCCAAGGCGCATATTTCAATCAACGCACCACCCTCTCGCACTTGGAGAAGGTCAACGGTGCAATCGGGTATCCGACCACACCTCAATTTCTGTAAATTTAAAAAAAGCACGGTGTGTCATTTCGGTACCACACCGGAACCGGTGCGGATACCTTTAGCACCGGTCATGGTGCGGCTTGTAAATTTACAGGTAGCACCACAAACCGGTGTGAGTCGAATGGCTCGAGCACACCGCACAAGATTTTTTTTTTTTTAAGATGGTGAATTTTAAGCTATTTTACAAAACTAATCTGCTAAAAGGTTTAATTATGGAAAAAAAATTAAAATACATGTACATTTGGGCGTCGAGGAGGCATATTTTCAGTAGAATTTTCAAAACTAAATTTTCACACCGTTTTTCAAAATTCGAAATGGAGATGGTGGGCAATGAACAACAGCAGTGCGTGCAAAGGGAGCACTGATGGCAGGGCGCCTCAAACAAGGTAAATTTTCACTGGTGCTTGAGAGCTCTGGAGCACTGAAAAGTGAAAAATGTAGACTTTTGGCTGTAGTTTTTTTTTATTTAACCCTGTTCTAGTGCGCGGGTTTTTGAGGCACACCAGGCGGTTTATTACAACTGCATTAGGATGTTTCAGTTTTGGTGCGACTTTTTATGATGCACCGGGGCCAAATATGTGTAGATCATCGGTGCGCTATAGTAATTAGACGCATCGCAAAGGTTTGTACTGAGCGCACGGTATCTCGGTGTGCCATTTGTAGTACGCACCAGTGCTTTCTCTAGTGGAACGCATCGATGCGGTTTAGGATGAGAAACGCACCAGACAAAAAGCATCCGCAAAAACCTCCACCCGCCAACCTCTTCTAGTATCCTCCGATACAAACAGATGTCTGTGCTATTTTTATAAGAGGTTCCTCAAAAACATCCACTAGATGGTATTTTCCTTGTATCGAAGATACCCTCTCATCTCCATAATTACATTCTAGCATTTAGACTCTTCTTTTTTCTTCATGGTATAGTTATTTTTATATATCGTTGTTGGAAGCTAGATCATTGGATAGTGAAATATAATACTTATGCAGTTATTCCCACACTGTCCCATGGAAATAATATATTGAGCAACTCTTATTAAGGCTATCTTTAATTTTAGATAGTTAAATGGATCTTTATTTCGGGATTTTTTTCCCGAGGCATCCCACCTTGATTTACATCATGCTTGTGTGACAGTTTCCAATATTTGAACCTTTCCTACGCAATATGAAATGGTCTTCTTCCTGTTCTTGGCAATATCCTCTACTACCTATAGAAAATTGGTGAACTCTTGATGTTCTTCTATCACCTCCATAGGTTTGGGATATTATCCTCTAACCCACATAAGGCTCTCTTAATTATGCATATAAATTTTAAGAGCTTCCAACCAACTGACATGATTTCTCAAATACGATACAAATGCTCTCAATTGGACGTCCCCTATAACATGGTTGGGATTCCATCTTCGGTTAAGAAGTACCAAAAATTTATGTTGGTACAGTTCATAAAGAAAGTATTTTTCTAGATTCGTGCAGTCCATATACGCATCCATGAAACCATCATTGTGTTCAACCTAGAAAGGCTTATTTTGTATCATAACATTATTTTTAAACATCAAAAAAATTTCTTTCAGGTACATGTTAATTGGTTTGAGGATCCATACAACTAATCACACCATCCATTATTTGTCCGAGTTGTTTTTTATCATTCTCCAACTTTCTCACCTTCCTTTCCAACTCATCTAATGTATTTTTATGTTTTCGTAGTTTTTATATTCTTCACATCTGTTGCAAAGGTCATGAAGTGAGTTTTCTTGCAAATGGTAAAGTATTAGTTTTCCCTTACATGAGAAATTACACAACTCTCATTTATCCTTTGGTTCCTCATCCTCTGTCTACAAGCCTTTCCAGGTTGAACACAGTGATGGTTTCATGGATGTGTATATGGACTGCACAAATCTAGAAAAAGACTTGCTTTTCGAATTGTACCAACATAATTTTTTGGTACCTCTTAACAAAATATGGAATCCCAGCCATGTTATAGAGGATGTCCAATTGAGAGCATTTGTATCGTATTTGAGAAATCATGTCAGTTGGTTGGAAGCTCTTAAAATTTATATGCATCATTAAGAGAGCCTTATGTGGGTTAGAGGAAAATACCCTAAACCTATGGAGGTGATAGAAGAACATCAAGAGTTCTTGACAGCGAGGTCCTTCCTCAACCCTGGTTTACCTTGGTCCCAACCTCAATCTGTGTGTAAGTGCATCCAATTTTTCATGCCCAATCAACTTCACATCCGGCAATCTCACACTTCTCTTATTCTACGCTGGAAAATTCAAACAAATAAGTCTAGGATATTTTAATATCTCAATTCAGAGAATTGAGATATTAATTCAACATTCCTCTATAGCTATAGCCCGATATTCCATTACGTATACATATGCGCCACGCCTCCGTTCAACGTTAGAGCATCCCAATATGGTTAACCCCCACGCACATAATTTCGACCATATACAATATACCATTCGGACCTTGGTTAATTATCAATCACCACTATATATTAAAGTCTCCCCCTAAATATTAAACTTCGTAATAATTACGCCTTTGAAATTAACTACCGAGACACGTATGCAACCCTTCCGGGTCCCGCCAGCCACGTACCCTGGTTAAACCTCGAGGGGATCCAACGATCCAGAAGGCGTCGTGCTTCCACCGTTGATCGCACGGCCAAAATGCATGAACAATAATGCGTGATGGCATGCAGTGGAAGTGGTTTTCCCCGACCGCTTGAGGCCACGTGGCAGACGGCTAATGGAATCGCTCCCGATTCTTAAAAACCGCTTGCCCGACAGAAGGTGGTGCGATGAAACCCACTGGTTCGCTCCAACCCGCTGTTAATGTTCATCTCGGTCATGGTTCCGCTCTTTCCACGCTCCAGGTTCCGCTCTACTCCGTTGCGCTCAAGTTCCACTCCTTTTGCTCGGGTTCTTCCAGGGTTACCACAGATTCTATTATTCGCTCGACGGTTGATTCTTGGGACAACACTCTCCGTTCACAACAGAACGGGCATATTCTTGTAACGGGGGTTTCACTTACACATAACTCTCAACCATAACGTTCTCATGTCACTGCTCAATTACACACAGTCCACTGTCACGGCACTTAACACGGGGTTCTATCACGCAGTTAACACCGAGACTCACAACTAATCAATACCTCGGCATGGCTCTTCACATGGATTATACAACTACTCCTTGGGATGAATCCATATATTTCCGGTGGTCTTAACACAGGGATTTACCACACATTCTCATCACTGATCGCATAGACAGACTCTTAAATAAATCACAGAGTCTTAATTACACCCAACTCACGGAGATACAGGAATTCTTCACATAGAATTAAACCAACAATTGCACAGTTACACTAAGATAATTTCCTCATACAATTCGACCAAGAAGACATAAAGTCACACATGGAAATTATGAAAAATTCTCCATAAATAGATATATATATATATATACATACGGGTGATAAATCTACAAGCAAATTCTTAGAATTCATGACGGAATGAGATATTAGTTTAGTGGCCATTATCCTCCTACTCTTTCTTTGAAGGTTCTCTACCTCTCTCTCTCCCTCTA
The DNA here is from genome assembly GCA_034641835.2 of Pinus albicaulis. Taxonomy (NCBI): domain Eukaryota; kingdom Viridiplantae; phylum Streptophyta; class Pinopsida; order Pinales; family Pinaceae; genus Pinus; species Pinus albicaulis. The sequence goes on from CM076581.1 coordinate 114,920,849, forward strand.
CGGTACTCATCTAACCTCTTTGTGGGTTACATTTATACAAACATTTCAACAACTCTTAGTATTCCACTTTCTGAATCTAGACTCAATAACTGAATTAATCCTAAACTGACTCTTCGTATTCCTATCTCCACCAATTCTCACGTTCTCAAAATAGCTTGAGAAAAATTACAATTCCCTACCAAAATATTCAAAATATTAATATTTACAAGAAATTCGAAGAACATGGGACCCCCTATGTCTACTTATGTACAAAGTAACTTTTGAGCCTAATGCCCCTACATCAGACTCCCAAGCTTCAAATTTTTCATGGTCTCCTGATCATGTGCTCTTTGTCTCTGCCTCCAGGATCCCATACTTGGTTTTTCTATTGTCCATCAGTTGTATCATTGTTCAACTGACCTTCTCCAGGCTTCTAGACTTTGTTCTGTAATCTACCCCCAGCTATGCTTTCACAATATGCCATTGTCTTTCTCTTGCTGAAACCCTCCTACTTTCCTTCTGCTATCTGCTACTCCTGAGTCACTCTCATCATCAGTATTCTGATGTACTCAATCTCCATGTCCAACTTATCCTTTGGCTGGAAACTATCTTTCCCTCTGCTACTGCTTCGAATCTCACATGCTATCAATATGTTTACTACTTCTGCGGGTGTCATCCTCCATGTTGTATCTGCTGCCACCATGGGTGTTGCTACTGCCAATGTTGCCTCTGCGCAACCAACCTAAATATCCCTTAGGATATTTCCCTCTGCAGCACCTTTATTTTGTTCATCATCTACAAATTCACTCTCAGAAAATAATTCACCATTTAATTTCCTACTAGCAGTGAAATACTCGTCCAGTATACTAGTAAACAGAAATTGATTCTGCAAGCTAGTATCTATTCCTCTCTTATTCATAGCTTCAGGCATCCTTGCTCCAGGGTCTGCAATCCCCTTTTCTTCTTCAAATTCTCTCAGAAAATAGTTCAGCCATTTCGCCTGTGTTTGTTTTATATCTTCAACATGTTGGAAGTTAGATTCAACATCTTTTCCTTCCTCTTGGGCAATATTCAGCAATTTCCTCTCATCCTCCTGATGGATTGTGGAGATCCAATCAAGTTCTCTAGCCACTGTATCTTCATCCTCTATCAGCATGGAATGCTGATTCTTCCTCACTTCAGCAGCTTCCAAAACTTGTTCTTCAGGCTGGCTTTGGCCTACCCAACTAGCCAACTCTTTTCTGTCAATGAAATTGATAATTCCCTGTCTATGAGACATGGTTTTCTCATCCTCCTTCAGCAACATTTTTTCTTCTCTCAGGACAATTTCAAAGGATGAATTGTCTTCTGCATCACCTGTACACATAAACAAATTGTCAGTGTTAAAACCATGAGACCCAATGGTCTCAATTGATGGCCTGGTCACGAATTCTTCTCCCGGAATTTCTAAGTTTGGTTCAAGGCTCAGAAATTCTTCATCATCTTTTTCTTCAGTTGTCGGAGTCATCTCTACTGCTCCAATCATCATGCCCAGATGCTGGTCCTTCACTATGTTTTCAGCCAACATAGTTTCCTTCTCATTCATTTCTCCAACAACTTCCAACTGTTGTTCTTACTCTTTCTCTGTATGATTAACACATGAATCATTAGCAGTAAAGTTCCAGTGCTTCAATGTCTCCTTCTTCTCTGACAACACATCATTATGTTGTGCAGAACTCCTTTCCAAACCTTCTGTCAGCACCTCAGCATGTTGATCTGCATCCTCCAGGAGACTGTCAGCTAGCCTCACTTTTCTTCCATCATCTACTTCATGAACTCCATCCATGAAGATCTTCCTGCCTTGCTTTCCCAAGAACTCATTTAGTGCATAGTCCTCTGCTTTTCCAATTCTCTTCTTTGAGAATCCAACCTCCAATATAACTCAACAAATTCAATAGGAGCATATTTCGGGAACCTTACACAACTTTTTATGCCTCTGCTTATTCTTGAACAATCCTCTATTGTCCATTCTCTCTCAGCTTCAACATTCTGCTGGATATCTTCATTTGAACCTTTTGTCTTCATCTCTCCCTGAGATCTCACTATCTCAACATTGATCTGAAAAGATATCAGATTCAATGTCTTCTTCTCATCAACAAACTCTGAAGCTTGTTCATCTTCCTGTGGTGTACCAGCAAACACACACAAATTTTTAGTTTTCAAATCACAAGACCTTTCAGTCTTGGCTGCTTCCTCAAGCACTTCTTCTTGAACAGGTCTGCACATGGAATCTTCAATTTCCATCTTTGCCTCAAGAACTCTGGGTTCTTCTTCCTCTGTGGAGTCTTTCATCACTTCACATTTTTTAGACTCAAGAACACAAGCCCTCACATCATCTGGACTTGTCCAATAACTTAGGAATTCCTCAATTATTTCCTCCTCAGCAAGACAAGATTCTTGCTGCCTCAAGTCTTCACTATGTCTCACAAGATCTCCTACAGGTCTCCACTCTTCATCTGTGCTCTGTTCTGCCTCACAAGCAGAAATTTCTTCTTTCAACTCAGCTGATCTAAGTTCTTCCCTCAATAGGGCAATCTTCTTTTGCCTCAACCTCATCTGTAATGGTTTCCATTTCACATTCTTCCTCATGAGCCAACCAACTCTCTGGCTTTCTTCTATCCTTATTTTCAATATATTGAACTCTTCCCTGATCTCAGCAAATTCCTTCCAATACTCTTCATCTGTGAGTCTCTTTCTCATGCCAATTGTCTTGGAATCTTCTGTCATTCTTTTGTTGTGGCTTCTCCCAGAACCTCTGAAATCTTTGCAGTCTCTGCCATGGCTCTCAGTAGCCATTTTCTTCTCTAGGAGTTCTTCACTCACAAGCTACACTAATCCTCTGCAATAGCAAGCTCTCTTGCTGCAACTTACCTCACCAAGCTTCTCTCCTGAGCTCCGACTTTTGGCAAGTACTGGTCCCCTTCTCTGCAGGAACCTTATAGGCTTCACTCTGCAACTTCTCTCAAGAACACCTCTGCTCTCTGCTCATCCAACCTCTGTTGGGAATCTTCCAGGTTCTGCCACACTCTTTCTGCACGCAGAATCCCTTACTGGATTCTTCTATCACTTCTCTCAAAGTTGTGATCTACTTCTGCTGAGATGTATTCAATTGTCTACACTCTGACTTCTGCAAATAATCCTTCAACCAGAGTTAACACTGCTCACTTCTCTTGAGAACACTACAAATGTCCTCCTTATCTAGCCTCTAGCTGAATACCAGGCTCACTACCTTCACTATCAATCTCTGTCTTCAATTTTCAGCAACCATAATTCTGCAACTATAATTTCAAATCAGGTTAAAGTTAATTACCTGCAAGATCATGATCTTGTCCTCCACTCACTCCACAATCCTGTTCACTTCAAATATGTATGCTGCATGTCAGGCTTCCAAATCTGCAGTCTTCTGTTAAACAGACTTCAAATTTTCTTTCCTATTTAGTACATGTGCATTTCCAAAACAAAATTTTCAGCGAACTTACTAAATTCTAGCTCTGATACCACTTGACAGCGAGGTCCTTCCTCAACCCTGGTTTACCTTGGTCCCAACCTCAATCTGTGTGTAAGTGCATCCAATTTTTCATGCCCAATCAACTTCACATCTGGAAATCTCACACTTCTCTTATTCTACGCTGGAAAATTCAAACAAATAAGTCTGGGCTATTTTAATATCTCAATTCAAAGAATTGAGATATTAATTCAACATTCCTCTATAGCTATAGCCTGACAGTCCATTACGTATACATATGCGCCATGCCTCCGTTCAACGTTAGAGCATTCCAATATGGTTAACCCCCACACACATAATTCCGACCATATACAATATACCATTCGGACCTTGGTTAATTATCAATCACCACTATATATTAAAGTCTCCCCCTAAACATTAAACTTCATAATAATTTCACCTTTGAAATTAACTACTGAGACACGTATGCAACCCTTCTGGGTCCCGCCAGCCACGTACCCTGGTTAATCCTTGAGGGGATCCAACGATCTAGAAGGCGTCACATCTCCACCGTTGATTGGACGGATATCGCACAGCCAAAATGCGTGAACAATAACGCGCGATGGCGCGCAGTGGAAGCGGTTTTCCCCGATCTCTTGAGGCCATGTGACAGACGACTAATGGAATCGCTCCCGATTCTTAAAAACCGCTTGCCCGACGGAAGGTGGTGCGATGAAACCCACTGGTTTGCTCCAACCCGCCGTTACTGTTCATCTCGGTCACGGTTCCGCTCTTTCCATGCTCCAGGTTCCGCTCTACTCCGTTGCGCTCAGGTTCCACTCCTTTTGCTCGGGTTCTGCCATGGTTACCACAGATTCTATTATTCGCTCGACGGTTGATTCTTGGGACAACACTCTCCGTTCACAACAGAACGGACCTATTATTGTTACAGGGGTTTCACTTACGCATAACTCTCGACCATAACGTTCTCATGCCACTGCTCAATGACACACAGTCCACTGTCGCAGCACTTAACACGGGGTTCTATCACACAGTTAACACCGAGACGCACAACTAATCAATACCTTGGCATGGCTCTTCACATGGATTATACAACTACTCCTTGGGATGAATCCATATATTTCCAGTGGTCTTAACACAGGGATTTACCACACATTCTCATCACTAATCGTGTAGACATACTCTTAAATAAATCGCAGAGTCTTAATTACACCCAGCTCACGGAGATACAAGCATTCTTCACACAGAATTAAACCAACAATTGCACAGTTACACTGAGATAATTTCCTCATACAATTCGACCAAGAAGACATAAAGTCACACATGGAACTTATGAACAATTCTCCATAAATAGATAGATATATATATATATATATATATATATACATACATACAGGTGATCAATCTCAAAAGAAAATTCTTACGAATTCATGACAGGCCAGATATTCCGTTTAGTGGCCATTATCCTCTTACTCTATTTCTGAAGAGGTTCTCTACCTCTCTCTCTCTCCCTCTATGGTACTTATCTAACCTCTTCAGGGTTACATTTATACAAACAGTTCAGCAACTCTAAGCATTCCAATTCCTGAATCTAGACTCAATAACTGAATTAATCCTAAACTGATTCTTCATATTCCTATCTCCACCAACTTCTCATGTTCTCAAAATGACTTGAGGATAATTACAATTTCCTACCAAAACATTCAAAATATTAATATTTACAAGAAATTCAGAGAACATTGGACCCCTTATGTCTACTTTATGTACAAGTAACTTTTGAGCCTAATGCCCCTGCATCGGTTCTCCAACTTTCCAGAGGTAGTAGAGGATATTTCCAAGAACAGGCAGAAGACCATTTCATATTGCGTGGGACAGATTCAAATATTGGAAACTGTCGCACAAGCATGTTGTAAATCAAGGTGGGATGCCTCGGGAATAAAATACTAAAATAAATATCTCCATTTAACTACCTAAACTTAAAGATAGCCTTAACAAGGGTTGCTTAGTATATTGTCTCCATGGGATAGTGTGGGAATAACTGCATAGGTATTATATTTCACTATCCAATGATCTAGCTTCCAACAACGATATATAAAAAGAACTATACCATGAAGAAAAAAGAAGAGTTTGAATGCTAGAATGTAATTATGGAGATGAGAGGGTATCTTCGTCTTAGTCAAGTAGGATAGAGTGATTATTGTGTCAGCAATATTCATGAACTTCCCCCTTAGAAAAATTATCATATCAACAATAAAAAAGCCCCTTCATCCACAGATTCATATTGATGCACTGGCTCACCATTGCTGGCTCACCTCGGGAATATATTGCAAGCAATGAGAATCTAACAAGTAAACAACCAAGCAAGCCCGTATCACATCTCGAAACTGTCTAATGAAGCTCTTATATCATATCTTCCATACTAATGTGTGAGAACTATTTGTGATGATTTGCGAAAAAGGGTTATGTGTATCCTTCTAAGGGTACATTAGCGAATGAAAAGTATCTGCCTCAAATGGTAATAAGTGTAACATAGCCATCCACGTATGGTAACAATGAGAACATAGTCATATTCGTATGGAGTATAAATTGATTTCGTTTAAATTTGTTTTATCTCATTTAACGACTAGTCACCAAAAGATATCAGCAAGTCATATGGTTATATAATATTCTCCTAGTAAATTATCTCAAGTTTAAGTGACTCAAGTAATGGTGACTTCTCAGTGATGTTTTAGTGAGTGAAGTAATGGTCACTACTTAAGGGAGTGGAGTAATGGTGTTTAAGATGGGAATTTTTATCGAAAGGTGCAAAGACATGTGGAAAGTGTTTTGTTTTTTTTAACATTTCGAATATATATACAATAACATTTTCAATAGAAGGGTTTCTAATGTTTTATTAGAAGTTGGGGATCAATTAGTCAAATGATCTCGGAGGTCGGGTATATCTTCAAAGGGCTAATGTGTCAAGGGGTCTAACTTTTGTAGGATGTAATTTTATAAAAATGGGCTTTTTACACACACACACACACATATATATATATATATTGTAATAAACTAGAGCTCTATCAGTGTCAATATTGAGATATAATGGAGGAAAACCAGAGCAGATAAATTAAGGAAATCAATAGGAAAGTTGGGAAACTGAAGATAGTTGCATATTGGGATTGCAAATAAACAAAGTAAAAAATGGAGGGAACTAAATATATGATTACCGCATTAACCATATAAGTAGTATTAACTTGGCAACATGAATTCCCGATAATTGTGTACACCTCAAAGTTCCAAGAAATTTCTAACAAGATACCTGCTAAATATCCCCAATGTTCAAGCAACCACTTCAATTATTATGAAATAGTGATCTAAGTACCCCTTAGAAGAATCCAAAGACCCATTTACTTTAACTATTCTAGGAGTTTTGTGGCAAACTACTTACCAACTTTGACACAATATAATTTTTATATTTTTCTTATCAAATAACATTCCAATAAGCCTTTGAATTTCTTTTAGAGGATGTGAATTTGACATATCCACGAACCCATATTTCTTTGTATTCCATATGGATTTACATTTAAGTTCTATTGCGACAATATATTTCCATTTCCAGAGAATATCAATGCTAACTTGAATAATGACCTTTCCAAATGAAAACAATAGAGTAATTCTTTGAGGATTCGTCACCTCAAATGACTGGGAAACAACAGAGGTTCTCTGAGTCCTCACCTCAACTGGTCTTGGGGATTTGTGACAAACAACTTACCAATTTTGAAGCTTAGTGACAAGCTACTATCGAATTTGATACTTTAGTGAACTGCTATATTATTTTTCTTCTCAAATAGCATTCCAACAAGCCTATTTGTCAAATTTTCATTTCTTTCATAGAATATCTAAATTTGAATAAACAACCCATAATCCTTTGTAATCCATATGACTTACATTTATGTTTGGATACAAAATCTAATTACCTTTCTAGTGAATGTCAATGAAATTAACAAACTTTAATTACTTTTTCAAGATAAGTTGTAGGAAACAACATAATGCACTCATATCAAAACATCTAATTTATAGTAATGCAAACCATATACGCACGGTAAAGAATAATGAAGATTCACATGAATAATTTGTCTGTGTATATCATATATACATAGCGAAGCATAATGAATCATGTTTTAAATTCAATAATATTCATTATCACAAAGGATAACAATCCTACTATGTTCCACAAAATTTCACATTAACATGTGATCTTAGAACCCCTGATAAAGTTCACATGGAATAAAATACTATATGACCAAAACCATTTAAAACTCCACTTGTTATTCACAAATTTTACACCTAGGCACGAACAATTGACTTATAATTACCTAATTTTTTTTATTTCCAGCACTAAATTTATCTTGACATCAAAGCTTGTATATAAAATTTACACCATAACTTAATAGAACTTTGAGTTGTGTGAAAAAATGTGACCTGGGACTTCAAAGCTCATGTTATAATCTCAATTGATGTAACTCCCCCACCCCGTCCTCTTCATCCTCTTTCTCCCCTTCCCCTTCCATGCATCTTGAACAAAAGAGTGATTGTGATAATTGAAACAAATCCAACTGTCTCCAAGCCAAAGTGAAAAATTGCAAATCAAATCAACAATCGATTATGGAGACCAATCTAACACAATTAAAGTAAAAGAAACAAGCATGATAAAAGTATACCCTTTCATATGATAAGATATGTGCTCATAATTGAATGCAGAACGCGACCACCCTAATTCCTTAAAACAACAAAAACACACATATTGCAAGCCACACTTTCAATACATAAGTAAAAATTATGGAAGGAATTGCCAAAGAACAATGTAATGTTGAATGTTATTTCTTTTGATATTGAAAATAGCATAATAAGCATCAAATTCTGAAGTTATTACTTATGGAAACAACCCCTCTTCAATTGGATCCCAAACATTTGTGATGCTTGTTGAGTTGATTTTTGTCATATGATGTAGACCAATAATGTTTCCATGTTAAATGAAAATGCAATTATGTAGACAACTAATAAAAATATTTAAAAATATGCTTTGAGCTTTTAAAAGTAAAAACTCAGAGGAGAACCATTAAAATATAAAAGCATAAAATTCAACAAAGTTTCCTACAAACATAAAATATGGGATACCATATAACTTCTAGGTGGTTTACGGATAAAGCACCATACTGAGACCTTGAGATTCATTAACGAGCAAGCAACTCAAGGACTCAATATCAACCTCAACAATTGATTTTTTTCAAGGTTGATATTGACCATCCAATTAATAGGCAAGCAAGTTGAGCACCAAAGGATAAAGGTGCATGATGAGAACACCCCCTTCCCCTCCCATATCGTTGCATCTAATGCATGACTAGCTAAGTGGTGACCGAGCCCAAGTGTGGCTAAGATAAAGAAGAAAGAGGAAAGAAAATAAAGGAAAAAGAAGAAAGAAGAGATAAAGGGGAGAAAGAGAAGGTGGTTGAGGGTGATGAGGTAGACCAAGTAGGGTAGGATGATGACATGGCACCACCCCAGGGTGCCAAGTGTGCCAAAGGATAATTCAGTGCCACATCACTAAGCCAAAATAATTATAATTTTTCTTATGATTTTAGAGGTCATAAGATTCAGGAGCATTTTTTAGTCCCTAAACGATTTTTGTATATGAAAAAACTTGATAAGACTATGTGTACTAGCGGTACATGTAGATTTTTCAGTTTACATGGAAGATCATGTAGATAGATTTCCAATGAGATGCTACGCTCAAAAAATAGAGTTAGTGTGAGTGAGATTCACTTGAAACAAATAAAGGGAAATATAAAGTTTCAGTTTATTTTCAAAAGGCATATATCCCTACTTAGAACTTAGAATGGAGCATAATAGTAGTCAAGGGAAAGTTCATGGATAGAGGAATCTGACCATGGAATCAAATCTGGGGTCATAGAATATAAATCAATAGGAAAGAAGCACAAATATGTTTGTAGTTTTATAAGGATAGATTAGAATAAATGGCCAAACTTCAAAAGGCCATAACTTCATCCCATGTATTAGAATTGGGAACATGAACAGTCAATGGAAAGCTAATGAAGAGAAAAATACATCAATCCACCTATGGTTTTGATTTTGGTAGTAGAAAGTCTTAAAAATAAAAATAAGGTTAACAATGACCTTAAAGGATGAAAAAATATGTCATTACATATTTTTAAATTACTTTTATCTAACGAAATTGTTTTCTACACATTTTGCAGAACTATGAGTACCTGAAGCACAGATAATTCCCAAGGAACTCTCAACCATGAAGAAGAATTGAAGGGAATGAATATCAACATAAGCAAAGAGGATATAGAGTCTAATGAGCACCAGAGTAGGAAAGAGTATTTTGAGTTGATTAAAACTATGAAGAGTTTGAAAATGGAGATACAAAGCCACACAAATGATAATTAAATGATAATTAAAGCCTAGGATGATGAAAAAAATCGATACTCAACTACTCCCAAGCTTTAATAAATTACAAAGGAAAGTTAAGATGGGATCAAGTTCATGGCATGGAGAAGAAGGAAAATCTCATACAAGAAGAGAGAATTACATAACATATAGACATGCATGGAGTGTTACTAAGACTCATAATCCATGCCATTCACGTGATTACTTAGTTAGAAAGGGACATTCATATGAGGAATCATAAATCTGTTGAGATTCAACAAGATGATGATCCTAGTGAAAATTAAGCACCTACACTAGGTGGGGCCCGCAGGCTATTTTTAAGTGATATGTCTATTTTTAGAATTTGGATCAAAGTCTATTTTTAGCAGTAATCTATTTATAGATGGTTGAACAAATTATATGGATGGATGGGTGTCTAATTTTGGAATGCATGTGCGAATTTTTTCGTGGAATGCATGTCTAAAAATAGAATGCATGTCGATTATTGTTAGCCCTTAACAATAATCAGACAATAAATAATAATCTATTCTCTTGAAGCACTTGATTTCAGTTAACTGATGTGGAAAACCAGTTAACTGAAGGAATTTCGAGTTCAAAGGTTGGTTGGTGGGACATGCTAGTGGAATTCATTCTAATTGAGTGATACAAATTTGTAACAGAGTTGGATGTGTAGTTATGTGAGTTGTAAAGTAGTTTAACTCAGTTAAGTGAGTTAAACTCAGTTGTGCTAGTTGTAACTAGTTTTTTCTCACTTTAATATTTTTGGCTCATCTGTTTATGTGCATGTGACCAATAACGCTAGGAAGAAGCCAGAGCCGACTGCTAAAGTTGGGATATTTGTGGGGTACATAGAAGCACCCCATAATTATCGTGTGTATTTTCCAAATAGTCGAATGAATGTGGTGCGACGGGATATAAAATTCAATGAGGAGAAAGCCATGAAGTTGTTGCTTGAGAGGGAGCTAGACTTGCATGCAGAGGAGGAACTGCTTGTTCCCAAAGATGAGTCTCTAGATGTGGATGTGGCAAACCAGTTAACTCTTAAATCTTGTAGTTAGCCTTGGTTACCTTAAACCAATTATTTAATTTAATAGAATATTGAATAATTTATATTAATGGAGATTTATTATGTTTATTTTGAAATTAGATTTTTTTAGATTTTAATTTTAGTAGAGTAAACATATAAATTAAAGGCTTTGTCTACAAGCATCACTAATTTGTCTGGAAGGCAATTTTCTTGCTCTAATCCTGTAAAAATATATATATATATATATGGTAGAAATGGGTTCAGTATCATCAAAAACCCATGGGGTATCCAAAATCTTGAAGTTTGACAGTTGTAACCTAGATTTTCAAAAATTTCTGCTCTATTTTGTCATAATCTTACCAGAGTTTCAATTATTTTAGAGACTAATCTATGGATGTTTTAAACTAATCTCTAAATTTTCTTCTTTAGCTATAGTTCCAAGTTCCAAGTTTTTTTTTTTTTTAATTATTATTTAATAAAATTCAACGTTTAATGTATTTACAATAGTCGATAGCTTACATCAGGAGATTTTAGGCCATCTCATATTGACTATCGTGAACCTCGAAAGTGGTCTAGGGAAGTAATTTGTTTAGAGACTAAGACTAAGCAAAATGGGTGGTTTAGGGAAGTAATATGTTTAAATTTTAAATTTTCTTTTTATCCTCGTTGGCCGCTTCCCACTTGCGTTCGCGAGATTTCGATTTCGATTCGACCTCTTGAGACCACATTAAATTCATCTACTCTATTGAAACTTGCATCCTGATTTTTAATTAATAATATTCAAAGCTGGAATATATTTACTCACTTTATATTCTACTCTAAGAGTAAGTAGTCGACAGCTTACATCACATCAGGAGATGTTAAGCGAACTCATATGGACTGTGGAGAACCTCGAAATTGAATAGGAGATGTAAAGCGAACTTATATTGACTGTGGAGAACCTCGAAATTGAAATTTAACAATAGTACGGATGGAGGACGTCAGAGTGGAAACTGAATAGGAGATGTTAAGCGAACTGTGGAGAACCTCGAAATTGAAATTTAACAAGAGGACAGAGGGAGGACGTCAGAGTGGAAACTGAATAGGAGATGTTAAGCGAACTCATATTGACTGTGGAGAACCTCGAAATTGAAATTTAACAAGAGGACGGAGGGAGGACGTCAGAGTGGAAACTGAATAGGAGATGTTAAGCGAACTCATATTGACTGTGGAGAACCTCGAAATTGAAATTTAACAAGAGGACGGAGGGAGGACGTCAGAGTGGAAAGAGTGAGCACAATAAGCCTGGCCTCGGAGCAGAATATTTTACAATCCAACGAACCCAAAACTTAAATTCTCATTCGTTCGATACGTCACTGCTTTTTTATATTTACTTCACTGCGTTTCCTCATTAGCAGCCTCACAGTTGCGTTTGCGTTCCCGATCACATCTCTTACCTTCACTTCGACCACTTGATGGAGAATCTGATTTACAGTCTCCTCTTTAACTACGAATATTCAAAACCCATTCATCCCTGTATCTCCACACGTTTCATGGATATAAAATTTTGGATATTTAAATTGTTTTTAAAAATTTACTAATGTTAATAGTATTTTATTTATTTATATATTATAATTAAATAGGTTAAATTGTTAAGAAAATTGGTATAATAAGTCATAGGTTTGACCCAAAATATTCAAACAAAAGATTGGTATTGGTATCATAAGCCATCTTATTGGACTATCATATTAATAAGCCATAGTATTGGACTATCATATTAATAAGCCATAGTATTGGACTATGGTATTAATAAACATTATATTAATTAATGATATTGGTCCATTGTATTATATTGACTCATTGTATTATAACAATATAATAATGACATATAATCATATTTATTTCATATCCAACTATATAAAATAGCCATAGATTTACAAATTCTTATAGCTATTCCAGCAAAGTAAATATTCAGCTTTGTTGTGTTGTGCGGATATTAACCTCAAAGCAAGCAATATGTCTGCAGGAATGACCATTGATTTTGAAGCTTTCAGGAAATTCCAGAGGGCAGATGGCTTCGCTTCAATCCTTGCTATCGGCACAACCAATCCCCCCAATGCTATGGATCAGAACACATATCCAGATTACTACTTTCGAATCACCAATAAGGAGGATAACACAGACCTCAAGGATAAGTTCAAGCGAATATGTAAGTTTAGTTTTGTCCAGGCCAAGAGATTCATCAATCATCATAAACTTGTGATTAAATAGATTTTTGGATACAAAAATATTGATATTATTGTTTTTGTAATCTAATTTAATCATATGACCGACACTTGCAGGTGAAAGGTCGGAAATAAAACAAAGATACATGTACCTGACAGAGGACATTTTGAAGAAGAATCCAGATTTGTGCGCATTCCTTGAGGTGCCATCCCTGGACACACGCCAGGCGATGTTGGCGGCGGAGGTGCCCCGGCTGGGAAAAGAGGCGGCTGAAAATGCAATTAAGGAGTGGGGGCAACCCAAGTCGAGGATCACTCATCTCATCTTTTGCACCACAACCACTCCGGATTTACCCGGAGCCGACTTTGAGGTAGCCAAGTTGTTGGGCCTGCACCCCAATGTGAAGAGAGTGGGCGTGTTCCAACATGGTTGCTTCGCTGGAGGCACCGTTCTTCGCCTGGCGAAAGACCTTGCCGAAAACAATCGAGGAGCTCGGGTGCTAGTCGTGTGCAGTGAAACCACCGCTGTTACCTTTCGCGCACCATCCGAGACTCACCTCGATGGCTTGGTGGGCCAAGCTCTATTTGGTGACGGTGCGTCTGCCCTCATCGTGGGAGTCGATCCCATCCCTCAAGTGGAGAAGCCATGTTTCGAAATCGTTTGGACAGCCCAAACAATTGTTCCCAACAGCGACGGAGCAATCGGTGGGAAGGTGAGAGAGGTGGGACTGACCTTCCAACTCAAAGGCGCGGTTCCGGATCTCATCTCTACCAACATTGAAAAGTGTCTGGTGGAGGCGTTCGCTCAGTTCAATATCTCTGACTGGAACCAGTTGTTCTGGATTGCTCATCCCGGAGGACGTGCCATCCTTGATCAGGTGGAGGCGAAACTCAATCTGGATCCCACAAAACTCAGAGCCACCAGGCACGTTATGAACGAGTACGGAAACATGTCCAGTGCATGCGTCCACTTCATATTGGATGAGACCAGGAAGGTGTCTAGACAAAACGGATTTTCAACCAGTGGAGGGGGATTCGAAATGGGAGTCCTCTTTGGATTCGGGCCGGGCCTCACCGTCGAAACAGTCGTTCTCAAGAGCCTTCCTTCCCCTTAAATATTCAAACATCTACATCTAAGCAAGCTTTAGAATAAATGTAAATGTGAGCAGGCCAGGCCATTAATTACAGTGTATCTAAGCTTTAGAATATTATAAATCAATCATGTGAGCAGGATGATATGGTGATTTGTATCCAATAAATGAGACTTGAATTTCTAAGCTTACAGATTCAAATTCAAATTCTTCCAAGAGGGTACACTTTGACTATATCTTTCTTTCTTAATAAAATAAATGGTTACAGTTTTAAATTATTCTAAAACGTAGAATCTCTCATATTACTATTACTAATCCTAAAACTAAAACTAGTTAGAAAATAAATTGAAAGGAGTGCTATTCCTTAAAAGCCTTGCATATATCAATTTAAAAGATGAATCAATGTTAAAAATATGAATCATATGACCGTCGCTTGCAGGTGAAAGGTCGGAAATAAAACAGAGATACATGTACCTAACGGAGGACATTTTGAAGAAGAATCCAGATTTGTGCGCATTCGTTGAGGTGCCATCCCTGGACACACGGCAGGCGATGTTGGCGACGGAGGTGCCCCGACTGGGAAAAGAGGCGGCTGAAAATGAAATTAAGGAGTGGGGGCAACCCAAGTCGAGGATCACTCATCTCATCTTTTGCACCACAACCACTCTGGATTTACCCGGAGCCGACTTTGAGGTAGCCAAGTTGTTGGGCCTGCACCCTAGTGTGAAGAGAGTGGGTGTGTTCCAACATGGTTGCTTCGCCGGAGGCACCATTCTTCGCCTGGCGAAAGACCTTGCCGAAAAAAATCGAGGAGCTCGGGTGCTAGTTGTGTGCAGTGAAACCACCACCGTTACCTTCCGCGCACCATCCGAGACTCACCTCGATGGCCTGGTAGGCCAAGCTCTTTTCGGGGACGGTGCGTCTGCCCTCATCGTGGGAGTCGATCCCATCCCTTAAGTGGAGAAGCCCTGTTTCGAAATCGTTTAAACAGCCCAGACAGTTGTTCCCAATAGCGACGGAGCAATCGGTGGGAAGGTGAGAGAGGTGGGACTGACCTTCCAACTCAAAGGCGCAGTTCCGGATCTCATCTCTACCAACATTGAAAAGTGTCTGGTGGAGGCGTTCACTCAGTTCAATATCTCCGACTGGAACCAGTTGTTCTGGATTGCTCATCCTGGAGGACGTGCCATCCTTGATCAGGTGGAGGCAAAACTCAATCTGGATCCCACAAAACTCAGAGCCACCAGGCACGTTATGAGTGAGTACGGAAACATGTCCAGTGCATGCGTCCACTTCATATGGGATGAGACCAGGAAGGCGTCTAGGAAAAACGGATGTTCAACCAGCGGAGGGGGATTCGAAATGGGAGTCCTCTTTGGATTTGGGCCAGGCCTCACCGTCGAAACATTCGTTCTCAAGAGCCTTCCTTCCTCTTAAATATTCAAACATCTACATCTAAGCAAGCTTTAGAATAAATGTAAATGTGAGCAGGCCAGGCCATTAATTACAGTGTATCTAAGCTTTAGAATATTATAAATCAATCATGTGAGCAGGATGATATGGTGATTTGTATCCAATAAATGAGACTTGACTTTCTAAGCTTACAGTTTCAAATTCAAATTCTTCCAAGAGGGTACACTTTGACTATATCTTTCTTTCTTAATAAATAAATGGTTACAGTTTTAAATTATTCTAAAAGGTAGAATCTCTCATATTACTATTACTAATCCTAAAACTAAAACTAGTTAGAAATTAAATTGAAAGGAGTGCTCTTCCTTCAAAGCCTTGCATATATCAATTTAAAAGATGAATCAATGTTAAAAATATGAATTGCTTCATCCTCTTCATATTGGACAATAAGATGAAGGTGTTTTCAATAATCTAATCATTAAACGTTCATGGAAAATCTAAAGTTTGCAATAAACATGAACAATGTGTTTTTACAACTGCACAACTTTACTCCATGACTCTCTTTATCATATACCGTGTCACATCTACAATTGTGCTTTGGTATCTCTTTATCATGGATCATGGTGGGAATGGGAGTGTATTTGTTATACTTTGGTATAGGCTTTCGAATGTATTTTCTTTGTTTTGTGTTTTGTGTGTTTTGGTATGTTGTTTTGTGTTTCTTGTTTAAATTTATTTTACTTGTTGTTTTTCTTGTGTATATTGACTTTAGTATTTAATATTTGAACATTAATATTGTAACTGGTTTATGTGTTGATTTTATTCTTTTAATAAGGTAGTAGGTAAGTTGTAAGTATTTGCTTAGTGGTAAGTGCAATTATAATTAAGTATAGTTTTATTGGATTTAATGATTTTTAACATGTGTTTCCTCTGAAAACATCATAGATTCAATTTTACAAGGTAAAGTATGTACATCTCTAATAAATTTAAATAGACAAACTTTCTTGTAGAAAAAAATCTCATATACTTGCCAAGACTAATCCTTTCCTATATTTAAGGTGAAGTATGTACATTTCTAATAAATTTAACTTGAAAAATTGTTGTGAATTGAAAAAAATATATATCATATACTTGCTAAGACTCATGCTTCCTCTCCTTTCCTATTTAAGGTTAAATTTCTTTACTTTGATCCCTATGTAATGTTTCCTTTAAATTAAATCATTATTACTGTTATTATTAAAAATTCAATATGTTTCCTTTAAATTAAATCATTATTACTATTATTATTAAAAAATCAATTGCATAATAAACCAATTTTCATAGTTAAACCTAGATATCAAATTAATCACAATTACTAAATCAAAACCAACAACACAATTCAATTTCAATATATTCAAAATTAACTTCTTCTATCTTCCTTTTTTTTCAAATTCCTTCACACATCACATTAAAAAATGAATGAATGTTAAAACATATTTTGGAATGTGCCTCACTAAACTTAAGGTCTGTAAATAAATAAGTCAATAGCCACATGAAAAGTAATGTAAATGGACATAAAAGTTATTCAAGTGAACATGTTCAAAATTCAGTTTTTCTACTCTCCGTGTGAGACCGTTTCCTTAGAATCTCTTCACACAACAAATTTAAAAACTAATGAAGGTCAAAGAAAATTTTGGACTGTATAGGGTTTGCAAGCCAGTAGCAACTTGAAAAGTAAGGTAGATGGACATACAAAAATAAGGTAGATAGACATAAAATTTATGCACCTCAAAGATTGTATATAGGTGGTTTTAATGGAATTTGCTCTTAAATCATGTAGTTGGATACTTTAAATCAATTATTTAATTTTATAGTATACTGAATAATTTATATTAATGTAGATTTATTATGTTTATTAATGTTTTTATTTTGAAATAAGGTTTTTTAAAATTTAATTTTAATAGAGTAAATATATAAATTAAATGATTGAGAAGGGAAAATAGTCATCAAAAAATTTACTTTATGATACATCTCATATTACTAATATTAAACTAATCTAGATCCATCATAAATCGGGATCTATCAAGTGCGGAAAAGGATCAAATCTTTAGAGATGCAAATCTTTTAAAACAAAATATTTAACGACCAAAAACTCTTACTTTATTGAAACCAAATCCATGAAAATTTTAGTATTCTTTTTTGCTAATTTAATAAAATTTAATAACTATGCAAATAAAAAATTAGGAAATGTTAAAAGGAAATTTGAAAAGTACTTGTTAGTAGCACATAACATTTTACATTTTAGTCCATTTGCTATAATTCTAAATTTCAAGTGAAATTTTGGTTTTTCTTGGGGTTAATTTAGTGAAATTTAGTAACTATACACATTATAAAAAACGAGAAAATGTTAAAAAGAAATTTGAAACGTACTTACAGGTAACACATAACATTTTAGTGTCTTCCAGTTCCAAATTTTTTATCCATTTCAGGGTCTTCCGGTTCCAATTTTTTTATTTTAGATTAATAAAATTCAAACTTTAAATGTATTTACTCATTTTACATTCTCAGTAAATAGTGGATTACTTAGATGAGATCAGGAGATCTTATGCGACCTCATATTGACCGTGGAGAACTTGGAAATTTAACAAGAAGAGGAGAACGTCAGAAAGGGAAACCGCCTCTCGGTAGCAACCGACCCCGCATTCAAAACCACTACCGAAGAACTAATTTTCAATTCTATTATTATAATTAAATGTATAATTTTAATCATTTTAAAAATATGTATCAATAATAAATGATTACAAAATATGAATATCATACGTTATAATATTTAAAATATTTTTATTTAATCTAAATTAAATCTTATAGTTTATCTATTTAAAAAAATAAATGTATTAATGACCAATGGTTCCAAAATATAAATACAATAAAATATAACATTTAGAATATATAGAACTTAGAATGAATATATACATAGAAATATCATTTTTTTATTAATATGTAATTATATAAAACATATAATATTAATAAATATGTTTTTATGGTAAATACTTGTTTTTATTTATAAATAAATTAAATATAAATATTGTTCAAAAATATTATAATCTTTTAAAAAAATTTGAGATTAGTTTATTATTTAAAATAAATATATCTCATAGTGTATATATTTACTTTCAAATACAATGTTTTTCAAAATGTATCAATTAATTAATACTTAAATTTTATTGTAAGTTTTCACATATAAAACATCATTTAAACTATTTTAACATCAACCATTTTTAAAGGTAGGAGGCAATCATTCCAATACTCAAGAAACCAAATGCCCAAAACTAACTTTATGGACAACCAAACCAAATGACAAAAAGTAACTTCACACATATCTAATGAATATCCTAAAGCTTTTTCACATGTTTCATGTTCTCCCTCCCATACTTCAAATACATTAATAGAATGTTAATACAATATTAAGTAGATTTATTTATATAGTTGTAAATCTCTTCACATCAAATTAAAAAATGGATGAATGTTAAAAAAAATCTTGGAATGTACCTCAATTAACATAGGGTTTGCAAATACATAACTCAATAGCAACACTAAAAGCAAGGTGGATGGATCTACAAAAGTGATGTAGATGGACATAAAATTTATGTGAGTGAAGTTGTGTGTTTATTTTGAAATGATTTTTTTTTTTTTTAATTTTAATCCATGGATCTTTTCAAAGAAATAACTTTAGAATTTGGATTTGGTACAGAAAAAAAAATCAAGCCTCTAAAATGTTTGGGAATATACATTTTACAAATACTCAAAAATATTATTTAAAAAAATGGAAATGAAAAAGAAAACTCACAAATTCTCTAACATTAATGCTTAAGATTTTATAGAAATTTTTAGTTTAAAATAATAAAAAATATTGAAAAACAAAATATATCAAATTTATTAATATTATATAATTAAAAAAAAAACTAAAATTTAATAATAATCAGGAAATAATGTCAAAACATTTAAATATCAAAAATAAAATTTAAGTGATCTCCATGTATCCAAAAATAGATTTATGTGTCAACTATTAAATAAATCAACCATTTATGGGTCAAGTATTAAAGAGACCAATATAAAATTGCATAATATTAAAAAATACCTACAAAAATTCAAACCATTTGACTATTTAATATAAAAAATTTCAAAAAAAGCGTCAAAAACAATTTTATTGAGGTCCATCAAAATTAACCACTCTAATCAAATTTGGTGTCAATGCTCAGGATTTCACAATGTTCTATCGTGTTCAAAGTTGCACATTCCAAAAAAATGTTTTGAGTAAAAGCATAATGAGGTTTAGGGCTTCAATGGTAAACACGCTATTACTTGGCCCAAGTTGTAGAGTCCATACCCATTGATGAAATAGATATATACCTTCTCCAGGGGTCCAAAAAAATATACTCCTTGGAAAAAAACAGACTGATGACATTGTTGTGCAAACAGAGGACCATACCAAAAGCACAATTGTCCATACAGAGGAACACGAATCGCATATGAAACTAATAAAAGAAACGAATCTACAAACAAAGGAACAACAACCGGAGATGAAACTAATTGAGGATGAGGAACCAGAGATCAAACTGACCAAAGAAATTATTGTGCAAATAGAGGATGAGGAACTGATCAGGTGATCATGTCTTAAGTGAAAAAATGCTCAAATTTGGAACTGCTCAGAACTGGTAATAAGTTGAACGAAAGGATAGGCCTCGTCGATACGATCCTGTAGCCGTGAACGGCACTCAAACCTGACACTGTATGTGAAAGTTATTCAAGTTTGAAAAATCACAATTTCATGCAAAAGTCTAGTTTGACTTGGGTTGACTTTGAATAAAAAAATATTAAAAAAGGAATATTCCACAAAATATTTCGAGAATATTCCTCTAAATATTCCTTCATCAGCCTATCATCATTCGACATTTGTCATTCACGGATTGGTGGTTTTTATAACTGTTGGATTTGGACCAATCGGTATTCGCCACGTGGCCTGCCCAGAGGCCGCCACGTGGCCATAGGACTGAAGATTTTGTGTGGTAAAAAATTATTGTGAGTTGGCCAGATTCGACTGTGGGTCGAGTAGGTGGTAGCCCCAAGGCCCGAACACTCGAACTGCGCTATTAGTCTTAGCTTGTATAGTCTTCAGTTTATATTTGAAGTTTATCGTATAAACGGGTGGCGGCAAAAGGGGGCCAACCCCCTCTACACAGAACCAAGTGCCTAGAACCATAGGCCATAGACTGGCGGTTATCATTTGTGTTGCGGTTAAAGCATTCACATGTTTATCGGCGGAGTTTTAAATGAAATTTAATGCCACAGTTTCATAACCATTGGCTCCAACGGTCCCGCCGG
This sequence comes from Pinus albicaulis, assembly GCA_034641835.2. Lineage (NCBI taxonomy): Eukaryota > Viridiplantae > Streptophyta > Pinopsida > Pinales > Pinaceae > Pinus > Pinus albicaulis. Next base: position 114,941,879 of record CM076581.1, read on the forward strand.
TGGTGGGATAGTCGGTCCATGTGACCACTACCCCCCCTAACACTTATCACCAATTAAAAACCATGCAGTCAATCTGGCGGAGTCCGCCTTTTTAGGCGTGTTTTCCAAAACTAGCAGGCCTAACTCCAGTTATTCCGCTTTTGGTGGAGTTTCCTTAGGCCAACTTGGACAAAACTTCAATTGGGCATAACTTTCACTAGGGAGAACCTTTTGGAACGAATTTTTTTTTTTTTTTCGGGTATTTTGATCATTCCAGAGCCAATGGTACAGGCTTTAGAGGCAACAAAGCTCATCTTTAGGTAATTTTTCAACAGAGAAGCTTGGAGAGGCATCAGGGCCTAGGGAGTGCTGGAGTTGTATTGGGCTATGGTTAACCATTGTAGGTGAAAAAAAAGCCAATATTTATTTTTTTCTGTGTTCTAAACTCATTTCTACAGCTTATTTTTCCTGTTTATGCTTTCTGATCACTGTATAACCAATTTGAGCATCTAATAGAGCAAGCACATGCCCATTTGGGGGCCTTGGACCCGACAGATGTAGCCCAGGAGGGGTGAAATGCCTCATCAGCTATTGTGTTATATTATGTGATTTTATCTTGCTGTGTTTTTCAGATTTAATATGTTAAACAGTAAAACGAAATAACACTCCTTCACACATAAGACTCAAAAATTTACCAAAAGCACTTTGTTTCAATTGCAAGACATTTAAACCAGTTTGCACATATAATTTTATGGAAATGAATACCTTGAAAAACAAATACAAGTAATTTCATTTTTGGATCATGAGTGTTAACTTCTTCAAGTTCTAAAGACAGAGTCTGTAAAGGGCCAGGTAGCCTCTGGATCTCATCCTTTTATCAAAGGTGGCATATCCAGTAAATGCCCCTACAGTCGATCTCTGGAATAGATCTAAGAAGTTTCACATTTAATTTAATGAATATGGATACCTTGCACACATTTTCAAGTACTTCCATTTTCAGATCAGTTGGTGTCAGAGCTATGGTTTAGAGCTAGATTTTTTACACAGAATTTGTTTTGTGCAAAGATTAAGTCATTTGTTTTCAAGTTTTGATGCTTACTAGATTAAAACTCAAGAGAGGTGAAAGAAACTTGGTTAGTGCACAAACTAATCCACAACCAAGAAGATTCAGAGAACCACCTCCAAGAGCCCTAGAAGCAGCTAAAAGCATGTCTTCAAGAGAAGGAGAAGCTCCTGAAGAGATGGATCCCAAGGAAGAAGAAAGGGTATTTCAGAAAGCTTTCTTGTATATGACTGAAATGGTAAGGATCCTCTATCAAGAAATAAATGATAGAATTGCTGGAGAAGGGTCTAAAAACCAAAAATAAGGAGAGGGTTCCTCAGGAGGAAAGAAGAGTAATGATCATTCTAAGAAAGGACATGGAGGAAATGGTGATCCACCATCTCCATCTTCATCCTCTTCCTCGACTTCGGTAAATCAGTCACATAAGTCGAAAACCACTGGTAAAAATCATTTTTTAAAGCTTGATGTCAAATTTTAATTGCCCATGTTTAACAGTGAAGTCAATGCAGAGAAACTAGACAATTGGATCAAACAATTGGAAGTTTATTTAAGGATTCAAAACCTTCATGATGACGACACCAAGATACAAATAGCCTCGCTGAGAATGGATGGAGCAACTTTGGTATGGTGGGAAGCCAAGACCAAGGAGGAAATCAAGAAACATGGTACTATTACACTATCATGGACTGAATTTATTGCTGCAATCAAGAAGAAATTTTATCCTCTTGCTCATCTTCAAAAGGCTATAATGAATTGGAAAAACTTTAGACAGCTTAAAGGACAAAGTGTTCAAGAATACACTCAAGAGTTTAGGAGAAGAGCACTCTTGTTGGGAGTAGACTTACAAAGTCAAGATACTTTGCTGAAATATAAAGATGGTTTGCATAATTACCTTATACATACTATCCTTATGTTCAATCCTACTAGTCTAGACGAAGTTTGTATACAAGCTACGCATTTAGAGGCTAGAGGGAAAAACACTTTTGATGGAAATGAGGGTAGTGATTTTAAAGGAAAAGGAAGAAAAAGGATTGCAAACTCTAGAAAGGAAAAAGGGAGATTCTTTTGCAAGAACTGTTCAAAAACAAGCCACGATGAAGACCACTATTGGAAGCTTCATCCAGAGTTGAAACTAGAGAAATATAAAAGCAAAGACAAAACCAAAGAAAAGGGAAAAACTGTAGCAACTGTTGAACATGACTTAGGGTCTGAATCAGGTGATGAGACTAAAAGTATCACCATGGTATTAAAGAACATAAAGGGGAAAGAGGATGTACAAGAAACAAATCCCATTTCTAGCACATTAAACTGTCACAAAGAAACTCAATATGAAAAGAGGCGGATAGAGCTATTTCATGTGAGGATAATCTCAAACCACACAAAGATAGACACACTTTTTGATAGTGGGTCTCAAGATAATCTCATCTCAAAAGACTTGGTCAAACAGCTGAAACTTGAGACAATTCCACATCCAAAGCCTTATCCACTTGGGTGGATATGCAAGGATGAAAAATTACAAGTCTCAAGAAAGTGCATCTTGCGGTGTGCCACAATAGCTCAGTATGTTGATTGGGTTGAACTGGATGTAGTACCACTTGACATTACAAGTGTTGTGTTGGGTAGTCCATATTTATATGACAGAAAGGCAATCTTCCATCGCCATGAGAATAAGTATCACTTGTTCAAGGATGGAAAAGAGTACATTGTGAGAGCACATAAGAAGAAGCTAGAATCTTCTTTAGTCCATGCAAGGAAATTGAAAAGGCTAGTTAATAAAAGTCAAAATTTGACTTTGTTGATGGTTAAACAACAATATTTTGTACATTTTAATTTTCATGATATTGCTGATATAAATGATGATATGTTTCAGTCTGATAATAGTTCGTCTTTGAAAGAAGATGACAATATGTTGCACAAGGTACCTTTGGTGTCGATCGGTGCAGAGAACGAAGTGTCGGTGAAAAGCGGTGCAAGATTCCATGAGATGGAAAGGGATGCAAGAAAAGAGGGCACAAAGTTCATCATGGGTCATTGCTAGTTTCAAGATGGCAGATTGGTATGGCGAGAAAACTTGGTCGGGATTCGGCACAAGTACAGGGCTCACATAGCAAAAATTCGCTATGTGAACAGTTGGCAAGGTGAAACTTATGTTCAGTATTCTTTGAAGTTTGAACATTGTAGAAATAGTATGCTTTCTACAAATTATAGTTGCTACTCTGCAAATTTCAAGAATTTGCATCATGACTCAGTCAATGTTAGCAACGGTCGATCGGTGAATTCAAGGAACAATTTATCTTTTTATGAGAAGCTCAATTTGATGAAGTCAGGAAGATTTCAGTGGTTCAAAGTTGGAAGAGTGGAGAATCAGACTCCTCGTCTTCATTTTCTATAATAAGAGAGCTTTTGTGGGTTCAAAAGCTTCCCATTTGGGAGGTGTGATCAGGGGATCATGTCCTAAGTGAAAAAATGCTCAAAATTGGAACTGATCAGAACTGGTAATAAGTTGAAAAATAGGATAGGCCTCGTCAATATTATCATGTAGCCACAAACGGCACTCAAATCCGACACTGTATGTGAAAGTTATTCAAGTTTGAAAATTCACAATTTCATGCAAAAGTCCAGTTTGACTTGGGTTGAATTTGAATAAAAAAAATATTAAAAAAGGAATATTCCACAGAATATTATGAGAATATTCCTCTGAATATTCCTTCATCAGCCTATCATCATTTGACATTTTTCATTCACGGATTGGTGGTTTTTATAACTGTTGGATTTGGACCAATCGGTATTCGCCATGTGGCCTACTCGGAGGCCGCCACGTGCCCATAGGACTGAAAATTTTGTGGGGTAAAAAATTATTGTGAGTTGGCTGGATTCAACCATGGGTTGAGTGGGTAGCAACCCCAAGGCCTGACCGCCCGGACTGTGCTATGAGTCTTAACTTTAAGTCTTCAGGTTATATTTGAAGTTTATCGTATAAATGGGCAGCGGCAAAAGCAGGCCAGCCCCCTCTACATAGAACCAAGCGCCCAGAACCATGGGCCGTAGACTGGAGGTTATCATTTATGTTGCGGTTAAAGTGTTCACATTTTTATCGGTGGAGTTTTAAATGACAGTTAATGCCACGGTTTCATAATCGTTGGCTCCAACGGTTCCACCGGCGGTGGGGTAGTCGGTCCATGTGACCACTACCCCCCCTAACACTTATTGCCAATTAAAAAATGTGTGGTCAATCTGGAAAATTTCACCTTTTGAGGTGAGTTTTTCAAAAATAGCAGGCCTAACTCCAGTTATTCCACTTTTGGTGGAGTTTCCTTAGGTTAACTTGGACAAAACTTCAGTTGGGCATAACTTTCACAAAGGAGAACCTTTTGGAACAATTTTTTTTATTTATTTCAGGTATTTTGAGCATTCCAGAGCCAATGGTGTAGGTTTCATAGGGAAAAAAAGCTCATATTCAGGTAATTTTTCAGCATAGAAGCTTGGAGAGCCATTAGGGCCTAGGGAGTGTTGGAGTTGTTTTGGGCTATGGTTATCCATTGGAGGTGAAACAAAAGCAAATATTTAATGTTTTCTATGTTCTAAACTCATTTCTACAGTTTATTTTTCCTGTTTAGGCTTTCTGATCATTGTAAAACCAATTTGAGCATCTAATAGAGCAAGTACATGCCCATTTGGGGGCCTTGGACCCGGTAAATGTAGCCCAAGAGGGATGAACTGCCTCATTAGCTGTTGTGTTATATTATGTGATTTTATCTTGCTTTGTTTTTCAGATTTAATATTTTAAATAGTAAAAAGAAATAACACTCCTTCACACATAAGACTTAGAAATTTACCAAAAGCACTTTGTTTCAATTGCAAGTCATTTAAAACAGTTTGCACATATAATTTTATGCAAAATTAATACCTTGAACAACAAATACAAGTAATTTCATTTTCAGATCATGAGTGTTAGCTTCTTTAATTTCTAAAGACAAAGTCTGTAAAGGGCCAAGTAGCCTCTGGATCTAATCCTTTTATCAATGGTGACATATCCAGTAAATGCCCCTACAATCAATCTCTGGAATAGATCTAAGAAGTTTCACATTTAATTTAATGAAGATGGATACCTTGCACACATTTTCAAGTACTTCCATTTTCAGATCAGGAACCAAAGGATAAATCAGAGCTGTGTAATTTCTCATATAAGGGAAAACTAATACCTTACCATTTGCACGAAAACTCACTTCGTGACCTTTGCAACAGATGCAAAGAATATAAAAACACAAAACATAATAATATAGTGGATGAGCTAGACAGGAAGGTGAGAAAGTTGGAGAATGATAAGAAACAACTCAGACATATAATGGAAGGTGTGATTAGTTGCAGGGCTCCTCCAATGGATTAACATGTACCTGAAAGAAAAAATTTTGATGTTTAAAAATAATGCTATAATAAAAAATAAGCCTTTACAAGTTGAACACAGTGATGGTTTCATGGATGTGTATATGGACTACAAGAATCTAGAAAAAGACTTGCTTTGTGAACTGTACCAACATAATTTTTGGGTACCTCATAATATAATATGAAATCCCAACCATGTTATAGGGGATGTCCAATTGAGAGCATTTCTATCGTATTTGAGAAATCATGTGAGTTGGTTGGAAGCTCTTAAAATTTATATGCATAATTAAGAGAACCTTATGTGGGTTAGAGGATAATATCCCAAACCTATGGAGGTGATAGAATAAAATCAAGAGTTCACCAATTTTCTAGAGGTAGTTGAGGGACTATGGGTTGCTCAAGTACTTTCGATTATCAGGGATGAGGAAACACATGGAACTATTGCAGTTCTTGATCTATTCATGGGACCCGACACTACTGGAATTTCACATTGGGGAAAAAGTGCTCCCAATATTGGTTGATGATATTTACTTTCTGACAGGTTTTTCGAGACGTGGTGCCCTCATTTCCCTTGCAGGCTACATCCGTGGAGGTGAAATAATGAAGGACTACATCCGGTAGTTTTTTCGACCAGGAACTGAGCCTAGCAAAGATGGAAAGATAAATATCAAAGATGTACATGATATGCCTTTACGAACACTCCTATTCAATATCACAAAGCTAGCTAGCAGCATGACACTACATGTTGCGAACAGATCATACATGCAGTATGCGCTTGAGTGTCTCGAGCCAACAGTGTTCAACTGGGCTGAAGCAGTACTCTTTCAAATGAAAGAACAATTGACCAAGGTAAAATGTGGAAAGACCAATAATTTCAGTTATGAGTCGATTATGATCACTTTTGTTTTGGAGCAAGTTTCATTGATGCAGCCACATCATGTGACGTTGGGATTAGCTGGTCCTAGAGGTCTATGGATGGGTCGAGCTGATGGATAGACATCCTGGTCAGTAATCGATCTCATTTTCCATTGCATTCTTCAGTTGGCTCTGAAGACAAAATATCTTCATAAAGGACCATCCATATGCGGGGATGGATTTCCGCGAAGATCCAAATTTGATTTTACCATCCGGTGCTCAATGGGGTGCTATAGGTAAACTGTTGACCATGCTTTTTGATTTTTTGGGTTTTTTTACATATTTTGTGTTTTTTAATGTTTCCAAGACTAAACTAAATATTTTTAATGTATGCAGATGTAGGTACCATTCGACCAGTGGTTTGTGCACAGCAAGCGGGAGAACCAGTAGAGAGGACTGTCAGAAGAGCAGTCCTACAAGATTTGAATTTAGCTGAGACTCTTGCTGACTTTTAGAAGCATGTGGAGAGATTCACTCTTGGGATACCAAATGTCTAGATTGAGGAATTACTTATGAGGCTGCAGCACCATACCATTGGTGTGCCTAGCCATTGGATGAGGATGTTGCGCATGATAGCCCAACCAGTGACCTGATATCATGAGCATCACTAGGTTTACTTAGATTATGATATGTCTGTACAAATTTTGAGGTCAGATGAACAACATGTCTTGGACACAATTTTGTAAAAAAACCGATATAAATCTATTTTACTTTCAGTGTTTTTCTATGATTATGTGCAATCTTATTCAATTGTATGATGTGAATTGAAAATATATCTTTACATATGCTGTAAATGTCTATTTAACACATAATTCGCCAATGAATCAACCAAAGTGTTAAAGTAAATTTTGGAAATATGTTTATATTGAATTTAATCAAAATTTCTTTCCAAAAGACAAACTCTAAGGAACATGCGATGAATTGATGAATTTCGAACAGTATAGACGCTAGTAAGCTGTAGTACAACCAAGTTGTGAGTCTAGCCTGATGATGATGCAGTGAATGTTAAGTGAAATGGTATCAGAGAGTAGTTCAATCACCTCGCTATAATCAATGATACTTTTGGTTGAACGACAAATACAAATCCCTTGGAAACTCACTAACTTGCCATTTGGAGAAAACATGGCCCATGCTGTAGAGGATAAATTCTGAGTACTATGACTAACACCATCGGCATATCCAACAAATGGTTATGAATATTCTAACATCTGCAAAAAATTCGAAGTAGATTACTAACCACATGAAAAATTCTAAAAGACACACTGTTACACACATGCAATCAAAGCATATAATGCAATGTTTACTACACAAAATCAAGCATAGTAACATTTAAGATATAACCCATTTCGAGGCTGCGACAATGGAATCCCATCATAATCTACCAACTTGTAGGCACCATTAGCCAAAATGCACTTGAAAATGTAGGGGTAGTGTCATAATGATTCAAATTTCCATGTTCATATCTTATCAGCTTCCCGATCATAAAGCAAGACCAGGTCTCCTTCCGAGAAGGTGTGAGGCTTGACATTGTGGTCATATTGTGCCTTGATTCGTCTCTTATGAGCTTCGTTGGCCAATGCAGCTTCACGACACATTTCATCTATATGGATGAGATCTAAAAGATGTGCCTCTTCTTCAAAAGTGTTAGGTAACAGGTCAATCGCAAGTTTCAATGATGGTATTTTGCATTGTATCAGTAAGATAGCTTCTAGACCATAAACCAGCTGAAAGGGAGTGAATTTGGTTGCATTTCACACCGAGGTTCAATATGCCCATGAAGCGGAGTACAAGATCAAATTCTAGTTTTTTTTATGAACCCCAATCATGTGTTGAAGCATACGCTTTATAATCTTGTTGATAGCTTCACCTTGTCCATTAGCTCGCAGATAATAGGGGGTAGAACTATCATGGGACAATCCTAACTTGGGATTCAACTCATCCATCATGTGATTGTGAAAATTTTTTCCATGATCTGTGACTATGGCTTGTGGTGCACTGTTGGAGAGGTAAATCCCCTCTGTGGACAGAGGCGATCCCTACTAGCCCAGATCAGGTCTAGCAACAATCAGGTCACGCAGTGACGCAGGTTCTTAGTTACAAAATGACAAAAATTATAACGAATTGCCTACCTCAGATCCTATGCAGTGGTCGTTTAATAAAGGATGATGCTTCTCGTCCCTCACTTGGCAGATCACGATTCTTCCGCTCGACACATCCGAACACCTGCACACATGCGAAGAATACAACAATATACAATGTAAAATCTAGGGTCTGTAACCATACATCAGTCAGAGAGGATGTAATTCATTGCATCAAATAAATAGACACATGAATAGAACCATAATCAAAGTCGCTTGTCATTAAAATAACAAAGGAAAGATACAACCCAAAGCTCTGACGCTTGATCTTCCTTCGGTTGAGCTGACAACGGAGAAATTCTCAATGAAGCTTGTTGGAAACAAGACAAAGCTCTCTCTCTTCAGCTTGGCTCTCAACAGCTGTCTGGATATAGTCTCCTTGCTACAATTTCATCTCTTGCTTCTAGGACTACTAGCACTAGCTTGCTAAGGGAAAATGGAAAGCTTATATAGATGGTGGTGTTAGCTCCCTGTAATTCTAGCAGATTGGCAAGACTAAAACTGCAGAGGCAACATATGAACCACTTTGGGATTCTAGGATCTAGCCCTCCTGAATCCAGAGAGGGATCTCTCTATAAGTGCAAAGATTGATTTATCTTTTAAGGCTTTGAAATGTGATATTAGGCTAGTTATGAGGAACAAGGTTTTGCTTGTTTTGGTTGGGCAAGGATAAATGAAGATGAGGGAAGTCTAAATGAACGGTGAAGGTGTATGAAAGTGAAGGAATGATTCAGCTAACAAGATAGGCAAGGAGCCAACTTCAATCCATTGGGCTATGGAGTCATAGTAGGATTTAATTGAAACAACAAGGTTCAAGAGTGGTCCATGGGGCAAGTCATATATGTCAAAGGATCTCTTTAAAGTTGATTTTATGGAATGGAATGAAACAATAAGGAAGGGAATCAAACAAATGCAGAACAAAGAGCAGCCTAAGATCAAGTAAGTACTTTGAAACTATCCTGCTTTTGGCATACACTTAAGAAAGACATAAAAGTTATCTAAGATCAGGTAAGTACTTTGAAACTAGCCTGCTTTCGATGCACTTTCAATAGAAAACATTTAAAACACATAGAATAGCTTAAGATCAAGTAAGGACTTTGAACCTATCCTGCTTTCAGCATATTCAAAGGAAAAAACATTCAAGATAAATAATAAAAGTATTCTAAGATCAAGTAAGGACTTTGAACCTATCCTGCTTTCAACATACTTTAAGGGAAACTTTCAGACAACCTTTGGAGATAAAACTCGAGGACAGGGCTAACCATAGACTTCCCTAGCTCAACTTTACTTAGCATACACTGAAAGTAACATTCAAGAACAATGTTTAAAGTTTAGACAGTAAGACATGGGAACGCCAATATTCCTTAACTGCTTAGACTGTATTAAATCATTCCTAAACACACAATTGGAGGAAAACATATAGAGAAAGCTTATTAGTGAGAGAAGGGTACTTTTGACAGTAAATCCTAACTCTATAATTGTTTTTTTTTATCAAATAAGATGGACAGAATGGAAACAAAAAGAAAATAACAATTTACAATAAGAAAAACATCACCGTTGACATATTAGACCAGGATCTTGTAAATCAGCTTGTATTTGATGCTTCAAACTAGTTACAATATTCAAGTCCAGTGGGTCTCTACAACTTCAAACTTCTCATCTTAACTTAGGTATCTTCAATTACAAATAGAGCTTACAGCAGCTTTAGAAAACTATTTACATGCAACAGATATTCGGGGACCAACCTTTGTCTCATCTTCTACAGAGGTATTTATAGAAGAAAAGAGGAGGTGGGATGTAAAATAAGATCTCTAGGCTCAATTAATACAGTTTAATGCTCCTCAGCCTTTGAGGGGCCCAATGGAGAATATTTATGATATTTCCTCTGTATTAATTGATTTTCATTAAGTTGTTAGCTACTTGGGAGATTTTGTTGACTTTAAAGCTCTTTCTTATCTTTGTAATAACTTTGCTGACAGTTTAAAATATCTTATTTTATTTGAAATAACTATTAAGTTGTCTTGAGGCAAATATCTTCTGTTCTAGAAATAAATAGGCCTCCTTTGAATGCTTTCAGGCTGTAGGTGGCTTTTGGTAGCTGGGGAGGATTCAATTAGCCTCCGATGTGGTAGTGGAGGCTTCTCGGATTGATAGACTTCTGTATCTTTCCCTAAAACACCTTTAATTTACTTTAGTTTTGTGTTTTAGGTCTGATTAGGCTTAATCTCTGTCTTCCAGTCTTCATGTTGTCTTTAACTATGGATTAGGCTTTTGATAATTGAATTTATGCCTTAATCCCTCAAAACTGTGTTAAATCCTTCAATTCTTCACTTCTGCTTTGATTTTATCCCTAGATACTGATACTCTTTATCGGATCAAGGTTTACTGTGTTTTGTTACTGTGCAGGCATATAGAGGGTTTCATAGTGTTATCAGAGCTCATGAGGCACATATAAAACATGATGTGAAACCATGCAGAATGATCCCCTTCATGAATGGTGGCCTGAGGGATCGCCATCCCTAGCCATTTATTTTCTTTTAAAATAGTAGAGAAACCTTTAAAACCTGCACAAACACAGAAAAATTAAGAAACTCCTACGCGGATAGGTTTAAAATACTTTGGAGGTTAAGTTAGATCGTGACCGTCGGATGAAATCCACCAACGGCGAGGATTGCTTGCAGGGGTCAGATGGGGAGGCGATTGGATAAACGGTGGTGGAGATTAATTCCAGGCCGTTGATCTGCAAAGATCAATGGTCAAGATTAATCGGGTTTTTATAATGCAGAGGGGAAGTATTATAATAAAATGGAAGAAATCGTAAAGAAAATGGGGAAAAACCTTTATCGGCAGCGAAAAATTCTTAAATGAATTTCGGGGTCGCAGAAATGATCTGGACCGTTGGATCAGGTTGATCAACGGAGGTCAACGGCGGAGATCCTTTGATGAAATCTCTCGGAAGAATGGTGGAGGGCGATGGCTTAACGGTTACGTGCAATTCGGGCCATTAGACGAAAAGAACGAATGGCGGAGGTTTAAGAAGAGGAAAGTAATGTAATGGGGAAAGGTGGTTTGGCGGAAAACCTAAATGGTTTTCGTGTGGATCTGAGGCAGTTTCAAAATTTCTTCAAAACAACGTGATATGCTTCTCTAGCTGACACGCATCCTTTAAATACCGCCCATATCGCGTAATTTTTTGGCATTAACTTTCGGACTCAAAATCACGCGATATGGGATAGCAACCGTTGGATGAAAGGTGGGGAGATCCGATGGTGGAAATTGAAGCACAATGGGATAAGATGCATGTGAGGAAAAGGTGGGTAGGTTTAAGGCAGTTTAGATCTGGACCGTTGGATTCATAGGAATGGACAGTCAGGAGTTGGGCCTATTGGGTTGAATATGGACCGTAGGATCTAGAAGATTGACGGCTCAGATTCAATCTCGGGGTAAACAAAAGGAATATGAGGCAGGGGTCAGGCGGAGATCGGGTAATTGTGGACCGTTGATCTGCAGAGATCAACGGTGGATCTTCACCGAAGGACTTTACACAGCAGGGTTTATGAAATAACAGAGAGATTCAGGTTTGATCTGGACCGTTAGATTTATGAAACAGACGGCCCAGATCTGATCGCAAGCTTGCGAATCGGCGGAGGAGAGAGGAAGGCACACAACAAAACTTGCGATGCGATGACGCGGGAACCGTTAGATTTAGATAGATCAACAGTTAGGATGAATTGACGGGTTTTAATGTCGGAGGGCCATGGCGGAGGGAGATTTAATCTGGGCCGTCAGTTCTTGTGGATTCGACGGTCCATATTAAATCGCAGGTTTTCAATTGGAGAAGGGAAAGGGGAAACACCATGAAGAAATGTTGTGATGCGATTGAGTAAGAGCTGTCGATCTCAAAACTAGATCGATGGTCAGGATTAAGTCACGAAGGCCAAAGGTGGAAATGCGGGCTTTCAAACGGAGCAATTGGGACCGTCAGATCTACGCATGGTGGAGCAGATCGACGGTCAGGATCCAATCGCAGGGTCACGATCAGAGGGAGGCAATAAACCATTTAAAAATGTGTCCCATGAATAATTGCGATGTGATGTGCCGACGATCGTTGATCGGTTTTAAATCAACGACTGACATTCGTCGAAACATTAATCAGTCAGGTGTATTGAAACATAAGGAAAAGTCGGGCTTTTTATAAAATACACAAGAAAGTTATGTTTTGGGAAGGGTTTTTTATGGTGTTTTAGCGCTCGATTGCGGGGCTAAGGTCCTGTGAAAGGATAAATAGATCGGGGGTTTAAAAGAGAAGGCCTAATCGCAGTCAGAGTTTCCAAAGTAAATAGGTAACAAAGGAAAAAGAAAAGCCCAATTGCGATTGCAAGATTAGGCCTCAGTGCCTAGTCTCAAGGCTGGTTTTATGCGAAAAAAGGGACTGGGACTAAGGCAAAAGGGGCTTAAAAGGCCTTAGTGCAAAGAGACTATTTTTATGATTTTTGAAAGATTTTGAGAGTTCCGATAAGGTTCAAAAAGGAGTTTTAAACCTTATAAAAGGGAATTTTTGAAGGAAAGGAAGGAAAATGAGGAAATGGAGGAATTTCATGAGGGAAAATAGGATAAAAAAGGAGGTTAATTTATGAGTGAAAGGAGGGGTAAAATGAAAGGGAAAATGGGTTTTTAGAGCAGTCTTTCTTCTTGTGAACAGCAGATTTTTCAGGTTTATGAGGGAAACAATAGTGAAGGTTTTCTGAAGGAAAAGAGAAATCATTAAGACTTCAAGAACTCACAATTTGGGAAATGAATTGTTTCTTGAAGGCTAGAAAAGATCTAGCCACCATTTGATATGAAAATTTTTTATAGGTGGCTAACAGGTGGAAGGGGAGTTTGGATCCATACAATTGTGGGATTGGCCCTATCCTCGAGGAAGCTTCCATGATAGGTGGAAAACCACCTCCCCTACATGGAGATCCAGAGCCAAACCTCCCAATTCCTTTAAGAGACTCGTTCAGGAGTTTGTTGGAATCAAACTTCCGCCATTTATTTTTAAAAAACAATCCTTATTAAGCTTGGCGTGAGCAAGACACTAGGACGAAGCAGCAGTTGGCGCGCCCTCTTTGCTAGATTTTCCCCATTGGCGCGAGGGCTAAACTGGCTAGTCGCGCCAAGGCCAAAAGATCACTTTTTAGGGTTTTTCCAAGGAAACTTTCTTCAGAGGAATGATTTTCCTTATCAAGGGGGATGCCATGAAAGTGGTTTCAAGTTATGTCACTGCTCACAGGTCATGGAAAAGGCCCTCCAATGTGCGGGATGGGGAATTCCAGGGACAGTGACAAATTGATGTGTAACAGATGCCCCCTAAAGCATGACACCCGAGAGAGAGAGGGGTGAAATTATTTATGAGAATGTGCCCAACTGAAAACAGAGCCGTCGGAAAACTTGCATCCAAGTACAACTGATATCTCAGATACATGATATGTGGTATGGGCACAACCATCCATAATAGAGTATACAATAATAAGGATCCAAGGTATGGACACAGCCATCCAGAAAGGATCAATAAGTAGACTCAGGTATGGTCGCAACCATCCAATCATTGAGTCATGTAACGAATCATGATAATCCACAAAAACTGCAGCATGGATTCCATTAGACAAAACCTAGGGTCTTGCACTCCATCTCGTTCCGAACAGCATACAAGTTCAAGCATGTGAACATGTGAGCTGGCGTCGAACATGCAAGAACATCGTATGATTACCAACCAATAATGAAAGTCGTTAACAGATGTGAGAGGAACCATCAATAATGACGATGGCCCTCAAGGTACTAGAGGTACAATCTACGGAATGTGAACAGTGAGCTAGCATCAAACACCCATAGAATCATTTGATCGAAGGCCAATGATTAAAACCTTGCATCGAATGCGAAGAACCTGCCATTCAGGCATGCAGGCCCCAAGGTACCAGAAGGGAGTCTCTAGATCAGCTTCCTGGATAATGAGCTGAAGTCGATAAAGGTAATGATCGAAGGAGTGGGCATAGATATTTCCAACATGTCGACGCAAGATGGGAACATAATGTTTTTGTGAATCACGATCAGATGAGAATCAGAGGGAGGTTGATCTTTGCAGAGGTCAACTTCTCTTGAACATATTGACGGCACGACAGTGGATTTGGCAGTATTTGACATCAAAAGATCAGAGGTCATAATGACGAGGCAAAGAGCAGATGAGAGGTCAAAAGGGATTACCCAAACCCACGGAGGCAAGTGAAAAACGAGATGAGATGTCCCCAACCCGACACGAATGCAGACAAGTACCATGTTCAAGAGTGACATACTGCCGACACGACGGTGATACTGGTTTCATTTTTTCCCCACCATTTCTGGCGAGTACCCCAATTATTTTTTAAAACAAGTTTGAAGGGGATAGCATATGCTTGTGATATAAGTTTCTCCTTCGGACAAATCCATCCTAGTACATTTAACGATCCCTAGGAAGGAGGAACTCGAGTATCGTCATTACGACGGAATCTGATGTCATCAGGTTTTAATGAGTCTGACAAAGGAATAACTCAGCGTCTTTTCATGTTTAGAGTTTGGGAAAGACTTGAGGAAAATGCAGCTCCATCCTTTGATCCTTTTTAAATAGTTATTGAGGATCTAAAAGGAAGTGAAATTATTAATAGAAAACCTCCTAGGTGCGATAGGCTAGGTATTCCTTATACCGTATGTTATCCCGGTAAAGAAATTAGCGATGTAGGTATATTTGTTCATAACCAATTTAGAGATCAAAATGACTCCGTGGCAATATTTTCATGTTGAAAGTTAGAAAAAGTACAAACGAATGACTTAACCACATACATGAAATCTTAGAAGCATTGCCTGTATCCAAACTTGAGACGCCCACAGTACAACATGATAGTCATTGGGACTTTCCTCAACAACTGAATCAAGCATGGGGTGGGCAAATCAAATCAGGCGATACAAGGCCTCCTACGGCAATCGATATGGTTGAGAATGATGTCAATATGACGTCAAAAGTCATAGCATTGTAGGGACACAAGTAGATGTCTGAAGGTACATGATGATGTCACCATACCATGGATCATGAGTGATGATAAGAAAGAGTGTTTCATCCGGGATCTGATCCTCGGATTTGGATGAAACAAAGTCTGTCGGGAGAGAGTAGATAAGATCAACAAAATATGGTTACCGTTGATTTAGGCGAACAAATTAACCAGACTCTGAAGGATAAATCCATTGGAGTACTTACACTCCAGTAAATTATCCAAAACAAGATGTATGTCATGGGGTGCAGTCGGAAATCGATTGCAAATGCAGATGTAATGTAGAACCGGCCAGATAACGGGCGGTAGCAAGCACCAACTTCTCGCTGATGGAGGCATAAGCGGCATTTGATGTCGAGAAGATTCCTAATTGAGATAGTAAACCTGTTCATTTCCATCATCGTCATCATCTGAACCATAGCGAATTTGCTTATCTGGCGGCAAATAAAGCGAAATTGTCCTTAATGATCATTAGGTATTAATATGTGACGTTAATGTTTTAAGCTTATCGAGAAGGATTATTAGGCACTCTCGTCAATGGAAGAACGTGCCAGGCCTACAAAATCACGTATTGCCAACAGCCACTTCACACCACTGGTCGGGATAAAGCGACGTAAGAAGTTGGATTTCCCCTGTAGACTCTGAAGTTGATGCAACGAGGATGGGGATGGGAGGTTAACGATGGCCTTGATATGAAGTCTAGGAGATTATGTTAGGTATGATGAATCCCAAAAATGAAAGCGAATCCGCATAGAGCCTTGTAGAAGTTAAGCACGATATTAATAACGTTCAGTAGGACAAAAATCATAGGGTGTTTCAAGATAGTCCCCTACCATCGGTATGATGGGCCGGAAAATCATATAGATGCAATTTGGACAATGCAGTATGTCGCCAAGCGACATGGGACATAGCCGTCGTGTTAATATTTCGTTTTTTTAAATAGAAAAGGGCTATTGTAAGTAAGTTCACCTGAAACGGATAAAGCGAGTTGTCTTATGTTGTCCGGTGAATCTGATAATAGTGATAATATGACATCCATAAAGGAATAGATCTCACTCACGGTCATCGATGATATGATCTATAAAGTGGGTATAGTATCAACAGGACAACCTACTGGAGTTGATGTCTCGGTAGTCAGCACGGACTTGAATAGTGCCTACTTCTTATCTACATGGATGATTGTGGCTTTATCATTCATAGAGAAGGAATTAGATATATAATACACCCACGTCTGCAGAAGTTTTCCATACTGCCTTTATAAATTCATGACTTTCGGTCCTCATGGCGTAAGCCTTCATAGCCTGAGCTTCACACAGATGAGTAGGGCCCCTATTTTGCTTCTGATGGGATCGGTCCTGAGCATCTCTTCCGCTAGGACCATATGAAAACATCTCTAGGGTCAAAGAAAAAGTCTCGTGTATGTGAGATCTTGAAGGGCCGGCTAACTCCCACGTGAATGTTCTCGATGACCCCCGGTTTGATGGAGATGTCGATAGGCATGGTTTGTGTGATGTTACTTAGATTTCCCTCCGAAAGAACCTCATGGGTCAATATTGGCGTTTGGAGAGGCGGAGTGGGAACTTGAGATGCGAAGCGCTCTAGACAATTAGACATTTCCCCCAAGCTAGGCATGAACAAGGAATGATGATGTCCATCACTCCATGGCAGATCTTCAAGAGACATCGTTTCAACGATAGCTTCATCAGAGGAGAAGACTTCTCTTAAAGGATCGAGCGAATCTGCATCGCCGAGCCAAGGGGATTGAGGATATACATCTAGAGCCATGCTCAAAGGAGCATGTTCAGATGGAGGAGCATCTAATGCAGCGACAATCTCGCAATAATTGATCTCAACTGGAGTCAAAGGCATCGATTCTCCAAAAGAGGTCACCTGTTCAGGCGAAGGGATGATCCAAGGGTTGTCTGACCTAGAGATCATGTTAACTTGAACGGTGTGCGGTGGTGGCATGGGAAAAATACCCATGAGGACGGGGTCCTTGAAAAGATCAAGTCCTACACTGTCGGGGGGATTTGGAATTTGGTCCACGTATGGTACGTTGTTCTCGGAGGATGAGGTGAAGAAAGATAACTGATCGACAGTGATAATTTTTCCCTCATGAGGAAACTTCAGAAGCCGGAAGAGGGTGGACGAAACACATAGCATGGTGTGGGTCCAGTTGCGACCAAGAAGAAGATTGTAGTTGAGCTTGGCATCAACCAATTCTACTTCTACGTTGACTATATTACCCTGTAACGTGATCGGTAAACTCTCGAGAACACCCAAGGGTTTTGATTCCCTACCATAAAATGCCTTTAGGGCATTGGGAGATGAAGTAAGATCCAGAGAGCCAATGGCTTTCCAGCAGGCAGATGACATAGCACAGGTGGAAGCACCTTCATCCACAACGACTCTATGAATGTTGAGGCCATTGATACTGACTTGTATAATGAGAGCGATTTGATGCGGAAGTCGGGGGACAAAATTTTCCAGGTCGAAGGTGAGAAGGCTAGAATCGGCAAGATCAATTCCACCGATTATGGAAAATAGAGCTTTTCGTTGCGATGGGAAAATTTGAAGCACTTCCAACGCAGACATTGCGGAAGGCGCATGTGCCAAGTCCTCAACAATGTTGTAATGCTGAGCGGCACGGGCGTTTGGGTTATAGGAAGATTTTCGCAGAACACCTTTGGAAGGTGGCCTTACAACGGGTTCAGTGCTGGGCTTCTAAATTTCTAAAGGACTAGAGACAGGTGGCGGAGGTGGGCCATCAATGACTTCCTTCCCAGCTGCCTAGCGCAATCCAGTATAATCCTTCGAAGGAGTAGGAATCGAAACAGGTGCAGCACCATTCATCATAGAAACTTGGGACCCAAATGGTGTAGATGGTGAAGGCTGCTCAACCATCTGGGTCTGCTGAGATGGGAATGGTTCTTTGAGAACTTCCAGAGTCCCTTTAGAGCCTTTCAAAAGTTGACTAACCTCAGATCGTCGAGGACAATCTTTGGTGTAGTGGTCTCCTTCACAGATCAGGCAGGGGTACTTCGGTTTCCGTTGGGAACCATCATCAACAAAAGGTTTGGAGGGTTCTGGTTTTGGGGCATCGGATTTGGATTTTCCTTTGCCCTTCTTCTTTCCTTTGGAGGTCTTTTCCGCAAGATTGGCCTGAACGGCGTTGACCTCTGCAGTCTTACCGGAATCCAGAGGGGCGAGAAGAGCAGAATTGTTGGGAGAATTCGACTTTTGCTTCCCATTCGAGGACTTCCAAGAAGTCTCAGAAACACAACCAATAACACCATCCAACGATGGGGTAGCTGGTGCTTTAGATGTCCCTGGCCGCAGGGCATTAGTCAAGATATCATATAACGTGCCAGACTGAGAGTACACCAAATCTAGGTACTGGGCACGAGCGACGGCTTGTTCTTCAGTTACACGTGCCCCAATAGCAATATCTTGAGCGATCTTGTTAAGAAAGGAGGTAGTGAACCAATGAGTTAGAAGCTGATCAGGAATATCAAACTGGATCAGTCGACGACAATGTTGCCACTCATGAATATGATCATATATGTGAGTGGCTTTATCCTACTTCAGAGAAGTCAGGAGGCGTTTCTCGGCTTCATAATGAACCAGTAACTGGAAATGTGTCATAAAAGCCATAGCAAGAGTATTAAAATCTTGAAAGATACCGCGAGGTAGTTCTATATACCACTTAGCAGCAGCACCGGTAAGAGTGCGCTGGAAAAGACGTAGACGAATCGAATCATCCACCTAAGAGTTTGAGGAACACCATAGATGGTAGGTCATGACATGAGCATGGGGGTCCTCTCCAGCTTTACCCTCAAATTTAGGACAATCACCAGGCACTTTGGTCGGAACCAGAGGCCAATAAGGATTGTGAAGAATCGAATCATTGGTCAATTTAGATATGTCTGGAAATTCCAACGTGGCAAGGAAAGGTAACTGAGGATTAAAAGGCATACGAGGCCCCCGATAAGGACCTGTACCTGTACTCCACCCTGTTTGAGCATAACGTTTCCCCCATTGGTTCTGTCCTGGAGGATTCTGACCATAGGGGGTGTAAGCTGTATAATTAGGTTGATACAGTTGTTGATAACCAGTGTAAGGGGGTTGATGTAGAAATTTCTTGTTTTCCACCCCAGTTTTCAGTTTCACCTTATTTCTCCTTTTAGTTAAATGCCCTTTCCCATATCGTTACATTCAACAACAGGAAAATATTTTTTGCTGAAAACACAAATTCTGGAAAATTTACAGAATGCTAGAAAATGCAGAAATAAAAATCAGCAGATACAAATAGCCATTCAACACATTATAACACAGAGATTTTTGGTCAAGGTGACCCTGGAAAAACCTCCTACAACTCTTGGGGAAAACAAGTTCGAAAGCTCCTTCTTATTTCTGGAAAATGCTTTTTACAGTAAGAGAAAACTCAGAAAAATCAACAAGTACAGATTACAACTTATCTCGTTTTTCGTGCTTTACCACCACCTCGAAAAATGTGAAAACAGCAAAACAGAACAAAAATAAATGTTGTACGGCCTCCTCGAAATTCATGCCCAAATTTTCTGCAATAAATTCCGCTGTACGTCCTCCTCGCTTTCTTTGCAAACATCAATAAATGTTGTTGTACGAAATCTCGATTTTTGTGCCGGAAAAACATCAGAACCTTGTTTTATGGAATCTGCCTCGATTTTCATGCAAGAGGATAGCCACTTACTGTACGACCTACCTCGAAATTCATGAAAAATAAAACAACCTTCTATTGCCTCGAAAAATGATCCAAACTGCTGTACGACCTCTTGGAAAACATGCCAAAAAGCTATTGTACGGTATTCTATAAAATCATGTCGAAAAATGCCTTGGAATGTGTGCCTCTCCTAGCTATACGGACTTGCTGAACTCCTGCCTTGGAATGTGTGCCAAAGTGCTGCCTCTTTCTCCTCACTGCCCAGAAATCTCCCTTGCTCTCTTTCTCTCCTTCTCCCAATCTTCTCATGAAAGAATGAATGACCTTTTCCTCCTTTTCCTCCTTTAAACTAACCCTAAGTGACTTTTGGGGAATCCCTAAATCCAATGGCTAAAACAGATTTAGATCTAGGGCTGAGATTAAATACTCATTTAAATCTCACTTTCTATTTTTTTTAATTCACCCCACTTTAATAAAGACTCACTTAGTCATTTATTTCCAAAGTCACTTTTCCTTTCTAATTTTACGTTGACTTTATTAAAGTCACTTTAAAATTAGACTTTAGTAACTTTATCACTTAAAGTCACTTTTAAATTAGATTTGACTTTATAACTTTATAAAGTCACTTTAGGAGAAAAATTAAATTCTTTTGGACACTTTTCCTTAGGCCAAAGATCAAAGCCTTAGGGAACCACCTATCCTCCGGTAACCAAATTTCAACAGTTGATAACCAGGGTAGTGACCCTGATTATATGTAGGCCCCATTTGAGCAGTGTATGGATTTGGCTGCTGAGTATAGGTATAGCCTGGTTGTTGAAGGTAATAACCAGAACCTTGGGGCGGGTTGTAAAACGGTCGAGACTAACCTTGCATGTAATAACCACCTTGGGGTTGAGCGGGTTGTTGGTAAGTGGAACCCTATTGAGCCTGATAAGTTGGGCGCACAGGCGGATTCGAATGCGGCATGGAATAAATCGGCTGTTGAGCAGTGTTAACTGGATGTGCAGGCTGTCCTGGTTGAACAGGTTGGCCTGGCTGAGCGGGTTGTCCTGGTTGAACAGGTTGGCCCAGCTGAACAGATTGTCCTGGTTGGACAGGTTGGCCTGGCTGGTGAAGGACACCGGGTTTCCCCAGCTAAGCCGGTTGGCTTGGTGGCTGGATAGGGCCAGGTTGTGCCTGATAACCAAGTTGACTTATAACAGGACCATAAGATGGCCCTGGTTGTGCAACGTTCGAACCAACGGGAAACTGAGGTTGCTGAGGTTGCACCATAGGTTGAGAAGGGTGGATTTTCCCCCCAGGACCGTACAATGGTCTAGGTTGATACCCCGGTTAGCCTGTGGGTCCTTGAGGTTTCCCTCGTTGGACCACAGAGTGAGGCTGTAAAGGTTGACCTTGAAGGTTGTAGGACTGCCCTTGGGGGCTGTACACTACCCCCTGCTGGCCCGAAGGTTGGCCCTGTAAGGGTTTTCCTTGCGGGTCATATAGATAGCCAGGCTGGCCCAAAGGTTGACCTTGGAAGGGTTGTCCCTGCAGGTTATAAGGTTGCTCAGCCTGGGCAGACAGAAAACCGTTAATATACTGATAAGCCTTAGGAGAAGGAAAACGAAGAGGGTTACCCTGCTCATCATATTGATATGGAAATACATATATCGGGGTACCATCCAGTGCATAGTGGGAAAAGTAAGGACGGTTGGGATCTTGAGAGGACTGACCAACCTCGGAGTTGGACGACTGTAAAGACAATCGATACTCCTCAGGAGAAATATTCTCTGAAATGGAAAAATCTATGTAAATGTCTTCAGGAACTGACAAGGTCCTGGTCGACTGAGTAGTGACAGCGGGCGTAGACGTAGCTACGTAGAAAGTATGCCTAACAGGTACTGATGTGACAAAAGGAGATGACATGAGATGTGTCGATGACGACATCCCTAACGAAGGAATAACCAGCCTCATGGATGGAGTCGATATTCCCATAGAGGCCACAGTAGCCATGACCTGACTTAAAGACCTATATCCCACTGGAAGCGAAGGACCAGGTGAAGACATGATAGAAGACTCGGGGATGTTTTCTAGAAAAAGCTGGTAATCTTCACCAGATGTAGGAATTTTATCACTAGGAGAAGGATTGGGTGAGTCCATATCTGACCCTGCCGCAAGATATTCTAGAAGATGGCAAGGACTAGGAGGTATAATGGCAGCCAAGAAAGGTGATCTCGATGTAAGAGGAGGGAAGTATTCCCCTACTCCAAATCCAAACCAAGCATTGGACAAGTGCCAATTCAATTCAACTGGTCCAGCAAAGGGAAGCTCAGATATAACCGGTCCCCCGTCGGGAAACTCGAACACAATAGGCTACTGATGTTCAGCAGAGGACTGAGAGACCTATGATGAATCGTCTATGTAAGGACTAATAGTAGATGAAATTGAGGGTTTTTCCACTGTGATAGTAACGAAAAGAGGAAGAGATCAAAACAAAGACACATGGGAAAAAACCAAGGCAAACAATCAATCGGCCAAAAAACAATCTCTAAATGGGCGTGTGATCGTAGGTGATTAATTTTACCACATTGAAACTGGAAATTTTTACTGTTTCATGTTTTAAGAGTCTAGAAACAAGTAAAAGATGACTCTATCTCTTTCAATTTGGAAACAAGCGTGAAAGGACAAGAACTTGATAATATTTTCAATTTTAATGAGTCGGAAAAGATCGAAATGACTACTATGGTAATCTAGGCAGATGGGTGTACCAGATATCCGTGAACTGCCATATACACCTTGGTTAAAAAAATAAAGAGAAATCAACCAAGGACTTGACGTACGTGCAGGTAATATCCCCAAATGATGTGTCTGGTGTATCACAAGTATAAGGCGGCAGACTCGGCTTCTTACGGATAAAGGATAGCAACCTAGTGGGGTCTCCCTTTATATACGCGACGGTACAGGGAGCACAGGTCCGTACTAGCGTTGTCTAAAGCAAAGAGGTGAACGACAACTACTAGGTGTAACGATGCCGGAACACGTCACTAGCCTAGACCTCTACATATCTCGTTAATGTTTCAATGTTGCCTTAGGTTAATTGAATGAATTTTAGAGTTGATCTTCAAATTATGTTTCAATTTCAAGCCCTATATCTCAAAAATCCTCTAAAAGCACACTACATGCCACCATATATCACTTTGTTCGATGAAGAGCTAACTACAGGAAGGTTGAGAGCTTTTCAAATAACAACAAAATGATCACAAAACATCCACTACTGTATCTAATGCACGCTAATGAAACTAAAAACTTTTCTCTTAGAGTTATATAACACTAATAATATGGAAAATCTTCCAATTTTCACTAATCTAGTAAAAATGAAAAAAGATTTGTTTTTGTATTTTTCAATGTTTTAGAGAAAATGCACCAAATGAAATGAAAAAACTAATGAAGAAACCAATTCGAGAAATGATAGTGAAAGAGTCGAAACAAGCAAGTTCACTCAATGCAAACACACACAATCAGAACTCAAACTGATGGAGAAATTCCTCAAATCGAAGAAGGTGCATAAGTAAGCAGGTAAGTGAAGGGGCGTAGCGATCAGCGGTTAGTGAAGCAGGTGGATCAGTGGTAAAAGTGAAGTAAAGGTTCGATACAAACCGTGTAATCTAGGCTCGAAATGAGACAAAGTGAAACTTGAATGAAAAAGAGATAAATCACTCAACTAACGCAATGATACAATGGAATCCAACAAAACGAATGCAAAGAAGTGAAAACGAAGTTGACTGGGAAGACAAGAACCAAAAACTCCCATGGGAGGCTTGTTGAGTCCCAAACTTGCATCTTTCTTATACACCTTTCTAGACTTTTTCCATTTACCTGGACCTCCTAAAGCATCAACATCATTGCATATTAATCATAAAAGAGCATTTAAAGTGGTTTTTAACTATGTTTTGTGTCTGTTGTTTGAATTATATTTTTGCTCATTTAGCTGCGGAATCTTGTCACTTTCTGCAGTTGCTTCAACTTTCCGCAGCCATTTTGTTAAAGTCTATATTGCAGGTGTCTTCAAGCAAATCAAGCCACATGGGAAAGTTGGAAATGACATGGACATGGACTGAGTCCTACTAGCTCAGTCGAATTCATCAAAGAAGGTCGTGGTCAAAGGTAGTCAAGCGGTGGTCAACTTAAGAGTCCTACGGTGACAGAACTCTGTTTTTCACCACGTGAAGACTTGTGTGGCCATTCCTAAATCTCAGGGGACATATCAACACCTGTGAACTGCTCCATAAGCCGAATTCAATGGCCACCCTCCATATATTTAATCTTCACGGCAGCCATAATGCTAGATTTCTAGACGTGGTTGTTCACGTGTCTTTCATCAGCGTAGAGTGAAGGAAATTAGTTATGTCATCCTCTGTTATAAATAATGTGTTCTCATACGCATAGTAGTTAGCTGCTGTAATGTAATTTTACTAAAAAGAAAGCCCACTGTGTCGTGACATTATTTCCTTGTTATGACTGTGTTTTGAATATATGAGAAGACTTTGTTCATAAGCATAATTCGTGGTTGATAGTTGTTGCCCGAGGATTGTGCAGAGGGCCCCTGCACACGCTGAGGTTTTGTTTATTACTGTATAGTTTCATGCTTTATTTCCTTACGTTCATTATGCCATAGTTATTCACGTGTATATATCACATCTCTTATGGTATTAACGTTTTATTTTTTTCCATAGTTTTTCATGCTTTATACTTCTGTTAAATTATCAGTGTCTTTGTTCAAGATTACAATAGGCAGCCCGGGCATTTGCATATAGTTTTACAATGACTAATGACATGGAATCAGTCTTGTCCTTCTGCTGATTTATTTTTCTTAACTTTTAATTCCAGCACTGTTTTATTTATTTCAGTTTTGTACATTTGCTTTATTAGTTAGATTAGATATTAAATTACTCATTTCATTATCGTCATTCGAAACCATAGTAGACTAATGGTGAGGGATTGAAGTATGAGTGTGTAGTTTGATATTAGTTTATTTTTCTGCAAGTTAGATATTAAATTTCTCATGTCATTATCAAATATTTCAAAACCATAGTGAGACTAATGGTGAGGGATTGAAGCATGAGTGTGTAATTTGATATTAGTTTATTTTTCTGCAAATTAGATATCAGATTGCTCAAGTTATTTATGATTACCTCCAAAAGCCATAGCGAGACTAATGGCGAGGGGTCAAAATATGAGTTGATGTAATTTGGTTTTAGCTTTACTTTGCTTGCAATTCTTGGATTTCTTTGAGTACAATTTCTTTTGTATTTAGACAACAGCAAGGGTAATGGGTTTCATGATCAATGGTTCACTGTTTGCTTGACTAGTATAGTGGCACATTTTCATTTTCTTTTAGGAATTAATTTTGTTATTGCATGTTTTAAAACTCTCTTGAAGTTTGAAGTTTGGGAAATCATTATAAAGGACATCATTTCATTGAACATTTATATCCATACTTGTCTTTTAGAATTTCCATCTCACATTAGGAAACCAACCAAGATAAAACCCCCAAGATAAAAAAAAAACAAAAATGACAAAAAGTAAGAGATAGGTTATCTTGCACATATAGTGCGCCACACTTCGTCAGCTTACGAATCCCGGATTGACAAATTAATGTAGCAATTTAGGACACACTAAATTGACCAAAAATTTTATTACCGTGTTGCTGTCGAAGTGTAACTAGGTAATAATTTCTTTATAAAAAAAAACAATAAAAAGAAGGGAAAAAATGATAACTTCTTGAAGTATGCTCTCTTGCACCTAGTGTGATCCGGAGGATCAGAAAAAGAGAGTTTATTGGTTCAATAATTCTCTACATGCTCTCTTCGCACTTAGTGTGACCTCGGAAGACTTAAAGAGAATTATTAGCCCAACTTAAAAATAAAAAAATGACATGCATAGAGCAAGAGATTCTAGGGGAAGGTTTGTAGCTAGAGCCAAGAGTTCGATTTTCAAAACTCCATCTTCTTCAAGGCATAGACAAGATTCACCACCATCTAAACCTACCCTTAAGATTCTTGGAATTCAAGGAGCAGCTGAATTAGAGGATTCTCCGACACCATCTACCAAATCTCACTTAGAAAAGGACCCTTTCTTTACTTCTACAGGAGAGTATATTGTAATCAAAGAAATAGAATCACCTGAAGAAGAAAAGGAAGAAACTCCCTCTCATCCTCCCTTGATAGAAGAACCAGAGGACTCTGAGGACTCTAAAGAAACTATCATGGCAGAGGAAGTAGTAGATGGATTCGGAGGTAGAGGTAGAGGTAGAGGAGGAGGAAACAATGGTGGAGATGAAGGTAATAATGGAAGAAATAGGGAAGGAGACAACTCATTTGGATTCCCTATAATTGATGAGGAAACTCATGCAACAATGAAAAATATCTCACCATCTGTCCTCCCCAACTTTTATGGATTGCGAAGTGAGGATCCTGAAACATTTCTGTTTGAGTTTGAAGTCATGTGCCAAACCTATGACTATATGGATGACTCTCAAAAACTCAAACTGTTTCCTTCAACATTGAAGGGAGCCGCTTTGAAATGGTTCATGGGATTAGTCACCCAATCTATTAGGACTTGGGATGATACAAAACAAAAAAATTTGGATAGATACCTGGACTATTGCATGCCCACCAATCACAAGGATGAGGTATTCAAAATGGTGCAAAAAGAAGATGAAAATTTGGAGGATTTACTTGAAAGATTTCGATACAACTTAAAAAGAGAAAAGATGAACAACTTAGATCAGGAAACTCTGAAAGCCCTTCTATTAAAAGCCATCATAGATGAATGGATAGATATTTTAAACACAATGGGGAAAGGAGACATTTCTCAACTTGCACTTCGTGACATAACAGAACTGTTGGGTATGTGTCATATTCTTTCCACGACTAAGCACGCGCGGGGGGGTTTGGGGCAGCGCCCTGGAAAAAAATTTTGGTCCTTAATTTCTGGCGGGTATTCCGCGTCCATGGTTTTTTGCATGGTTTTGCACATGGTTTTGGGGTACGATGGTTTTCGGCCCCTGGTATTTTTGTAGATCCGGTCAAGGGAACTACGGTTATGTTCTAATCCAGGGTTTATGGATTGGGGTTTATGTATGCTTCGGCATGTATATATATGTGTTGTAACACTAAAAGGAATATAATGAAAAATCAAGTTGGTCGTCCCGATTTGGGATCCGGGGGAAAATCTCTGTGTTTATCTGTTTTATGTTTTATGCTCTCGCTATTGTTTATTTTCTGTTATAAGATTCGTGTGTAGATAATTTCTGTTCAGGGTTAAAACCTACATTTGGTATCAGAGTTGTTTTGGCTTCAAGGGGACGCCTTTGTTGTTGAGGGTTTTTTGCTCGGGCCTGTGGTAGACCCTGTTCAGTGGGAGATCTGCGGGATCGATTCTTGCGGTGAAAGAATATGGCGAGCGGAGGAAAGATAGAGATCGAGAAATTTAATGGTCAGAGTTTTGAGTTGTGGAAGCTCAAGATGGAGGATCTGCTGGTGGATAAAGATCAGTGGATCACGGTAGATCCAGGTACTAAACCAACGGCAATGTCAGATGAAGACTGGAAGAAACTGGATCGGAAGGCTAAGAGCACAATACGGTTGTGTGTGTCAGATTCAGTATTGTTGAATGTATCTGGGGAAGCTACGACGAAGAATTTGTGGGAAAAACTTGGGACTTTGTACCAATCTAAGTCTCTGGTGAATAAGTTGTTCCTGCGGAAAAAGCTGTATAACCTGAGGATGAAGGATGGAGACTTGGTGACAGAGCATCTAAATGCCTTCAATACTGTGGTAAGTCAGCTGTCATCTGTTGATATTAAAATCTCGGATGAAGATAAGTGCATCAGTTTTTTGTGTTCTTTACCAGACTCGTGGGACAGTCTGGTTATTGTAATAGGTAGCAATACAACTACCTTGAATTTTGATGACATTGTCTCAGCCTTGCTGTCGGAGGAAATGAGACGGAGAAATATGGAGGGTCAGAATGGAGATGCCTTATCTGTACGAGGAAGGTCCCAGAACAGAAACAAGAATAAGGTTTCAAGTGGGAGATCCAAATCTAGAGGGAGATCTAAATCTCCTGGAAAGTTTGTAAAGGTGTGCTGGAAATGCGGAAAGGAAGGGCACTACAAAAAGGACTGCAGATCTAAAGCTCCTGAGAAAGGAAAGGGATCTGATGATGCTCCTTCTGCAGAAGCAAAAACCACCTCGGATGAAGGTGGGGATGTGTATTTGGCTTCTTCTTCAAATACACATGTAGATCATGAGTCATGGTTGATTGACTCAGGTGCATCCTTTCACTTCACTCCCCATAGGGAGTGGTTCTGCGAGTATGAGAAATATGATGGTGGTGATGTCTTCCTAGGGGATGATAGGAAGGCTAGAATCGTCGGACGTGGAAAATTCAAGCTGAAGCTGCAAGGTGGAAGGATTAGAACACTTCCTGGTGTTTTGCATATTCCTGCATTGGCCAGAAATCTGATTTCTGTAAGCAAGATGGATGATGCAGGTGTAAAAACGGTGTTCGAGAAAGATGCCTGCAAGATGGTTCGGGGAGCACTGGTATTAATGCGGGGAGTTCGGACTGGAACTCTGTACAAGCTACAAGGTAGCACTGTTATTGATGGGTGTAACAGTTCTGTGGTTCCTGAAAGTGGGATGGAAAGTCTAGCTGTCTCTAGAGAAAAGACCATGCTATGGCATCAAAGGCTTGGACATATTGGAGAGAAGGGCCTTCGGATACTGCATAGAGATGGTATGGTAGAAGGTATGTCTAATTGTTCTATGGATTTCGATTTCTGTGAACATTGTGTATATGGGAAGCAGAATCGGGTGAGTTTTCCTTCTGGTGCTAAGAGGGCAAACAAGATATTAGAACTTGTGCACAGTGATGTGTTTGGGCCTATGTCGGTTCCATCACTGGGAAAGTCTGTGTACTATGTTTCATTCATAGATGACTTCTCAAGGAATACATGGATATATTTCTTGAGGAAGAAATCTGAAGTCTTTGACAAATTTAAAGAATTTAAGGCTCTGGTGGAAAACCAGACGGAGAAGAAGATAAAGGCATTGAGGACAGATAATGGTGGGGAGTTCTGCAAGAAGGAATTTGAAGAGTTCTGTAAGAAGTGTGGTATAGCATGACAGAAGACTACTCCATACACACCGCAGCAAAATGGAGTTGCAGAAAGAATGAACAGAACACTGATGGAAAAGGCAAGAAGCATGCTCATTGGTACCGGGTTAGGACAAGAATTCTGGGCAGAGGCAGTGGAGACTGCATGCTATCTGGTTAACAGATCACCTTCATCAGTGTTGGAGGATAAGACTCCACATGAGGTATGGACTGGTAAGAAGCCCTCTCTTTCACATCTAAGGGTATTTGGATGTCATGCATATGTACATGTTCCAAAGGAGAAAAGGACCAAGTTGGATAATAAATCTGAAAGGTGCATCTTTATTGGGTATAAGGATGGTTTAAAGGGTTACAAGCTTTGTAACCCATAAACATGGAAGGTTGTGTACAGCCGAGATGTGGTGTTTAGAGAAGTGAAAGATGTTGTTAAACATGAAGTCCTAACAAAGGAACCTGAGAAGATAGAGTTTGAGCTAAAGGAGGATGAATCAGACTCTACAACAGAAGAAGACTCAGAAGATGAAGAGCCACAAACTCCAACTTTGAGAAGATCAGTTCGGGAAAGAAGGCAACCAGAAAGGTATAGTCCATCTTCTTTCTGTTCAGGTTTTGCCTTAACTATAACTGATGATGAACCCAGAACTATCAGGGAGGCAGTAGATTCAGAGGATGGAAAACTCTGGAAGGAGGCCATGGTTGATGAAAATGCATCCTTGCACAAAAACGATGCATGGGATCTGGTGGAGTTGCCGGTTGGAAGGAAGCCCATTGGGATCAAATGGGTGTTTAAGAAGAAGATGAATGTAGAAGGCAAGGTGGAGAAATACAAAGCTCGGTTGGTAGCGAAAGGTTATTCCCAAGTGCCGGGAATTGATTTTGGTGATATTTTTTCTCCTGTTGCCAAAGTTACTTCTATTAGATTACTTTTATCTGTTGCTGCTGCATTTGATTTTGAGATAGAACGGATGGATGTGAAGACAACATTTCTTCACAGGGATCTAGAAGAAGAGATCTACATGAAGCAACCTGAAGGCTTTATGGTGAAGGGTAAGAAAGAACTAGTATGCAGGTTGAAGAAGTCTCTGTATGGGTTAAAACAGTCACCAAGGATGTGGTATCAGAAATTTGATACCTATATGCGGGGACTTGGCTTCACCAGAAGCAAGGAGGATCACTGTGTTTATTTTAAATTAATTGGTGACCGTGTTATTTATTTGGTCTTGTATGTGGATGATATGTTGTTGATTGGAAATGACAAAGAATTATCCAAGATTTGAAGACCCAACTGTTCTCCAAATTCGACATGAAGGATCTGGGTGCTGCAAACTATATTTTGGGCATGGAAATTAAGAGAGATCGGGCAAAGAGGAAGCTCTGGTTAAACCAGAGGAAGTATGTCGAGACTATATTGCAGAGGTTCAATATGCAGGATAGTAAACCGATGAATGTTCCTATTCCTGTAGGTGTAAATCTGTCTGCTGAACAGTGTCCCAAGACACAAGAAGAAGAGGAGGATATGTCCCGTGTTCCATATGCAAGTGCAGTGGGTAGCCTGATGTATGCAATGGTCTGTACTAGACCAGACATTGCACATGCAGTGGGAGTATTGAGCAGGTTTATGTCAAACCCGGGGAAGGAGCATTGGACAACAGTGAAGCGGGTTTTCAGATATTTATGTGGCACTAGTGATTATGGCTTGTGCTACCAGGGAAGACCAGGATTGGAAAGAATGTTGGACATTCGTGGTTTTGTTGATGCGGACTGGGCTGGAGATCTAGACCAAAGAAGATCTACAAGTGGGTATGTGTTTAGCCTGTTTGGAGGCGCAGTCAGTTGGATGAGTAAAAGACAGTCTGTAGTGGCTCTTTCAACTACAGAGGTAGAATACAGGTAGCCACTCATGCAAGAAAGGAAGCAGTTTGGTTGCAGAGATTGTGTTCAAGTATGGGGTTGGTATAACAAGCTATAAGGATAGATTGTGATAGCCAAAGTGCAATTTTCTTGGCTAAGAACCCTGCTTATCATTCAAAGACAAAGCACATTGATGTTCAATATCACTTTGTTAGAGATATGGTTGAGGCTAAAAGGGTGTTGCTGGTAAAGGTGGACACTTTGAAGACTGTTGTAGATGCATTGACAAAGTCTGTGAACACTCAGAAGTTCTCTTGGTGTAGAGAAACAATGGGTGTTGAAGAATTGGGCCAATGACTAAGCCCTCCTGTGGCCCCCTGTGGAAAGAAAACAACAAGTGGGAGAATGTTGGGTATGTGTTATATTCTTTCCACGACTAAGCATGCACGGGGGGGTAAGAGGGGGGGCGATAGCCCCCCCTTTGCACTGGGCGCAACAGGGGGGTCACAGGGGGGGCTGTAGCCCCCCTTGTCGAGGTCCGAGGCAGTGCCCCGGCGAAAATTTTTGGTCTTTAATTTCCGGCGGGTAGTCCGCGTCCATGGTTTTGTGCATGGTTTTGCACATGGTTTTGGGGTACGATGGTTTTCGGCCCCTGGTATTTTTGTAGATCTGTCAAGGGAACTACGGTTATGTTCTACTCCAGGGTTTATGGATTGGGGTTTATGTATGCTTCGGCATGTATATATATGTGTTGTAACACTAAAAGGAATATAATGAAAAATCAAGCTGGTCGTCCCGATTTGGGATCCAGGGGAAAATCTCCGTGTTTATTTGTTTTATGTTTTATGCTCTCGCTATTGTTTATTTTCTGTTATAAGATTCGTGTGTAGATAATTTCTGTTCAGGGTTAAAACCTACAAGAACTATGTGTCCATCTTGTTTGGTCTCAATCTAGTCTCCTAAACTGAGCTCATTTAATTGTCAACCAGGGTTGGTAAACTGCTGAAGTGAAGTGTACTGTATGTACCTAGGTGCTTGTTTCTTAATGTGTTGTGTGTAGTGTTTTGTGATGTTTTTGGTCTTTTGTGATGATTTATGATGTTTTTGGTCTTTTGGTGAGTTTATGTTCACAAGAAAGATGACTAGAAAACTGATGGAAAGAAGCTAATGATTAAAAACAGAGTGAAACCTAATTGGTTGATGACAAATGATTGATACAAATGCAATACTTAAAACATAATCAAATCTAAACTATGACCAATCAGAAACAAAGCTTGATAATGACTTTTAAGCAAATGATTCAAAACACAAACTAAACTTGTCAAATTCTTTCATCAAAGGCATTTGAGAGAGAGCTTGAAACATGGTCAACTAAGTATGCAAATCTTCCTAACTAAACAGTTTAAACAACTAACTTATAATGATGCAACATTTTATCCTTGATTAGAGATTTGTTGAAGCATATTTGGAATAAGACATTTATACCATCATAAGATCTTCTACTCTAAAGCTAATTCCTAACTCTATTCTGCAATTTAATTAAATGTCACAAAACCTTACTCAAGAGTTATTGATTTCTTTTCAAAGTAGTCTTTTGAGGGAGGGTTATGTTTATGAAATGATAAGGAAATTGCAGAGGTACTTCAGGCCTTAAAATGATATTGTCTTCTGTTCATATGGTGATGAATCAATTATGGATTTTAGAACAAGAAGAGATTTGTGAATAATGAAGGTTGTTTTGTTAAATTTAACAACTGAAGTAATCTAGTATGCAGTGGCTGACAAATGAATATGGAGTGCAAATGCAATGAGTTGAGCTACAACCAAACCTAAAATGTCACTAGCCTAAAACAGTGTTAAACTACAAGTCATTATCAAACTTAAAATAGAACAACTGAGCATGAAGTAAGTGCAATTAAACTCCGGAGCATCCTAACTAAACTATCATGCATTATTCTATGGAATTATACAGTATGTTTGTCCATCATTATTGATATTTTGGAAGTGTTCCTTCTTTTGGAAGAGTTTTTAGAACAATCCTGACTGTGTAATTGAGTGCAAATGCAAATGTAAATACTGAAAGCAATGAAAAACTAAGATATCATAGCCATCTCCTACCCATCATTATGATATTTTTGACAAGCGTTTAAGAGCAAGAACAACTATGGTACTTAGTGAAAACACACAACTAAAACGTTCAAGATCACAATCATGCTTAAGATAGTATAAAGATTTCTTGGAAGAGTTTCTTCTTGTGGAAGAGTGCTTATCATAAGTATAACTGTGATGGTGAATAAAAGAGACTACAATTAAACCCTACAATACTATAGCCATTTCCCATTCATCATTATAATATTTTGGAAGAGCTTCTTCTTTTGGAAGAGTTAGAATGAGTATAACTACAGTAACTAATAAAAGCAACTACAAATTCAACTTCTAATCCTACAATACTATAGCCATTCCTCATTCATCATTATAATCTTTTGGAAGAGCTTCTTCTTTTGGAAGAGTTATAATGAGTATAACTACAGTAGTTAATAAAAACAACTACAAATTCAACTTCAGAAACGTAAAGGCAGCTAGAATACTTATCTAAATTATGCAAATAAATCCGTGCAAGAGGCAGGGGCCCTCTACCACCTGACGGAATCTAACTCCAAATCAAATCAACGCTTTCAAAACAACATTGTCTGCTTCATTAAAAGTGAAATAACTTGAACAGAGCACTCTGCGTCTTCAGAAATGTAGCACAGAATCTAAGAAAAATCTAGAACAAAGGCAGTGCAACGAGAATCGGTTAGCTACGGAATGTCTGCATTCTGCAGCTAGTTCCGGTCAAAATGCTTTATAATGGCAAAAATCACAAAAATTAGCAAGTCAGTCATGTAAATCATTCTAAAAGTAATTTTAACTATATTCATTGATCAATTGGGTCTAGGATAGCAATGGACAAAGGAAAATGAGGTAAAATGGAATGAAATAAAGCACAATTTTGAGGCTCAACACATCTCTCAAGGGGAAAATCTAAAACGGGAAAAGGGCCTACATATCCTTCTCTTATTAGGGCAAACAAATCTGTAACTGGATCAGTAAGTAGGGCAGAGATTGGAAATATGCTTGATGAATTCAAAACTGATATCTTAGGGAGCCTTAGTGAACAACTAGACACCCTTAAAATTCAAAACAAGAAGAAAGCAGAAACTGATGCTCTAGCCATATTTTGTCTGAAATGTAGGAAGAAACATGCTTTAAGGGAATGTCCCTTGGATGCAAAA
Organism: Pinus albicaulis; assembly: GCA_034641835.2. Lineage (NCBI taxonomy): Eukaryota > Viridiplantae > Streptophyta > Pinopsida > Pinales > Pinaceae > Pinus > Pinus albicaulis. The sequence continues at coordinate 114,976,411 of CM076581.1, forward strand.
GTTGTAGAAACATGTATGATTTGCTCAGAGAATCATGAGACCAAGGATTGTCCTTCAATTCCTGGACTCAAAGATGTCTTTCAAGAAGATCCAAATTCAGTAGAGTCTCTCTGTTTTGTTGCAAGAAGACCTTGGCAAGGGCAACAAACTCAAGGGCTTAACAACCCTATGAATTTTCAATCCCCACCAAATTGGAATCCTTGGCAACAACCTTGGCCCCAACCTCAAAATTCATATCAGTCATGGGTACAAGGTATGCAAAATCCTTGTGGGAGATTTGCTCAATTTTATCAATATCCTCCATCTTTTCAAAATCAACAAGCTCCACAACTTCCAAACCCAAATCTACAACTTTCATTTCCATTTCCACAACAACAACCTTCTCAACAAAATCCAAATCCTCAACTCATGCTTCCATTCCAACAAAAGACAAATCAACCTCCAGCTCAACCATTTCCAAATCCTAACAATAAAAATACTCAGAATACTTACATGATAGAAGGACAACAATTTCCTACCTATATGATTGTTCCTCTCAATGATGTACAACTCAGGTCTGGTAGAGTTTTAGAAAAACCTTCTATAGATGTCCAAGAGAAAGATACCTCTAAGGAGGACTCTCTTAAAGTCAATAATGGTTCTGAGGAAGCATCTCTTCAAAACTCAAACATTCAAAAAGAGAAAGGAAAGTTAATCCCCACAACTCCTATAGTTGAGCAACCTGCATCTTCATCCACACCTCCTTTCCCTGAAAGATTACAAATTGATAAAGGGGTGGAAAAACAAATCTTGTTGCCTAACTATGATTTTATAGATGAATTAAAGAATGTTTGTATCAAGATTCCCTTGCTACAAGCCATTAGAGAGATTCCTATTCTAGCAAAAACAATAAAGGAGTTGAGTCTCAAAAGAACAGGAAGGAAACTAAGAGATACAAGAAGAATCCACCTGGTAGGAAAAATTGCAGATATCATGATGGGAAAAATTACCATGCAGAAGTATGTAGATCCAGGAAGTCCAATTGTCAAGACACATATAAATGGGATAGAAATTCCAAACACATTGATTGACTTAGGGGCTGCTATTAACATTATGAGTAGACAGACTATGGAGCAGCTAAAACTTCCTAACCTTATTTTTACACCTACTTTACTGCAACTTGCAGATCGATCAATTATTAAACCAGATGGTGTATTAGAAGATATTTCAGTCTCCTTAGATTCTTGGGAATATCCGGTAGATTTTATGATTTTGACTCCCAAGAGTAATCTAGGAGGGCACCCACTTATCTTAGGAAGACCTTGGCTAGCCACAGCTGATGCTTTCATTAGTTGTAGATCTGGGGATATGTGCATTTCTAATGGTAATTCGACAAAGAAATTCAATTTGTATCCTCCAGCAAAAGCAATCACAGAAGTAGGAGACAATGAATGGGTTGATGATGAGGACACTATACAACCTGTCTTTACCATTTCTGAAATCAGTGAGGATAGTCAAATTCTGAACACATTAGAAAATTTTGAGACATCTTCAGAATATGACCCCATACAATTTCAGTTGGAATCTGACATTGAATATTTATCATCAATGCAAATGTCTCTTTACTCTATGGAAGAGTTCGGCAGTTCTACCATTGAGATTTTTCCAGGAAAAACATTGAATATCAACAAAAATTTGGAAAAGTCACAACAGGAAGAACTAATCAAAATCTTGCAAAAAAATTCTACTGCATTTGCATGGGAGTATACTGATATGAAAGGTATTGATCCTAAGACTTCCATCCATCATATCTATATTGAGGAAAACAGTAGACCAATCAGACAACCTCAAAGAAGGATGAATCCAAACCTTAGGGAGATAGTGAAAGAAGAGCTCCAAAAACTACTCAATGTAAACTTCATTTATCCAATTTTAGATAGCCGATGGGTTTCTCCTCTGGTTATAGTACCTAAAAAGAATGGTAAATGGAGGGTATGCATTGATTACAGGGAATTGAACAAAGCAACTTTGAAGGATCACTTTCCTTTGCCCTTTATCGATCAGGTATTAGATACATTAGCAGGCAACAAGCACTTTTCATTTTTGGATGGTTTTAGTGGCTATAATCAAATTCAGGTAGCACCTGAAGATCAAGATAAGACCACATTTACCGGTCCATGGGGGACTTTTGCCTATCGAGTGCTTCCTTTTGGGTTATGTAATGCACCCGCAACATTCCAAAGAGCAATACTAGGAATTTTTTCTGATCTAATCCATGATTGTGTAGAGGTTTATATGGATGATTTTACAGTTTATGGTAATTCATTTGAAGAGGCATTAGAAAATTTGGAAAAGTCCTTATAAGATGTGAAGAAACAAACCTTTTATTAAGCCATGAAAAATTCTTTATGATGTTTACTGAAGGTATTGTTTTGGGGCATCATATTTCAGGAGATGGGATTAAGGTTGATAGATCAAAAGTTGAAGTCATCTCCAAGTTGCCTATTCCAAATTGTCGAAGAGATGTTAGAAGTTTTCTAGGATTTACTGGTTACTATAGAAGATTTATAGAAAACTTCACTAAAATAGCATCTCCACTCTTCAAATTGCTTACAAAAGATTGTGAATTCAAATGGGATCTTGATTGTCAATCAGCCTTTGAAACTTTGAAAACAAGAATATCTGAAGCACCTATCTTGAGAGGACCAAATTGGAAACTCCCTTTCCATATTTCTATAGATGCTTCAGATACAGCTCTAGGAGCTGTGTTGGGTCAAAAATATTTAGTCCCTTATGCCATTTACTATACCAGTAAAAATTTGACTCCCACTGAGTTGAACTATACTGTAACTGAAAAAGAGTTTTTAGCTGTTGTTCATGCAATCAATAAGTTTAGACATTATATAACAGGATATGAAACTTTTATTCATACTGATCATTCTGCGATTAGATATCTAATGAACAAACCTGTTACTAATGGCAGAATGACAAGATGGCTCCTACTTTTGCAGGAATTCAATATTGCTATGTTGGATAGACCAGGGAAACAAAATACAGTAGCTGATTTCTTGTCTAGGACTCATAATACTAAAGAAGATTCTCCTGTAGAGGATAAGTTTCCTGATGAATACTTGTTTGCAGTAACTACTAAGACTCCTTGGTATGCAGATATTGCTAACTATTTGGTTACAAGGAAACTGCCCCCACATTTATTTCCAAGTGAAAAAGGAAAGATTATTTAGGAGAGTTCAAAATATTCATGGATTTCTAACGAATTGTTTAAAACAGGGCCAAATCTTGTGATCAGAAGATGTGTCAGGGAGGATGAAATGCCTGATATCCTCAAGGCATGTCATGATGAACCATGCGGCGGACACTTTGCGGACAAAAGGACAGCCTATAAAATCCTCTCTTTAGGATATTGTTGGCCTTCCCTCTTCAAAAATGCAAAACAATATGTCAAAAGGTGTGACAGCTGCCAAAGAGTAGGGAAACCTACCCTTTCAAATGAAATGCCATTGCAACCACAGGTACTCATCGAACCCTTTGAAAAATGGGCTTTAGATTTCATTGGACCTATTAATCCACCATCTAAGCAAGAGAAGTATATATTGGTTTGTACTGATTATGTTACTAAATGGGTGGAAGCCAAAGCATTAGTGTCTGCTACTAAAAATTCAGTTGTTAATTTTCTTTATGAGGATATTTTTACTCGCTTTGGTGTTCCAAGAGAAATTGTGATAGATCAGGGGAGCCAATTCACATCCAACCTGGTGGAGAAGCTGATGGAAGAATACAAAACCAAGCACAGAATATCTACTCCTTACCATCCACAAGAAAATGGTCAAGTGGAGTCTACAAACAAAGTTCTCGAAAGTATCATCACCAAAACTGTTCATCTACACAGAAGAGATTGGGCGGAAAGGCTTCCTGAAGCCTTGTGGGCCTATAGAACTACATGGAGAAATACAACAGGACATTCTCCCTATGAACTTGTTTATGGGAAAGAATTCCTACTCCCTATTGAGTTCCAAGTCAAAACCTTCAAGATGGTAGTTCAGTTGGGGATGGATCTATCAGAAGCCCAAAAGCATAGAATGGAGCAGTTGAATGAACTAGATGAGATCAGACAAGAGGAAATTCTAAGAACTGATCTAGTTCAATATAAAAGAGCTAAATGGAATGAAAAATACATCAAAGAGAAGAAGTTTCAAGAAGGAGATTGGGCATTGTTATTTGATCCCAAGTTTAAAGATTTTAAAGGAAAATTTCAGACTCATTGGCTTGGGCCATATGAGATTGACAAGATCTTTAGCAATGGAGCGGTAAGAATCAAGACCATTGATGAATCTCAAACTCCTCTTATTGTGAATGGCCGCAGATTAAATATCTATCATAAGCCACTCTCAAAAGAGGACTTTGTCAAAATGTTTCAAGATAATTCTGCAATAAGGCCGGTGAAGAAGAATCCTTCTTCTCCACCAGCCTAGCCTTTGTTCTTTTCAGTTAAAAAAAAAATAAAAAAAATTGTATAAGCCTGAAAACCAATCACTGATTGGCAGTCTTATACAGAAAATGTAGGGTGAAAATCAAGAACACCTGACACCCTATATTTTCCAAAAAAAAAAAAAATTCTCTCTCTCTCTCATTTCACAAGTTTTATGACAACCCACTCCATTTCATTCCATTTCATTCCACTTCATTCCACTCCATTTCATTTCATTTCACTCCATTTCATCTATTTCATTTCATTTTACCAATAAAATTTTTCTTTCATGACCATTTTCATTCAGTCAGTTATCATCTATCTATTTCCATTCACCCAAATAATTGTTGTGTCAGTTTCCGCAGCTGACACCAGTTTCCGCAGCCAGAAGCAGTTTCTGCAGCTACCACTCTATTTTTCAAAAAATTACAGTCAGATGTTAGTTCAACAATCATGAAATCAAATGCAGGTATGAGGACATATTATGAAGACATGAGGCATTCAAAAGCATCAATGAGGAGCAACTGATTGAATACTAATGAAAAATGGCAAGAATTCCAAGGTATGAGTAGAAATTTATTTCAAATGGCATTCAAGCACATTTTTACATAGTTATAAACCATAGCTCCATTATATGCAATGATTGCGTTGATAATTCCATAACCATTCCATGATCTCTATACGATTCCCCCACAACCCTTGCATTCATTTTTAAACGGCCTCATAATCAAGCTTCCGGTCCTCACTCGTGTTCGGCTATACTTTGATACTCCACCTGTAATTATGGAACGTAGTTGATTTGACTACGACTTCTCTCAGCCGCACAAAATCCGTAGCCGTTGCATAAACGTGCTTGCATCTACTCTGCAGCCACCCAATTTTAAATACTGTCGGATGCACTTTACTCCCCCTACTGTTCTATTGACCTCACGGCTGCATTTCCACCGTGCTCACATAAGCCTTTACCCCATTTTTTTCTCTATTTCGCTTCATTCCGTGTACCTATTCTCTGATATCCGCTTACAGTCACTAGTCTCCTTCATAAACCCTATTCATTTCCGCTAATTCAGCCGTCTTACCTCTGCTAAACCCTCCTCACGCAGACGCGTTTTAAAGAATAGAAGGAAGGATGGGTCAGTTGTTGAGGACAGAACCAGAGGGACCCAAATTTATGGAAGGATACCCGCAAGTCAAAGACATATTGAAAAAGGCAAAATGGCTTCGGTTTATTCAAAAGTTTAAAGGCTACAATAAGGAGGTAACAAAAACTTTTGCGAGGTCTTTCAACAGTCTGGAGGTAGAAATTGGGGACCTCAAATTTACAATGATTGAGGCATCCATAGCAGCAGCTACAGAACTCCCTCAAGAAGGTGAACGCTAGTTCAAGAACAAGAGCATTGGCGAGGAAGCCTGGAGAGTGATCCTACGTAACCCAGGTATGGATGTCACCATTTTTAAAAAGGGAATTCCTGTCCATGCTTTAAAAGAAGAGTGGGCCAGTTTACTGTTGGTTATTCAAAAGTTTATCACCTGTGAAGGACGTTTTGGATCAATGTACATGTATCATACCCGACTGTTGATGAATTTCCTAGACAACCAGTCCCTCAATCTGCCATACTTTTTACTAAAAAGTTTGAAAAATATTTTTGTAACCGTCCAAAAGCATTTGGGGGACGTAGAACCACATTTGTATCACCATGGTCTCATAAAAATCTTGATAGAAAAACAATTAAAAGAGAAAAAGGACACCTGGGAGCAGTTTTTAATTAGAAATTTCTTTGAAGAACCCCAAGAAACCCCTGAAGGCAGTGCATCAAAAAGAAGTAGAAGAAAGAAAATAGATGATAAAACTCAAAGCACTCCTACTAACACAGTTGAAAGAACTAGTAGAGAAGAAAGACTGTCTAAAAGGAGGAAGGAAAAGACTAAGGGTAAAAAGCCAAAAAAATCAAAAGAGAAAAGAAGCATTGAGGCTGTGCATCAAACCCCTTCCTCAGAAGAAGACCATCAAATATTATCTGAGAGACTATTTCACCTTCAGGAACAGTCATCTATGGCCAAAAAGAAAGGAAAATAAAAACAGAAGGAAAAAGGAAGTAGTCCACAGCATGTACGAAGAAGCAGCAGGCTTAAAGGAAAGTGGAGGAAAGCACAAACAAAAGGACCCCATTTTATTGATTTGGGAGAAGGAACACCTGAAAAAACTCCAGCCGGCCGTAGTCCATCTCATTCTCATCCAAACGTTGAAACTAGTCCTCAAGATGTTGATGTGAGTCCTTTTCGGCCAGATTTTGAAGTCAATTCTCCTCCACAGCATTTTGGGGACAGCCCAAGAAAAATGACACCCGAGATAAATCCAAAACAGCAAGAGGTGTATGATTACATAGAATCCTTAGAAAGAACAGCCACGGGTCCCAGCACTTCATCCACTCAGCCTCACACAGCACAAGAAGCCCTAGTCCAATCGTTGAAACAAGAAGTCTTTGAGTTGGAGGTTTTAAATAGACATATTTAAAATGAAAATGAAGTATTAAAGGAGCAAAGCAGATTGGACAAGATCATTCATGACAACACTATGCTACATCTGGGACTGTGGCAGAAAAAGAACAGGAAATTGAAGAAGAAATGCAAGAAGATAAGTAGAGCACTGATTAATCTCAAATTCAGATGCTTGATGAAGAAGCCCAGGATGTTAGCAGTACCAAGAAAGAGGAGAAGAGGACTGGATGTACTGGTGGAGGTATCAGGGCATATGAATTGAAGGAGGATGATCAAAATTTTGGTTGCATAGGGGACATGCAACACCTTCACAGTGGGGGTATGTTGAGTCCCAAACTTTCATCTTTCTTATACACCTTTCTAGACTTTTTCCAATTACCTGGACCTCCTAAGTCATCAACATCATTGCATATTAATCATAAAAGAGCATTTAAAGTGGTTTTTAACTATGTTTTGTGTCTGTTGTTTGAATTAGATTTTTTCTCATTTAGTTGCGGAATCTTGTCACTTTCCGCAGCTGCTTCAACTTTCCGCAGCCATTTTGTTAAAGTCTATATTGCAAGTGTCTTTAGGCAAATCAAGCCACGTGGGCAAGTTGGAAATTACATGGACATGGACCGAGTCCTACTGGCTTAGTCGAATTCATCAAAGAAGGCCGTGGTCAAAGGTAGTCAAGCGATGGTCAACTTAAGAGTCCTACGGTGACAGAACTCTGTTTTTCACCACGTGAAGACTTGCGTGGCCGTTCCTAAATCTCAGGGGACGTATCAACACCTGTGAACTGCTCCATAAGCCAAATTAAACGGCCACCCTCCATAGATTTAATCTTCACGGCAGCCATAATGCTAGATTTCTGGACGTGGTTGTTCACGTGTCTTTCATCAGCATAGATTGAAGGAAATTAGTTTTGTCATCCTCTGTTATAAATAATGCGTTCTCATACACATAGTAGTTAGCTGCTGTAATGTAATTTTACTGAAAAGAAAGCCCACTGTGCCGTGACATTATTTCCTTTTGATGACTGTGTTTTGAATATATGAGAAGACTTTGTTCATAAGCATAATTCATGGTTGATAGTTGTTGCCCGAGGATTGTGCAGACGGCCCCTGCACACGCCAAGTTTTTGTTTATTACTGTATAGTTTCATGCTTTATTTCCTTACGTTCATTATGCCATAGTTATTCACGTGTATATATCACATCTCTTATGGTATTAACGTTTTATTTTTGTCCATAGTTTTTCATGCTTTATACTGCTGTTAACTGATCATTGTCTTTGTTCCAGATTACAATAGGCAGCCCGGGCATTTGCACATAGTTATAAAATGACTAATGACATGGAATCAGTCTTGTCCTTCTGCTGATTTATTTTTCTTAACTTTTAATTCCAGCACTGTTTTATTTATTTCAGTTTTGTACATTTGCTTTATTAGTTATATTAGATATTAAATTACTCATGTCATTATCAGTTACCTTCGAAAACCATAGCGAGACTAATGGTGAGGGATTGAAGTATGAGTGTGTAGTTTGATATTAGTTTATTTTTCTGCAAGTTAGATATTAAATTGCTCATGTCATTATCAGTTACTTCCAAAAACCATAGCGAGACTAATGGTGAGGGATGTGAAGTATGAGTGTGTAATTTGATATTAGTTTATTTTTCTGCAAATTAGATATCAGATTGCTCAAGTTATTTATGATTACCTCTGAAAGGCATAGCGAGACTAATGGTGACGGGTTAGAATATGAGTTGATGTAATTTGGTTTTAGCTTTACTTTGCTTGCAATTCTTGGATTTCTTTGAGTACAGTTTCTTTTGTATTTAGACAGCAGCAAGGGTAATGGGTTTCATGATCAATGGTTCACTATTTGTTTGACTAGTATAGTGGCACATTTTCATTCTCTTTTAGGAGTTAATTTTGTTATTGCATGTTTTAAAACTCTCTTGAAGTTTGAAGTTTGGGAAATCATTATAAAGGACATCATTGCCTTGAAAATTTATATCCATACTTGTCTTTTAGAATTTCCATCTCACATTAGGAAACCAACCAAGATAAAACCTCCAAGATAAAAAAAAAAAAAAACAAAAACGACAAAAAGTAAGAGATAGGTTATCTTGCACATATAGTGCGCCACACTTCGTCAGCTTACGAATCCCGGATTGACAAATTAATGTAGCAATTTAGGACACAATAAATTGACCAAACAAGGCTCAGCACACTACAACACCTAGAAACCCTAGGGCTATAATGCAAAGCTGATGGTAAAGGGAAAACAACTGGAGGATAAGGGTCAAACACAGTTAACAAGGACTTCAAGACACTCAAACAGTCAGAAAAAAGACACTAGAACCAGAAATCATACTCAGAGGGCTAAAAAACAAGCAAACCCTAACACCAAACAGGGTTGGCATGACTGTTTGGCTGTATCTTGCGCCAAAACAGCGTTGGCGCGGGGGCCTAACTAGCAACAAGCGCCAGTTGGCATGTCTGTCAGGCTATAAACCGCGCCAATAGAGTTTACTATGGGAAGAAATGAAAAAGAGAAAAAAGAGACTGGATTAGGTCTTTTGGGGGCTGAACAAGGGTTTTACACCGAAAGGAGGCAAACCAGAAGAGTAATTCAATCAATCAAAAGCCAAAAACAACCAAAAGAGACAAGACTAACTCCAACTAATTCCCCAATTGATTCGCCAGTTTGTTGGAGAGGTAAATCCCCTCTGCGAACAGAGGTGATCCCTACTAGCCCAGATCGGGTCTAAAAATAATCAGGTCACGTAGTGACATAGGTTCTTAGTTACAAAACGACAAAAATTATAACGAATTTCCTACCTTAGATCCTATGAAGTGGTCGTTGAAGAAAGGATGACGCTTCCCGTCCCTCACTTGGCAGATCATGATTCTTCTGCTCGACACGTCCGAACACCTGCACACATGCGAAGAATACAATGATATACAACGTAAAATCTAGAGTCTGTAACCATACATCAGTCAGAGAGGATGTAATTCATTGCATCAAAGAAATAGACACATGAATAGAACCATAATCAAAGTCACTTATCATTAAAATAACAAAGGAAAGATACAACCCAAAGCTCTGACGCTTGATCTTCCTTCAGCAGGGCTAACAGTGGAGCACCTCTCAACGAAGCTTGTCGGAAACAAGACGAAGCTCTCTCTCTTCGGCTTGGCTCTCAACAGCTGTCTGGCTATAGTCTCCTTGCTACAAGTTCATCTCTTGCTTCTAGGACTACTAGCACCAGCTTGCTAAGAAAATGGCAAGCTTATATAGATGGTGGAAGGGGAGTTGGGATCCCTATAATTGTGGGATTGGCCCTATCCTCAAGGAATCTTCCATGATAGGTGGAAAACCACCTCCCCTACATGGAGATCCGGAGCCAAATCTCCCAACTCCTTTTAGAGACTCGTTCAGGAGTTTGTTGGAATCAAAATTTCGCCATTTATTTTTAAAAAACAATCATTATTAAGCTTGGCTTGAGCAAGACACTAGGACAGAGTGCCAGTTGGCACGCCCTCTTTGGTGGATTTTCCCCATTGGCACGGGGGCTAAACTTGCTAGTCGTGCCAAGGCCAAAAGATCAGTTTTTGGGGTTTTTCCAAGGAAAATTTCTTCAGAGGAATGATTGTCCTTATCAAGGGGGATGCCATGAAAGTGGTTTCAGGTTATTTCACTGCTCATAGGTCACGAAAAAGGCCCTCCAATGTGTGGGATGGGGAATTACAGGGACGGTGACAAATTACTGTGTAACATACACAAAATCATGAAACCACATTGTTAGAAAAGAAAATTGCAGTTGTTTGTCCGGTGTTGTTGAATGTAGGCATCACCTCGGCCCACTTGGTAAAATGGTCAATGACGACAATAATATACCCATGCTCCCCGACCAAGTGGGGGTTACATGTCATGAAGTCAATGCCCCACTTTGCAAATTATCCAACATTGACGATAGGATGTATTGGTGCTGGCGACAGGCAGGTTTTATGATCAAATATCTGGAAAGCATGACAACTTCTAGTCGTGATAATGCAGTCACAAAATATGGTAGGCTAGAAGTAATCAGCGTGGATAATCTTCTGTGCGGTATGATAACTAGAAAAATGTCTACTACATGCACCCGAATGGCAATCATTTAGAAATTTTTCGACTTCCTCATGCGCGAGGCACCTACGTAAAATCGTATCGACACCACGACGATAAAGTGTATCGCCGATGATCAGATAATCTTTGGCTTGGTATCAAATATGTCGTTGTCGCAAGCGAGAGGTATTAGGCCGCAAAGTTTGGGTTTGGAGATAGATGATGAAATCTCTATACCACAGGTCAGATGACTCAATCAGAAACAAATATTCATCCAGAATTGATGGTTTTGTAGTAGGATTGGTACTACTCGAAGGAAGGTCACAAATAAGCTCAGAAAACACCAAAGACTTCTTTGACTTATATTTGATGAATTAAAAATCAAACTCCTGCAAAATGATGATCCATTTTGAATATTTCCCCCCAACAATTGACGTGACAGAATGTATGTCATAGGGTTGCAATCCGAAATGACAATGGTCTTTTGTAGTAGGATATAATGATGAAATATTTGTACAAATTGAACTGCTGCCAAAGTGAGCTTGTCAATTTATGTGTACTTAAATTCCATATCATTGAGATTACGACTCAAATAATATATCGAATGTTCAATCCCATCTTCTTCTTGGACTAAAACCATAGCGATGGTTGTATCTGCAGTGGCGAGATATAGGAAATAGTCACTTTGATAATTTGGGGGATAGATTAATGATGCTCATATTACGGAATCTTTAAAAACACCAAAGGAATCTTGCACAACCTCATCCCAATGGAAGGGTACCCCCTTTTTCAAGATTCAAGTAAATCCTTTAGCCATTTCAGTGTAGTTAGGAATGAACCTCCTTAGAAAGTTATCCTTCCCTTGGAGTCTCTATAATTGAAGCAGATTGGAGGGAGCAGAAAAATCAAGAATAGCCTAGACCTTCAATGTATCAAGCCAAATTGCGTCTTTCTGTTGAGTCATAAAGAGGTATCTTTTGAACACCTAATTAGCCTACATTAATCATCAATCCGAGAGTGAATTTTTATTTCAAGAGTGTACTCTATCTAAGGCTACAATTAAATACAAGAGTAATGCTATGAAGATGTAGTACAGAATATTAAATACAAGAGTAAAAAAATGCTTGTAAAGAAATATAATTACAGTGACATAAATGGAAATGCTCTGAAACCATAATTAAACCAATCTGCAAAACATCGATCAGGGATACAGTAGCAATAACTCCTTTCCTTAGAAATTGATGCAAGATAACCAATCTGGGAACTTGGAAGCAATAACCAGTGTCCTCTACAGTTGGTGATATTAAAGCAATCGAAATGAAAGAAAACTCAATCTTCGTGCTGATGAAAATAACTGAAAGGAAAAAAATCTGGAAAGGAACAACAACTTGTAATTCTTGTGCATAACAATCGTAACTCATCTATTTGCTAATCTGAAGCTATGGATCGGAAATAAAAAACAAACAAAAATGGAACAACAATTATAATTATAACACAATCAAGCAACTAATCTCCACACTCCAATCCTATCAACAACCAATGCTACAACATTTAATTATAACAAATCATAAGCTAATAGAACAACAACTAGAATTAGATATAGAACATCAAAGCTTTTATAACAATAACAAGATAACTGAACATCGGATGTACTTCTTGCAAAGGGTAAAATAGAAATGCAATTCATTAATGAATATGTATTCAATCTCACAGCGGTCAATCAACTTCGTAATTGAAAGAAACGTTACACACAACTTCACACAATAGTAAGCAAAGATTAAGAATACAAATAGCGAAGTAATTCCACCAGAGCCGGGCCCTTAGCGCCGGTGAAATACTACTGGGCTACTTCAGAATTTAAGAGATGAAATGAAACATGTGTTTAATATTAATCTAACATAAAGTATTACAAAGGTTGTTCTCTCAAAGCCGAGAGTCAATAGAACATTACAAAGGAAACGTTTGAATATGAAGATTTTCGACCAATCTGACGGACTGAATGACTCTAAAGGACATTGCTTTATATATCAAATCCTGATGGAAAAGATGAGGAATAAGATGAGTTTGAACAACGATCCCTCAGGATCAAAGGATCTTGAGGGATTCGCTCCCCTTCGTTTAGTTATCATCTTGTTTACTCTGACCGAGGCCGAGCTGTCCCCTGCCTTTTCTTGGAAATTCGTTCGGAAATCCTTGCCTTTGGCTGGATGTGGTTCAACGCGCAGCAATTACATTGATCTTAGCCTCGCCTTTGGTACAACTGTTCACCTCGTCTAATTCATGTTTTATCAACAAAAAGCAACCTTTAGTCATATTTTTTACAATGAACATAAACCTTTCCAATTCTATCACAATTCTTATAATAAATTACCTTCCCAAGGTAAAAAGGAGTATGTCAATAGTAAAAGAATGAGAAGATAAATAGTAATTTCATACCTTTCTCACTGTCCAACATACCCCCCTGCTTAATCTTTTTCATGTCCTCATGAAAACTATAGTTCACATGGAGAGCAGTCAAAGAATAAGCCGGATAAGGTTTGTCATCGACAGATCTAAAACCATGTAGTGCAGCTAATTCCTCAAATGTCTGTCCTTCAGGGAGTTCGTAAATAGCTTTGTAGTCTGAAGAAGGATACCATGCAATAGGGCTGTGGAACCTACATCCTAACCAGAATGGTCCTTCTTTTAAAATGAGATGACTATAGGAAATCAAGCAGTCTGCAGCTAGCCCAAAGTTTCTATAATTAAATGGTTCCCTATTTTGCACATTCTGATTGGAGATTCTCCACCAAACCTTAGCTGCTATATAAGCTTGGTTTCTAATGGATGAGAAATAATATGTCCCATTCAACATAATCGATTTGTGGACAGGCCCCAAGGCTTGGGTAATGCCTTCCTTGGTCATCAATCTTTTCTGCCTAGCCCAAAATTGAAGTGGGTTGTGAGGTTCACTCTTGACCCACAGATCTAATTCATTTTCCTACCTTTGAAAAGAATTATAGGCTTTAAGCCATTTTAATTGATTTACAGCAAAGGAAATGAATGCCTGAAATTGAACATCTCCAACAAAAGGGCTAGGGTTTGACTCACAATCATTTTCAAGTATTAGATTATGCAAGTAAAATTCACACAAAAGGCGTTGTACTTTGATCCCATAAAATTTGTAGCGTAATACAAAGTCATCTATGGTTTTTAGCTCTATGGATTTCCCTGCCCTAACTGCCCTAATATTTAGCTGTAAATATCTTTCTAGTAAAAACAAAGCATAGTTTTTCGTGGGGCATCTACAGGCTAAGACATCAGTATATAATGAGCAGAGAGTGTCCATTTGATTGTAGGTTAGTTTTAATTGGTTCATTACCTTGTTATCCTTTTCTTCTAATTTTCGACACTTTTCATGAGCTTCAGCTTCTGCTTCATGGATAATTTTCATTTGTTGCTGCAAATCCTGATATCTCTTTCTTGGGACGGTGTCTTCTTCCAATCTCTGCCTTTGTATTTGAGCCCGTGCCAACTCCTCTTGGAGTCTGGCCAGTGTCAGATCACTAAAAGTATGCTGACTACTAGATTGTATGTTTTCACTTAAAATGGGTCCCTCTGGAAGAGCTTGGGTTGGAACAGCCGTTTGCTGCTTCGTATCCTCATAATTAGGCTTAGGCATGGCTTCTTCTGTAACTTGGGGGTTCCTATTAGCGGTCACCTTTCTCTTTTTCGAAATTCTCTTAACAACTATGCTTCTTCTCTTCAGGGCTCTCTTAGACATTTGTTTCATTCTCAGAACCCTAATGGTTTGCCTGAGATTTTCTGCGAGTTTATGAAGCTTCATTCGTTCCTTGCGAAGATTTTCAATCTCAATTGTTTTCCTCCTCTTTTTTAATGGAACAGTTGTTCCTTTATCTAAACCTGTTTTCTCAGCAGGGTTTTGGTCTATATCAGTTGTGCCTTCAGTTAAGTTCCCTTCTTGATCTTCTACTTGGGTTTCTTCCTCCACATTCATATGCCCTTGGCTAAATTTTTCGGGAATCATACCCTGGGTTGACTCTGCAATCCCCTGAGGGGTTCCAAGTTGAGATATTACTTCGGTGTTTTCTCATTCAAGCCTTTCAGGGGAAGCAACCCTAGCTTTGCTAGGGTTTGTTGTTTCATCCAGCATTTCTCCAGCTGTTTCTTTATCGATAGAAGAGTGCTCTAGTAACTGACTAATATCAATATTAAGGTCCAAAGGGCTATGAGGTTGTGCATAGTCACTCATATTAGCCAGAATTTGGGCCAGTTGGTCTTCCTGTAAAGGGCTTACGGTAGCATTTTCGGGAGGCTCTGTTCCTTCTTTGTCACTGCCATGGTTGTCTTCGTCCTCTTCATAGGTATGATAGCTCCATTCTTCCTCATCCGAATATCGAATTTCTCCTTCAATTTCTTCTTCCTCAGTATTTCCTTCCTCTGCATTAGATTGTTTTTCACCACTGGTGTGGTGACTTATTTCTTCTTCGTCCGAATAGCGAATTTCTCCTTCCATTCCCTCTTCTTCATTAGTACAAGGGCTTGCTCCCTCCAATTGTGGAGGTTGTTCATCCTCTGAGCTGTGCAATTCAAGGGGCTGGCTACTACTGCTCGGAAGTCCTTCCAACATCCCCCTACTTCACTTTGAATGGAGGGACTGTCTGTGAGTTGATGGCTTAGTTATTGAGCCAACCATTCTCTTCCATTTCGGGGCAGGTAAAGCTAACCCTCCGTCAATGGAGAATATCAACTCTTCCCAGCTGGTCTGTTGCTGGGCAAGGCTACGACTCACTATTAATCGAATTAGGCAATGGTGGCTGACCACCATATCTGCATGTTGAGATTTTCTTATACTACGAGCGATATCATGCAACAAGGAATTTAAAAATGTAGGCAAATTGACAGTGCATTTCTGTTTTAATACAGCTAGCAGCTTAAGGTGGCTAGGTCTTACCACATCTTTCCTTCCGTCGCATGTTATATAAGCCTGCACAATCTTGGCCGATTCCGTCCATGGTTCTCCCAATGATGTTGGTTGAACTCCTTTGCCTTTGACAACCAATGTCTGTCCATCATCCTGGAAAATCTTCATGGCCTCTCAGATCCTAATCTTTTTCTGCATCCATATAGTTCCTTGCACTGGTATGCCAGACACCTCTGCAATTATTTTGTCGGATACAGCTATCTGTCTTCCTCTAACCATGGAGTATCCTTCCTGCAAGTTCTATAAAAATTCGGTGGCCACTGCTTCGTGGGGTTGTTGCATCCTCATGAAGTATGTAATCTACCCCAGTCTTTCCAAAATTTCTCGTGCAACATCAGAAATGACCAGCACCAGCGGCTCACTGTGAATTGGCCGTCCTCCCATCATTTCTACACCCTTTTAGCTCTTTCCTAACACACAGTGATCATAATGGAATAGCACAGCACAGTGGTTTAAAATTTTGTTATTCCCTAAAATGCAGGGATTTAGTTCGCATACAAGGTAAAGAAATATCGGATTTTAATCTGCATGCAGACATCCGCGCCCCCCCTAATGGATGATAGGTTGCCCTCGACCATCAATTGAGAGAAACCAGTGTGGCACAGCAGTAGTACAGCATGAAAAAGCAAGCGTAATTATGATACATTCACTCAAATTATAGCAATTACTAAAATCCATGCGTGTGATAAATCGGTAATAGATAGAAAATCGTTTTGTAATGATTCAAATACGAGGAGAAGGGACAACATAAGATAAACATAAGTACAAATGTGTTATTTACCACTTCAAACTAATATGATCGATTTGTAATGATTTTCATGTATAATAGGTTCGGAATCAAAGGTAAAGGATTCATACTTTCATTTGATATTTAAATAGAGATATAGGAAAAAGGGTTGAATATAACTATTGATGTGTATAAATGTGACTCCAATACCATCAGCAGAGCTCTGTTTCCCACAGGTGTCCATAACCTTGACAGAGTTGCTTTCTTACCCATGGATCCTTTGTCCTTTATTTATACTGAGGAAGTGCTTTGTTGAATGTCATGACGGAGGCCGTTGTGCTGGCTTGGTGACCAGATAAATCACAATGCCATTCACCGGGAAGAAGTGAAAGGTGGGTAGGTTGGCTCATGATGAGACCTCCTGTTCCAAGGAATTCTTAATTTGTTCATTGGACCATATCCCTGGTTTGGTGGCCATAATGGGAATGCCACTTCACTAACTTCCTTATGATCATGGTAGGCTGGCTCTTGATGAGACCCCCTATCCTCCATCTGCCAAATCATAAAATTATTAGTGAAACATATAAATATTTTTCTTTTTCATATATCACTTTCCTAGTTATTCATAAACGATGGCTCATCACTCCTTAAGAGTAGGGATGGTGGAAGAAGTCTGAACATCTCAATAGAAAAGAATATTCCCTTTTTCCTATTCCATAAATCAAAGAAAGTTATATCATATGGGAAAGAACCAGTCATGATAAGGATAATCGATCAGATTAATTCAATAGTGATAAAACAGCAAAATTATGTTATTGATCATGCCCCTTTTCCCTTTTTCTTATCATTACTTAGACAATTTTCATGAAAAATGACGATTTCTTTTGATTTTCTGATTACAGTAAGCTTTAATTTTTATGATTGTATATAAATGATATGTTTTCTTTTAGAAGAGTGATAAAAAATTCTCAAAATGCTAATATAAAACAAAAACCAATCCACTCAAAAGGTGTTGTTCCTTTAAAAATAACAACAGAAAAAATCTGCGGAACTGATGTTCCTTTCGAAAGGAACAGCAAAAAACACTCTGCGGAACTGTTGTTCCTTTCTAAAGGAATAGCAGAGGTGTTGTTCCTTTAGAAAGGAATAGCAAAACTCAAAACAAGTGAAATAATCATAATTTTTGAAAAAAAATAGAATTTCATGAAACAAACAACGAAAACGAAATAAACAGAAAATTAAAAAAACGAATTCCCTAAAGCAACAATCAAGTAAATGGACAATTCTTTGTGTGCAAAAATTTAAAAAAAGGAATGATTTAATAAACTGGTGTCGAGGAGAAGTTATGCCCTTCAGCGATAATTTCCATAGTAGAATCTTCCCGTAACTATTGGTAAAAGGATTCTCGGGTAAGCGGTTTATGATACAATCGTACTCGATGACTGTTTACCTTAAAGGTATGTCTAGATCCATCAATGGTAGCTAATGTAATAGTGCCATTATCATGCACTTGTTGTATTTCATAGGGTCCAAGCCATCGTGTCTAGAGTTTCCCTGGAAAATCCTGAAACCTAGAATCATAAGGAGTGCCCAGTCTCCTTCGTGGAAGATCTTTTCTTTGATAAGGGTGTCATGCCATTTTTCTCTCTGTTGTTGAATTAACGTTGTGTGCTGAAGAGCAGAGAGCCTAATTTCATCTAACTCATTAATTTGCTGTAGTCTTTTAGCCTGGGCTTAATTTAGATCTAGACCCACCTTTTTAGCTGTTCTTAATGTTTCAATTTCAAATTCTGTTGGAAAGATGGGTTCTTTTCCAAATACCAATTGATATGGTGAATATCTCGTGGTAGGTATCCACGTTGTTCGATATGCCCATAATGCTTCTGGAAATTTATAGGCCCAATCTCGTCTGTGTGAGGCAACGATTTTTGTCAATATAGATTCAATTACTTTGTTTGTGCTCTCTACTTGGCCATTGGCCTATGGGTGATATGGAGTTGTAATCTTGTGCTGAATGTGATAGCTTTGTAATGTTTCAGCTAATTTATTACCTACAAACTGTGGTCCTCCATCTGTGATTATGTCCCTTGGGAGGCCATATCGCACAAAGATTTGGAAAAGAAACTGTATTACAGAATCCTCTGTAGCTTTCGATACTGCCTCAGATTCGACCCACTTAGTGACATATTCGGTTGCAACTAGGATATATGTTTTTTGGTTTGAGGGAGGGCTAATAGGGCCAACAAAATCAAGTGCCCAACACTCAAATGGTTCAATCACTAGTTGAGGGTTAAAAGGCATTTTATCAGACTGCCCAGGGCGACCTGCCCTTTGGCAGCTATCACAGGCCTGCACGAATTTTTTGGCATCTTTAAAGATGGTAGGCCAATAATAGCCTGTTCGTAAAACCTTATGGGCAGTTCTATGATCTGCAAAATGCCCGCCACATTGGCCATCATGGCATGCTTTCAAAATATCAAATACTTCATCCTCCCAGACACATCTTCTTATTTGCATATCTCTCCTTGTGTGAAATAGGTAGCCCCCAATCCAAGAGAATCGGGTACTGCGCTGTATTATCTGTTTTCTTTCATTAAGGGATAGATTTTTAGGTAATTTACCTATTGCCAAATAATTTGCTATATCAGCATACCATGGTGTTCTGACAGTAACAACGAACAGATGTTCATCTGGGAAGTGGTCTTCAACTGCTTTTGTATCTGTTGGCTTTGGCATTCTTGACAGAAAGTCAGCTATAGGGTTCTCTTTCCCAAGTCGATATTTGATTGTAATGTCGAATTCCTGCAATAAAATCAACCATCTTGTCACTCTTCCATTTGTAACAGGTTTATTTGCTAAAAATTTAATGGCAGAGTGATTAGTATATAGTACTACAAGATACCCGGTTATATAATGTCTAAACTTATTTATAGCATGAACTACAGCTAAAAATTCCTTCTCAGTCACAGTATAATTTAATTTAGCAAGGGATAGATTTTTGTTAATATAATAGATTGCATATGATTTCTTGTCTTCCTCCTGTCCGAGTACTACTCCAATTGTTGTGTCTGAGGCATCGGATGAAATTTGGAATGGAAAATTCCAATTTGGGCCCCTCAGCACTAGGGTTGTTGAAACAAGCTTTTTCAGATCATTAAAAGCATTGTCGCATTTATCTATCCAAATGAAATCAACATTTCCAGTTAGTGCATATAAAGGTGCAACTATTTGAGAATAATGTTCTATAAATATTCTATAGTAACCATAAAATCCAAGAAAGCTACGTACCTCTGTTTGTGTGGTGGGTGTGGGAATTAACAAGATTATTTGAATTTTAGCTGGGTCCACTTGAATTCCAGCTGCTGAAATATAATGCCCTAAGATAACTCCTTCGGTCATCATCATAAAACATTTTTCATGGCTTAAACAAAGCCTAGTGTCAATACATCTTTGCAATACCTTTTCTAGATTTTCCAATGCAGGTTAAAAATCATCCCCATAAGGTGTAAAATTGTCCATATATATTTCGAGACCTTCATTTATTAAGTCTGCAAAGATGCTGAGAATGGCCCTCTGGAATGTAGCAGGAGCATTGCATAGGCCAAAAGGTAAGACTTGGTAGGCAAATGTCCCCCATGGACAAGTAAAAGTATTTTTGTCCTGGTCTTCAGGGGCAATCTGGATTTGATTGTACCCACTGAAGCCATCGAGGAAAGAAAAGAATTTCTTTCCTGCCAATGTGTCTAATACCTGGTCAATGAAAGGAAGGGGAAAGTGGTCTTTCTATGTTGCCTTATTAAGTTCACGATAATCTACAGATATTCTCCACTTTCCATTCTTTTTTGGTACCACTACTAATGGAGAGACCCATTTTCTATCAAATATTGGGTAGATGAAATTAACATCCAATAGTTTTTGTAATTCAGCTTTCAAAATATATTTGAGGTGAGGGTTTAGTCTTCTTTGGGGTTGGCGAATGGGTCTTGCATCTTTTTCAATATAGATGTGGTGTGTACACAATTGAGGGTCAATTCCTTTCATATCAGGGTAATCCCATGCAAAGGCTGCTTTGTATTTTCGTAATAATTGGATCAACTTCTCTTCTTGTTCAGCAGTGAGATTTTTGTTAATGTTTAGAGTTTTTCACGGCTCAATTTCTACAATATTGCTATTGTACACAGAAGTAGTGGGTATTACTTGATCAGGAATGTCTTTCAAAGGATCTTCTTCTTCTTTATTATCAAATGCTACATTGATCATGTGACGTTGTAAATGAGATCTAGTTTGTGGTTTATTAATGAAACTATTAATGATATCATCCTCTGTTTGATCTTTAAAATCAAGAGCATTTTCTATAGTTAGAGGTGATCTCATATTTTCCATTAGATATGATACAAGTTGTTTTTTTGTTTTGATTATTGATAGACTTGGCTGGGTTGGGGGATATAAAGCTAAATTCTTGACATAGTTTCCCCTTGTTATTGTCGTGTTGCCTTGTCGGCATCCAATATAAGCATCGGTAGTTGCCAACCAAGGTCTACCTAAAATTAACGGGTGTCCTAGGTGGTTCTTTGGATTGATAACCAAGAAGTCAGCAGGGTATTCCCAGGAATCTACAGATACCATTACATCTTGTAATGTGCCTTCTAGTTTGACTACCAATCGGTCAACCAATTCCAATAAGGTTGTTGTTGGTTCTAGCGATGTAATGCCAAGTTTTTGATAGGTGGTGGTTGTTAGGATATTTATTGCTGCTCCCAAATCAACTAAGGAATTTGGAAACAATTGCCCATGGATTTGGACTGTCACTATAGGATTTCTTGGGTCTTCATATTTTAAAAGTGTTTCCATTCTTGACAATAAGTCAGATAAGGTATCGACTATTTGGACAGTTGGATTGGTGGATGTTCTCCTCTTTGGCTTATTTATGCATAATTCCTTAATGGTTTTTTCATATATAGGAATGTCTTGGATAGCTTGGAGGAGAGGAATTTTTATACACAAATTTTTTAACTCTCCCAGAAGATCAAAATTAGGATGTTCTACTGGGCGTGGTATGATTAGTCGTTTTGGGAATGGTGGAGAGGAAGTTTTTACTTGTTGTTGATTTTGTTGTTGAGTTTGTTGTTGAACTTCCTTCTCTTTCTGTACTATTTGTTCAACAGATAATTGGTCTTAAATATGAACATTATTGTTTCTCTCTGTTTCTACTATGCGCCTAGACCTTAATTGAAGGTCATTGCACTCCCTCAGTTCAGTTTCTAATTCTGGGGGTTCCATTATTTGGACAGACTGAACTGGCCTATTGTTTGGGTTTAGGTTGGGCTAGGCTGGGAGTTGTGGTCTTAAGTTGGTCTGTGGGTTTATATAGGGAGCTGGCAGTGTAGGTTGAGAGAGAGGAATTGTTCCAGCTGGCTGACTTGTAGGTCTTTGCCAGTTTGACTGCCAGGCCTGACTCTGGGAAGTAGAGGGGGACCATTGTGTAGGATAGTTATTATTTTGCCAAAACTGTGGGCAGAAAGGAAAGCTAGGCCAATTATTTTGGTTTGTTTGATTTGGCCAAGATGTTGGAGGAAATGGCTGTTGTGACCAATTGGGGAAAGGTGGTTGATTTTGCCACATTCCACTATATTTGCTGAGCATTGTATTGAGGAGGATGAAAAGAAGAAAATGGATCATTTGGCATACCTGATTGTCGAGGCTGCCATTGTCGGCGTTGATTAAGCAGACATACCACTTATGATTCTTCTTCTGCCTCCTTATAAACTGCTTTCAGGCCAGGAACCGAGGGACACCCTTCCGTAGGGTGATCTTTCGTGCAAATGGCGCAGACTTTGATCACATCCAACGGGCACTCCTTGTGGCTATGTTTCTTCCTGCATCTAGGGCAGAATATTTCCAAATTTTGTTCTGCTTATGCTTGATTTTGTTTGGCTTGCATAATATCGAACTGCGTTGTTAGAGTCCCAAGTATTTCTGTCTTAAAATCTTCCAGCAGATTTCCAATCTCTTCATGAGTCACACCTTTATTAGAGGTCTTATTTTCTCTTGTAATCATATCACGTTCTGCTGATTTTAGCCTTGTATTTCCCCTCTAACTCCTGATACACAAATCAATGATGTTAGGATAGCTTTCCTGATATATATCGCCTTTTCCCATAATATTTAATGTTTCAACCCATTCATCTTTCATTCCCCTAATTAATGTGGTTTTCAAAACATTATCAGGCAAGGGAAAAGATGCATAAGGGGATCTATGAAGATTGTATTGAAACCGTTCCACATATTCTTCCAAGGTTTCATTTGGTTTTTCTGTCATTTGGAATATTTCATCCTTTAATTCCCGAGATTTGCAATAATATTGATACTTATTTAAAAATGCAGCTTTCATTTGATCCCAAACAGTTATGACACCCCCACCTAATCCCATAAACCATCGTAAGGTTTCCCCTTTTAATGTTGAAGGGAATAGTTTTAATTTTTGGGGATCGGTGGTATAATCATATCCCCTACATAGCACATCAAATTCAAACAAAAACGCTTCTGGATATTCTGATGTTAAGCCATGAAATGTGGGAATATGTTGAAGGGGAATGGCCTTCATAGGTGCATTGACTGCAGTATCTACTATAGGATATTACAGTGTAGAGGTTTTCTGGGGTGTCTACTGGTTTTGATTTTGGTTCTAGGCCATTTGGTAAAAAATGTGCCAATATCCTTCTGGGATCTCCAAGGAATTTATAGGTTGACGAGCAGGGATAGGAATGGTTTTGACAACACTCCCTTTGTCTGAAATAATGAGTATTCCTTGTTGTCCTTCTATTTGAGATGATTCTTGGTTTTGAATAAGTTTAACAACACTTCCCTTATCTGGACTGCTTATTGTTTGGGCTATTTCAATAGGAGATTTTGGGTTTTTGGTTTCTCCTGTTTCCCCTTCTCCTTCTCGGAGATTGCTAGAGTTCCCTTCTTGAGGGGAACTTATGCAAGGATTCTAAATTTCTTAGGAATCTCGCTCAATTCCCTCTGTTTGACTGTGTATCTCAGCAAAGGCTTCAGATGGTGATTCTGTAGCCTGAAGGGAACTAGTGGGCTGTCTAGAGATAAATTTTCTAAATCCTATTGATGGCTGAGATTCAGTCCTTTTAAGGATTTATTCAATAAAATTTGTTCACCCAAGGGTCACCGATCCCTTAGGTTTTTCAATTTTAGGAGGAATTTTGTTTTGCTTAGTTGGTCTATTCATTCAAGAAAACAAACCTTCATTCCTACCTAAAGAAAGAAGCTTACCTGCTTCTGCTGTGAAGCAGGCTGTGAGCAAGAGTGTTTCTTGCCCAGTGCACAGGTTCTTACCTTCCGTCTTTAATACCCAATTATTCACACGCATAAGAAAATCAGATGTGCATCACTCCTTTGCAATGGCATACACTCTCCCTGGCAACGGCACCAAAATGTTGGGTCATAAAGAGGTATCTTTTGAACACCTAATTAGCCTACATTAATCATCAATCTGGGAGCGACTTTTTATTTCGAGAGTGTACTTTGTCTGAGGCTGCAATTAAATACAAGAGTAATGCTATGAAGATGTAGTACATAATATTAAATACAAGAGTAAACAAATGCTTGTAAAGAAATCTAATTACAGTAAGATAAATGGAAATGCTCTGAAACCGTAATTAAACCAATCTGCAAAACATCGATCAGGGATACAGTAGCAATAACTCCTTCCCTTAGAAATTGATGCAAGATAACCAATCTGGGAACTTGGAAGAAATAACCAGTGTCCTCTACAGTTGGTGATCTTAAAGCAATCGAAATGAAAGCAAACTCAATCTTCGTGCTAATGAAAATAACTGAAAGGAACAAAATCTAGAAAGGAACAACAGCTTGTAATTCTTCTGCATAACAATCGTAACTCATATATTTGCTAATCTGAAGCTATGGATCAGAAATAAACAACAAACAGAAATGGAATAGCAACATGAATTGAACAACAATTATAATTCTAACACAATCAAGCAACTAATCTCCACACTCCAATCCTGTCAACAGCCAATGCTACAACAGTTAATTATAACAAATCATAAGCTAATAGAATAGCAACTAGAATCAGATATAGAACAGCAAAGCTTTTATAAAAATAACAAGATAACTGAACAACGGATGTACTTCTTGCAAAGGGTAAAATAGTAATGCAATTCGTTAATGAATATGTATTCAATCTCACAGCAGTCAATCAACTCCGTAATTGAAAGAAAAGTTACACACAACTTCACACAATAGTAAGCAAAGATTAAGAATACAAACAGTGAAGTAATTCCACCAGAGCCGGCCCCTTAGCACCGATGAAATACTGCTGGGCTACTTCATAATTTAAGAGATGAAATGAAACATGTTTTTAATATTAATTGAACATAAAGTATTACAGAGGTTGTTCTCTCAAAGCCAAGAGTCAATAAAACATTACAAAGGAAACGTTTGAATATGAGGATTTTCGACCAATCTGACGGACTGACTGACTCTAAAGGACATTGCTTTATATATCAAATCCTGACGGAAAAGACGAGGAATAAGATGAGTTTGAATAGTGATCCCTCAGGATCAAAGGATCCTGAGGGATTCGCTCCCCTTCGTTTAGTTATCATCTTGTTTACTCTGACCGAGGCTGAGCTGTCCCCTGCCTTTTCTTGGAAATTCGTTCGGATCTCCTTGCCTTTTCCTGGATGTGGTTCAATGCTGATGGAGTAGCAGTTACATTGATCTCAGCCTCGCCTTTGGTACAGGTGTTCACCTTGTCTAATTCCTGTTTTATCAACAAAAAGCAACATTTAGTCATCTTTTTTACAATGAACATAAACCTTTCCAATTCTATCATAATTCTTATAATAAATTACCTGCCCAAGGTAAAAAAAAGTATGTCAATAGTAAAAGAATGAGAAGATACATAGTAATTTCATACCTTTTTCACTGCCCAACACTTTCGACACAAAGAATCAAAGCAAACGACCAGAACCAACTCCAAACACACATTTGTGTGGATTTCGGCATATTTTATAATGAAAAAATCGTAAAAAGACCGCTCTCAGATGTAGCAGGTGGTCAGCCCGTTTCCGTGAATGTGCAGGTAAGTCATCTAGATATGGTTGAATTATGTGCTTGATGTCATGAAAATCATAATTCATTTCCCTCTAGAATGTGGCCCCAACGTTCTTTAAACCAAAAGGGAGTTTTTGATAAGAAAATGTGCCCCAGGGACAGATAAAATCAGTTTTATATTGGTCCTATATGCGAATATTAATCTAATTGTAACCGGAGAATCCATCCATGAAAGAAAATATTTCACATTTGACACATTCATCAATAATTTGGTCGACAAAGGGATTTGGATACTTTTCTTTTAGAAAATCATGATTAACATCTTGATAGTCAACGCACACTCTAATTGTCCCACGTTTCTTCATGACAAGAAAAATGTTAGATACCCAATCAGTAAGTGGAACAGGGTAAATGAATCCAGCAAACAAAAAAATTTCAACCTTTGCTTTAATGGAAACAAATTTATTAGGGTGAACAGGACGAAGGCGTTGTCGTGCCAACTTAACATGAGGATAAATTTTAATAGCATGTTCAACAATGTTGGAGTCGATACTTGGCATCTCCTTATATGACCAAGCAAATACATCTCAGAATTCACGAAAAAGAGCTCGATAAGTGTCAAGTTTAGATGGAGAACAAGACGCATTGACATGAATGTTTTCTACAATACTGAGTTTGGTCGAAATATCGATAGAAATCATTTCTTTGATATTTGATAGGTTTCTTTCAAAATCGACGGCATGGATAGGAATAGAATTTGTCAAGAAATCAATGACAGTAGGGTGATATAGTTTAGATGGATTATCTTCACTGTAATCTAGAAGATGGGATTGTTGATGTGATGATTCCCATGGTTCTTCTTCTGGCATCATGGACTCCATAATTCTCTCATCAGTCGAGAATACGTGTGAAAATGGATCAGAAGAAGTACCAAAATCCGAAGAATGATCAACCCAAACGATCGACGACAATGGATTTGGATTGGCTGCATAAGCCAAGAAAATTGATTGATATGCTAGCTCAATTGGACTTAGCGGCATGATGTTGCCCAACCTAGCTACTTCAGAATCATTGGGTATCTTCCTTAAGTCAGATGAAGTGGAAAATATCATGTTGCAGGTCTCTATATGTGCAATTTCCACCAATGTCGCAAGCTACGGTAACGAAAAGATGCCCATTATGGAAGGGTACTTAAAAATTCCTACACCTATGTTCTAAAGAGAAGGTGGGGGTCCATGAACAAACAGAATGCTTCTAGTTTCCTAGGAACCATAGGAAAAGAACGAGAGTTGATCGATGGCTATGATACTTCCTTTATGGGGGAAGATGATCATACGAAATTAAGTAAATACTACCGCAACCATAGCGTAAAACCACGGTCTTCCAAGTAATATGTTGTAGTGGAGGGGTCTGTCAATGACCTCAACTTCAGCAGTAACTAATTTTCCCCCTAGTTATACTTGCAGGTTACTAAGAATTCCACAAGGCTTATATGTATGACCATAAAAATCTTTAGACATCGTAGGTGATTGTGACAAAGTTGGTGAGCCAAGTGACTTCCAGCAACTCATTGACATGATACAATTAGATGTTCCTTCATCAATGATAGTGTGATGAATTAGGCAATTCAAGACATGTACTTGAATCAAGAATGCTAACAATGTTGGTAATTGTGGCACATAGCTCGTGTGATTAAATACCACAAGATTTGAATCTGTCTGATCAATTCCACCAATCGTGGACAACAAAGCCTGCTTCTGGGAGGGACAATTCTGAAGAACCGCAAGCATTGACATAGCAGAAGGTGACTGAGCCAAGTCTTCTACTACATTATAATTTTGGGTTTCACAAGCTCGAGGGTTGAATGTTGATTTGTGAACTACTCCCTTTAATGGTTTTATTGTTAACTCCAGAAGGATAGGCGGTAGAGCCGAGTTAGATGACGTCAAAGTCGAAGTGGTAGGTTGACTTGTAGCCTGACCATTGGACAACAACAACATATTATTGTAATATTTACTTCGATTCGACACCAAAATATCATTTTTGGGCTTCGTGGCAGATAACATAAGCAGGATATGTAGCAACCATATGTATTTCTGGGTTCAGAAAAGGATTTTTCAACACTGCAGATGCGACAGAAGTATTACGAAGCTTTGG
This sequence comes from Pinus albicaulis, assembly GCA_034641835.2. Lineage (NCBI taxonomy): Eukaryota > Viridiplantae > Streptophyta > Pinopsida > Pinales > Pinaceae > Pinus > Pinus albicaulis. Next base: position 115,004,436 of record CM076581.1, read on the forward strand.
GACTTCTGAGCGGTGTGGACAATATCGTGTAAAATTCTCCTCATTACATATCAATCAAGGGTAACGAGGTTTCTGAAAAGAGTCGGATGAATCAGATGATTTCTCCTATGGCAGAAAATTTATTTCTTCTTATCTTTCCCCTTCTTCATGTTTCCAAGTTTCTTATCACTTTTTCCTTTGTCAGATGACACGACATGGATTTCAGAAGAAGACACAGGATCAGATGCAGTAGGGTTTTGATTTGAAACAAAAAGTGTAGGACCATATATTCATTAGGGGAATTTTGAGGTCTAAAATGGGCCTCCTAAGGAAATTATAAAATAATAGTGGAAATAATAAAATAATATTTGATGACATCATCAAATTTTAGAGGGAAAAAAGAAAAAAATACTTTTTCAACTTGTATTTTCAACTTATATCCCAAATTTTTTACTCAAATTTCGAGTGGGAGTAATCGTTGGATGCTAAATTTAATTCCTCATCCAAGGAGTACTCATGTTGCATACTTTCGATGGACCCTGCTACACGAAAAATGAGAAATACATTAAAAGTGTGATTGCAATCACGTGTTTTCATGTATTTCTCATTTTTCGCATACCAGGGTCCATAGAAAGTATGCAACATGGGTACACCTTGGATGAGGAATTAAATTTTTCATCTAATGAGTACTCCCACTTGAAATTTGAGTAAAAAATTTTGGAGATAAATTGAAAATACGAGTTCAAAAAGTAGTTTCATTATTTTATTATTTTTTAATCTTTTTACCCTCTTCCTTAAAAAATGGTGAATCATCCCCCATGGTTGACATCATCATCTTGAATCCTATTGGTTCTTATAAAGCTTATTTTGGTTGTACATTTTTCTTAGGAGGACCATTTTAGACCTCAAAATTCCCCTAATGCGACTTGTTGTCGGAGCGCTAGCAGAACCAATCACACCATTGTTGGCATCAATGTCTGGACCAGATGGAGCAGGAGGAACAGTAAAATTTGGTCACGGTGTGTTTGGAATATTTTCATAGAGTGTGCCAGACTAAGTGTAAATCAGATTCAGATACTGGGAACAAGCAATGACTTGATCTTCAATGACAACATCGCCTTTTTCCACATCCTCGGTGATAGATGGCAACTAGGATTTAATAAACCACACAATTAAAAGCTTATCAGGAAAAAATGTTTTAACCATTCAACGACGATGACACCACTCATGTATATGATCCGATATATGAGTAACAATGGTATGTTTAAAGCTGGTCAGAAGTTTCGTTCCAGTTTCATATCTTATGGGTAACTGGAAGTGGGTTAAAAAAGTAGTGGCTAAAGTTGTAAAGTTATCAAACGAAGCTCTTGGTAATTCAACGTACCACTTTCTAGTCGGACTAGTAAGCGTTCATTGGAAAAGACGCAATAGAACAAAGTTAACATTTAAGGAATTTGATGAACACCAAAAATGATAAGTCATGACATGCGTAGAGGGGTCTTCTCCATAATTTCCATTGAATTTTGGAATTTCCGAGGGTAATTTATGTGGAATCAATGGCCACCAAGGTAAATAATGAATTGGATCATTAGTGAGCAGTTTTAAGTCCAGTAACTCTAACATTGAAACAAATGGCAATTGTCGATTAAGGTCAGGTTGAGAATAACCAGGAAAAGATGGAATCACCTGAGCAATAGGCCTTCGCATACCAAAAAAATGGATTCTGTTGTTGGCAACCAAGATAGGGGTAGGCTTGCTGACCATGTCCTCAATAAGCCTGATACTGTGGGAATGGTTGTTGTGGCTACCATGGTATCTGATAAAACAGTTGCCCGCTAAGATAATTTAGACATGGTTGTGAATATACAGGAACAGTAGAAGCCTGTGACAAATATAAACTAGCATGTGGTTGCGATATTCCTGATACATATTGTTGTTGAATACCAGCCTGAGAAGACGGAGTCCGAAGACCCGAAATTTGAAGCTTAGGAGTGGAAGGACCCGCTTGAACATACTGACCAACAACCATAGAAGAAATGATAGGCATAGTAGGCATCGATGCAACAGGTTGAACTGGTTGATATTGATACACAATTATTTTTGGTTGAACAGGAAAAGTAGGCTACCATTGGCAAACAAGAACTCTAGCATATGACAGACCTAATTACAACAGAGTACTTCCTTATGGACTGAACATCTATGGCCCCCCAACATATGGATTATAGGGATATTGCACATACTGAATTTCATATGATGGGTATCTAGCAGATACTGGATAAGATGGATGGACCAGCCTGATATTGAGGGTCAGGTCATGCAGTACTCGTAATAGATGAACCAAATAGAATTCCAGATGATGACATGGGTGAAGTCCATGGACTAGAGGAGACACCAGAGTAGGTTCCATTTAAAACCTGGTAACCCATTCGGACAGACAGACCACCATAAATATGTTCCTCAGGTGTCGTCGAAAACATCAAAGACAAAAAAAAATAGATGTTGTCGTAGTCATAATAGATGGTATAGTCTGGGATGTTGTCTCTGCCATGGTTAAATAACCAACAAATACTCTAATGAATCTATGGTAACTTGAGAGTGAAATGGATCAACAGAAGCAGAGTAGGTCAAACAAGGAAAATACTAATATAAATGAAGCCCCGACCCAAATGAGTGGGAGTCGAAGGGGTTGTCCCTTCCTGAAGTTCTTCCTCTATTGAAATCAAACCATGTGGAAACACTTCACCATCAGGACTGTGATAAATTGCAGGTGGTAAACTCTGCGGTAAAGAGGAAGAATCTACAGTTACGGATGGTTGAGGATCAGACGGTTGTACCAGAACAAATTCTTGTTGTTCGACTTTGGAATCAACTGTTGGATCAAATTCTAGTTGAACAAGCTCGGGTTCAAGATTTAGCATTTCACTGGATTGAATTTTAGTGTCCGTTGGTAATTGTGAGATTTTTGTCTCGAAAGTAGCAGATAAACTGGGATCAGTCAAAATGACTTGAGACTCGGTACTCAAAGGATCAAATGTATCTGGTATATCAAATGATGTAGTACCAAGAGTTACAGAGGTACTGGACTCGGTAGGGTGAGCACGCCTTCGTATACTAGGAATAGCTTCTAGCGGTAATGGAGCTTTATTCATTGTTGGTCTTCTTCCACGATTGTTGATTGATTTTATACAAAAAAAATAAACAAAAAGAGGGTGATACTAGGCAAAAGGTTTACCAAGAAACTTTGAACTGCAATATACTGCCTCAGTAAACCAAGGACTTATTAGACATGTAGGCAATCTCCTCAAATTATTTGTTCGATGTATCACAGGTACAAGGCAGCTGACTTAGTTACCTATGGATGGTAAGCAACCTAAAGTTATCTTCCAAAATATACGCGAAGGTACGTTGAGGCCTAATCTGTATTAGTGTTGTCTAATGTGAAACTGCACAGTGAGAGCATCCCCTTATACATTTTCATACTAGAACACCGACCGATATACCCAAAAGTATCTGGACGAGCTCCGATATACTTACGTACGTGGAATGAGGTATCACACTCGGAATGTATCACAGGAAATTAACGACAACTGTTATGTTTAATGACGCTGGAACACATCTTCTAACCTAGACGTCTAAATGTTATCGTCAATGTTACAATGCTTCCTTAGATACATTCAGATAAATTTTATGTTTATCTTGATTATCTTTTTTTCTTTCAGGTTCACTGCGAGATGTATTCAAAATTCCTAGAATGCAATTAGAATGATAAGCATTCGTTTCGAATTGATTTTTGACAATGATAAACTAGCTACTAGGGATAGAGAAATTAGATTGTATGCAATCAACAATGAGCACATATAAATGCAATTTTTCCCTAAACTATTCCTTAAGCAGCACTCACAATCCCTATATGCAAATGCATGTTTTTATTTTTAATTTCTTTTAGTTTTAGATGAACGAAAAAGAAACTAATGCACAAATAATCACTCAAAACTTTCAAGAGAAACGAAGACTAAAACGACAATTCCTCTTTTCGAAAATAATGAATTGATCAAATGTAAAATTTAGCTTTGGAAATATTTAAAAATGATAAATAGAACACAAAGAAACATTGATCAAACAAATCCAATGTGAGGCAAGAAGAGTAAAGGAAAATTGATCTATAAAGGCAATCAATCACTCAAAACTTCAGCAAGAAAATACTGACATGAATTGGAAAAAGACAAAATAGATAGATTTTGGTTGGTCGCAGGGGCAATGCACCCCTGAGAGGGAGACAGTGCGTTGCAGAGCACTACCCTTAAGCCAGCAGTGCTATGCAGAGCACTGTGTCAAGACCAACAGTGCGTTGGTGCCAGAGGACTCTCTAAGAAAGAAATCAAACACACTAATTTTGCTAAGAAGCATTAAAATGACTAAAAATAAGCAGGTAAAGTCTAGTACATGTTGATGAACAAGGACAAAACCACCAGGGATGATCCGTCGATCCCTAGTATGGTCACCAATTTGTTTTACGAAAATACAAACCTACGGATAAGTATGCTTTCCCTAAGTGCATTGGTGCACTTAGAAAAACAAAAAGAAAGATATCCGACCTTTTCCTTAAATTGAATAGATAAAGGGAGAGAAACCTACTTGTATTATGTTTTCTTTCCCTCGGCTCCCTCCATCACTTTCATTGCTCTTAATCCAAATTAACTCGTTTTATTGATACCTGCCATGGAAAACAGAAGACAAAAAACAACATAAAGGCAATATGATCTATTCGAGTTAAACAAATTGAATCGATTAAATTCATAAATACACATATAACATCATTGATACGTGCATTAGGAAAGGAACATATGTATTTATTATGAAGTATAAGGAAGATTACAACTAGTTGATCGATTCATTGTCACTCATCCAACTTCATTCCCATCCTCATCAGATCCAGCATCAACAATCCAGTAGCATCACAGTACATGCATAATACCTTCAAGAGTTGATACCTCACCAGCATAACTCTACTTAACACAAATTCTTGCTCTCTTGTGCATTATGTTAAGTGCTCTATTTATAAGTATATGAAGCTAGTTTGACATAGATGAATCATTGAATGGCTTTCCTAAAAATGGATCAAGAGGTTTCCTTGTTCATGGAAATAATAGGATAATAGGTTTAATGACTTCATGGGTTCCAAATCCGAGGTTATCAAATGAGGTGAAAGCTGGAACAACTTCTAGAATTCACTAGAGGTTGGTGTTGGCTCCCCGTGATTTGCAAGATTGGAAAGAAAAAACTCTGCAGGGAACCACATCAAACCACTTTGGAGTCTAAGTACCTAGCCTTCTTGGACTCAGAGGGGGCTTTCTCTATGTAAGTGTTTATAAATGATATGTCTTTATGCTTTTGTTTTATGATTTTAGGCTAGTTATGAATTTCTTAGGACTATTTGTTTGTTTGATTGGATTGGTTTATATATAGGCTAATGGTGTGATTAAGTGATAGAATGTTTCAGCTGAATAGATAGACCATGAGAAACATTAATCCATTGGGCTATGGGGTCATAAAGGATTTAAATGTTCATCAAATCTGCAAGGGTTTTCATAGGGCAAGCTAACTATATCAAGTGGATCTTTTAGATTAGATGGAATATGAAATGACAGTAAGTTGTGAAAGCAGCAAAACTAAAGGGCAATTAAGAATCATTTAACTCTACTTTAACAAGAAAATCCTTTTAGGTAACTGTTTTAGACAAACCAAAGGACATGGCATACCATAGACTTCTTTGGCCAAACTTTAAGAAGCAAACCTTTAAGACAACAATCCAGCAATCCTAGAATTACTTTCAGACAAAGATAACATTTAAGATAACAATGAGTGAAACCAAAGAGAAAGATACACCTATATTCTTTAATCAAACACTCCAAAGACCTTTGTAGCAACCGTTTTAGGAAAACTAGAGGACAGGGCATGCCATAGACTTCCCTGGTTGGACTCTACTAAGTATACTTCAAAGAAAGGCCTTAAAAATAATGTTTCAAGCTACACCAAAGGACAGGGTATACCATAGAATTCTTTGGCTTGACTCTATTAAATCATTTCCAAGACAACAAGCTAGGTGGAACCAAAGAGCAATTAAGAATTCTCTAATCAGACCTTGCAGAAGAAAACATTAAGATAAAGAAAGTAGGCAGAATTAGGGTGCTAATACAACATAACCTAATCTAAAATTTATGTTCTTTTATCAGAGAAATCATGGAAAAAATTGAAAACAGAAGGAAAAAATTGACAAAGAAAGGATAACTTCACCATTAACATAGCTCAAGAATCCTATGAACGTGCTTGTATTACTGATGTTCAAAATAGTTACATTACTCCAGTACAATGATCTCTGCAACTCAGATTTTTCTCAAATCCAGCCTAGCAATCAATCCTCTAATGAATAGCCAACCAGCTAACCAAGCAAGCAACGAACCAACACTAAAAATGAAACATACATGCAGTATTTATCTGCAAAATGAGGAAGTGATCCTAAGCTAGGGTTTTTAGATGTTATTTATTACAGAGTTAATCCATGTTTGACCTTTTAGACCATGCAAGGCCTAAGGAAAAGTATCTAATACTGACTCACTATAATAATAACTCCTAACTTAATTGTTGAGCTAACTTTGGGAAATAGTTGACTTTAATGCTTTTTCATTAACTTTTTCAATAACTGCTGAGTAGCTGAAAAATATCTCTGACTATTTGTAATAACTTCTGATGTCTTTATTGAAATAAAACATGATATAGGTGTCCAAATGTATTTCTAAAGAAGTAAATGCTTTCTGTAGAGTCATTTGGATCTACTTATGTGCTAATATTTGTTTGATCTTATCTTTTAAACTCTTTTTAGGCCCTTTAACTTGGATTTATCCTTTTAAATTGTCTTATGGCTTTATCTCTACCTCTCCGTCTTTCAATCCCTGATTAATTGCTTTTATTCTTTTATATTCATCTCTATCTGTTGATTTGACCTTGATCTTCTTGTGTTTGTGCCTTTAAATATGATTTAAAATTTCAATCCTTGATTTAACTTTTAACCCACTAATCTTCATTGTTATAGTCCTTTGATTGTTTCTTCTTCTTTTCACTGTGCCTCTGTGTGATTAAAAACATTTTAGGCTACTTCGGTGCGCTTGAGTGTGTATTGATGGTCATGATCCATCGGTGTTTTAAGATTAAATTGGCGCTCCTAGTCCTTTTGGTAGACAAACTAACTGGATCGTCACCCAGGAAGTTTATTTAATTTTTTTGGACCCTTGGAATGCAATTTCTTGTGTTTTTGCCATGATATCTGGATAATACAACTGGCTGTCAATTTAAAATCATTCGTTTGTGGCCTTTTTTTGCGTTTATTTGGCGTTTTCGGGCGTTTGGAGTGTTGCAAAGGTGGTAATGGCGGAGGAGGGCTTCATCGCAAAGCCATAAGGCTTTGGAATGTTTGAATCAGGTGGCGGTATTGGGTTTTGGCACGAAGGAGGAAAGGTAGTTTTTGCATGGGCTGAGGAGTGGTAAACGGTTTTGGGCAATCAAATGCGATTCCATTGATCAAATGACGCGTGGCAGGGGTTACGATTGGTGAAACTACCCATTTCACAGGGTTTGGGGTTGTTTAACCCCCGCACCTTTAGATGTGCGATAAGGGCTCTGGGCTGTTGGATCTCGAGGGAGGAGATCAACGGTGGTCGGGAGTTTTGGAGGGATGGGCAAGTCGCAAAATGTGGGGCTCAGGCAGACAGGTAGCAAGGCTTCTTTGTAGCATGGAGTTTGGTGGAAGGTGGGGCCTGGGGGTCAATAAAAACAAGCGAAGGTGCTTTTCATAAGGAGAGGGGAAGGTTAAATGAAGGTTTTTCAACAAAGTGCGGGGGTTAAAAACATTAAAGCAGGGGCTCTAATATTTATAAAGTATCAGGTTTTAATTTAATTAAAACAAAGTTTTAATATAAAGCAAAGGGCTCCGAAAGGCTTATTTTCAAATTTATAACGACTTTTTACATTTTTTTAGTGCAAATGAGGAAGAATAGTGAAGGTAAGGGGGTTAATGGGATTTTTAGTGGGGAAAAATAAGGAAATGAGGCTTTTGGTAGGAAAAAAAAAGGTGAGGATGAGAGAATTAAACCCAGACATGAGTTTTTAAAGCAGGAAGGTGTTTTTGAGAAGGCATACTGAGAGATAGTGAAAAGGTTTTATGAAGGTAATAAAGGCAGTGAGATTTCTAAAGATAGTTGATAGGAAATGAATGCTATCTTCAGCAGATTGTACAAAATCCATAGTCACATAGTGAAACTGTAGAATACATGAGGATAATAGTGGCTCGAGCTGGGGAGGGCAGCTCCTTTAGGAGGTGTCAAGAACCTCAGAGTTAAAATCTCTGGAATTTGTAGCCCAGTGACTTGATTGTACTTGGCAGATTTCTTCTTCTGTAATTCGTGTTTTGCTGGTGTTCTTAGAAGCTGTGACTTTTAAGATCTGAAAAACATGCTTGCTTCAACTCAACTATACTTACCCATCATCTAATTCTAGCATTTTTTCTTCATTTGGGTGCATTTAGATTGGAAAACCCTTGACATTATTTTTCTTTTGAAAACAGGAATCTATTTATTTCTACCCTTATATCAGCGAAAGGCTCAGATTAAACTAATGAGTTCTTTTATTTCTCTACCTATTCTACTTATTTGTCAAGATTTAAACAGTTTGACAGATTTTCACTCTCTAACTTATCAGCAAAAATTCAAAATTTTATCAATCATGATTAGGCTGTATGATTGAATAAGAATTTCTTTTCAAAAGTAGTGGCAGTTGGACTTGCACACTTTCAGGAACATTATTTTTTGGTATGGGGCTTTACCTTTTCTTTTATCTGCCCTCTTTTCTTAACATGGTTACCAATGAAATAGGTAATTGAAGTGGTACCTACTTTTTCAAGGTAGCAAAAAAGCTCCCGATTTTGAAAAGTGGTGATGCAAAATCACCTCTCTTTTTTTCGTGCATATTTTTGAAACTTTAAATTTTTTATTTATAAAGTATGAATATTTGTTTTCAAATGTTAGTGATTTTTTAAAGGTAGTGATGCAACATCAACCACATCTTTTTGAAGTGGTGATTTTCATGTTGGTAATAAAACATAAAATTAAAATTAAAAAAACATGACCAAAAACAATCAAATATAAAAAATAATAAAAAAAACCAATAAAAATGTAAAAAAAAAAAACCAAAATTAACTTGTAAAAATTAAAAATTTTAAACAAAAATAAATAAATAAAACACAAAAAAAAAACTAAAAATTTTGAACTTTAAATTAAAAAAAGGAAAAAAAAAACACACAATTTAAAGAAAAAAAAATTGAAAAAAAAAAAAAAAACTAAAACAAATTTTCTAGTTATTAAAAAAATAACCACATAATAAATAAACAAAATGATTAAAAAAATAAAAATAAAAAAATTTAAAAATAATTAAAATTAAAAAATTAAAATACAAAAATAAAAAATAACTAAAACTTCAAAATTTAAATTAAAAAAAAAAAACCAAAAAAATTAATAAGAAAATAAATATAAAAATTTTAAAATAATAAAAAATTAAATTTAAAAAAAAAAACAAAATTAAAGTAAAAGTTAAAAAAAAACAAATTAATATTAAAAAAGAAAAAAAAACATTTTAAAATAACTTAAAAAACAAAAATTTATTTTTTATTAAATTAAACCATTTTTAAATTTAAAAAAAAAACATTTTTTCAAATAAAATTCAAAACAATTTAAAATTTAAAATATTAAATAAAAAAAATAAATAAATAAACAAATTTTAAAAAAAATAAAATTTAAAATTGAATTAAAAAAAGTCAAATATTAAATATAAGAAATTAAATTTAAAAAAAAAAAAATTAAAATTTTTAAAATTAGTTTGCCTCCTTCGCCACCTGGGCCGGGAGGCTGATTCCGAGAATCGCCTCTCAGCCCAGGTGGCGGCGGAGGCCAGCCGCTGGGCGAGTGGGCGGCAGCATGCAGCCACCCCGCCCGCCCAATGGCCGACCTCCGTCGCCACCTGGTCTACACCAGCTCCCCGCCCGCCCAGCGACCGGCCTCCGCCGCCACCTAAGCCGGGGGGCCAATTCATTAATGAAATTTTATTTTTTTAAATTTTTATATAATAAAATTTTGTATTTGTTTAATTAAGTTTTTTAATTAATTTAAATTTATATGTTTTTTTTTTATTATTTTTTTTTATTTTGTTTTTTTTTTCAATTTTGTTTTTTTCTATTTTTTTTTTTAAATTAAATAAAATATAACATATAAACTTTGAAATTTAATATTTTTTATTTTATTTTCATTTTTATATATTAATTTTCTTTTTTAAATTACTTTGTTTTTTAATTTAATAATTTTAATTTATTTATTTTTCCTTTTTAATTTTAATTAACTTTTTGTTTTATTTTTAATTTTAGTTTTAAAAATGTTTTTTAGTTTTATTTATTTTATTTTTTATTTTTAAAATTTTCATTTTTATTTTAAAATTTGTTGATCAATTTATTTATGTATTAAAATTTAATATATATATTTTTTTTAACATTTAATTTTTTTTTATGTTAATATTATCTTTTTTATTATTATTTAATAAAGTTTTGTATATATTTTTTTAATTTATCTTTTATATATAAAATTTATTTGTTTTTTTAATAATGGTTTTTTAATTTAATATTTTAAATTTTTTTTTTTCATTTTTAATTTTCGATTAATTTTAAAAAAATTAATTTGAATTTAAGTAATGTTTTTTTATTTTTATTTTTTGGTTAATTTTTAATTTGTATTTTAAATTTTCATTTCAATTTTTTGAATTTAATAAAATTTATATATATATATATTTTTTTAATTTAATTTTTTATTTTAAATTTTTTATTTTAAATTTGGTAAAATTTTCCTTCTTAAATTTAATTTTTTTTTATTTTAAATTTTTTTGTTTGTTTGTTTGTTTTTCAATTTTTAATATATATTTTTTAATTTTAATTTTATTTATTTATTTTTTGTTTTTGTTTTTTTACCTTAAAAAATATAATGAATTTTGCCCTTTTTATTATTTATTTTAAAATGGTTTTTTCATTTTTATTTTTTTTATTTTTTAATATAAATTTTTATTATTATAAAATTTTGGTTTCAACACTTTCCATTTGCATCGTGTTTTTTGCAAATAAAAAAAAATGATTTTTACTTCTATTTTTTAAAAAAAGTTGAAAATTTACCCCTAAAAAAAGAAAGGTTATTCCAAAATAAAACATTTTTTAAAGATGTTGAAAATTTACCCCGAAAAAAAAGGGTTATTCCAGAATACAACTTTTTGTTTTCGGGTTGTTTTTTCATGGGTTTTTGATGTTTTTTTTGTTAGAGTTCCTGTTTTGAGGTAATAGTTCCCGTTTCATTGGTAACTATGTTTCTTCTTTTCTTTGTTTTTAATGTTTATTTTTCTAATATTTTATTCAAGCAATGTTATATACAATGAATAAAGCTTTAAACTAATATTTTTCAACTAAAATAATGCTTGAGCATCTTGCCATTGACAAGACCTCCAAATAATTTTGTTCCATCCATTTCTTATAAGAAAAATGCATTGTTACCTCTTGCTGAATGAATGATGTATGGACCTTTCCATAGATTGTCAAATTTTCCATGCTTTCCTTTGTCTTCCCTTCTTGAATCCCACTTCAGCACTTTGTCTCCAATGTTGAAATCATTTGCCTTAGTTCTCTTGTCAAAAAGATTTTTTTATGTTTTCCTGCACTTTTTGTGTTCTGCTGTATACTTCTTCTCTGGTTTGTTGCAGCTAGACAGTCTGGTTTATTCTTTTTTGCATATCATTTTCTTCAGACTGTGCTTCTTGGATGAGCTTCACCACTGGTACTCCCAAGCTTGTTTGGAAAACTGCATCTGTTCCATATATTAGCTGATAGGGAGACATTCCAATTGATTTTTTATTTGTTAATATGTCTGCCCATAGTGCATGTACTAGTTTGTTGTTGCATGATTTTTTGTTCTCTTCCAACAAATTTTTAATGATGTTTACCAAACTTTTGTTTGAGGATTCTGCCAACCTGTTACCTTGAAGGTAATAAGCTATAGAATGACCCAATGAAATCTGATTTTTGTGGCAAAAGTCCACCATTTTCTTGGATCTAAAGGCATCAGCATTATTAGTAATAGCCTTTCTAGGACAGCCAAATCTAGACAAAATGTGATTTTCAAGGAATTTGATGATTACTGAGTCTATGGCAGTTCTAGAAGGGATGGCTTCTATCCACTTTGTAATATAGTCAGTTGCAGTAAGGATCCATTTCTGTTGGGCAGAGGAGGCAAGATGGATTTCTCCAATGAAATCAAGGCCCCATTATTGAAAAGGAGCTTCAACAGAAATAGGATGCAAAGGTAATGGCAACGGTTTTCTTTTGCCTTCAAAAATTTGGCACTTATGACAGGCAATTACCACTTTATGGATATCTTAAAAGAGGGTGGGCCAATAGTAACCAGCTTTAAGGATTTTATTGACAGTAGTTTTCCAATAGAGGTGGCCCCCACATTCTCCTTCATGGAACTCATGCTTGATCTTATCAGCATCATCCTCAGGCAAACATTTAAGAAATATACCACTAGCGTTTTTCCAATATAAAATTTTATCTAAAATGTAGAAGTTTACAACCTTTAACTTTAATAATGTATCCTTTGTTTTGGACAAACCAGGAGGAACATTCAGATTAAAAAGCACATATAATATATCAGCATACCAAGCTAAATTCAGAAATGATTCTTCAATGGGTGGAGTTGCCAGCTCCTCTTGTTCATCTAATGCATTAATCATATTCATGTCCAATACTTGAAAGTTTGTTTCAGCCATGATTTTAGCCAGTCCTTGCCCTTTGATTAGCTTAGTGGGCCTGATTTCTAGATCATATTCTAATATAATAGCAATCCACTTACCACTTTTGCCATCAGGATCTTGTGTGAGTATGTCTTTTACCACTCAATGAGGCACAAATGCAATGATGTGTGAGTGCAAAATGTAAACTCTGAAATATTTCAATGCCTTGATTAAGGCAATAGCTTGTCCTTTTATATTTTTCTGCTGTAGGATAGCAGCAACTATATGTTCTAATGAAAAATAAAATATGAAAAAATCTTTGGTAAAATTAGGGCCGATCAGAACTGGTGTTTGGGTAAGAGCCTGTTTTACTAGTTCAAAAGATTGTTTTGCTTCTATGGTCCATTTGACTCCTATTTCTCTTTTCAGCATGTTTGTAATGTTTCTTAGGAGTTCTGCAAGGTTGGGTATGAACCTTCTTAAAAAAATTATCTTCCCAATAAAAGATTGCAACTCTTTGATGTTTCTTGGGTGGTTGATTTGCAATATTCCTTCAATCCTTTTTGGGTCAATCTTAATCCCTTCTTCAGATATGATGTGGCCTAAATTTTTTCCTTCTTAAAGACCAAACATAGTTTTCTTGGGATTCAAAGACAAACCATATTTTTTACATCTTTCAACGACTTTTCTTGAATGAGCTAGGTGTTCTTCATCATTTTTTTAATATACTGTGATGTCATCAAGGTATATCACAATGAAGTAACCTATATCTTCTGAGAAAGCAATATCCATTGCTCTTTTAAAGGTGGCTCCAACATTCATTAACCCAAAAGGCATTTTAACATACATGAAGGTGCCCCAGGGTGTAGAGAAAGTTGTCTTATGTTGATCATCTAGGTGTACCGACACCTGATTGTATCCTAAAAAGCCATCTAGCAAAGATATTCTTTTAGAACCTACTACCCTTTGTAAAATGTGATCCATTTTTGGTAAAGGGTAGTTGTCTTTTAAGGAGGCTTTGTTTAAATTTCTGAAGTCTATGCATAGCCTAATTTCTCCTGTTTTCTTCCTCACTAATACAACATTTGAAACCCATTATGAGTATCTCAGAGGGACTATTATTCCAACATCATACATTTTCTTAATTTCTTTCTCTACCAAGGGTAGTTGCATAGGGTTTATTCTGCGCAATTTTTGTTTAAAGGGCTTCTAGTTTTCTTTGAGAGGGATCTTATGTTGGATTATATCAGTATCATATGACTTTAAATATTCATAGCTCTAGGAAAACACATCAATAAATTCTTTGAAAAGCTCAAGATATTTCTGTTTTATATGAGCTGTCAGTGTTTTGGATAGTTTTATCATTTTGGGTTCTTGTTCACTGCCTATATTGCACTCTTCTATTTCAGCTTTAGTGGGTTCCATCTTTGGCTTCCTAGCAACATCATTAAAATCAAAAGGTTCTTCTAGAGGAACTAGTCCCTTTGGGAAATTATCATCTTTGGATTGCAGCACTTCAAAATATTTTTTTTTGAACTTGTAAACAACTTTGTTTTATCTGAGTGTTCTTTGTCTAACAGATTTCTATCAGCATTATCAGGAGGTTCTTCTTTATAAGTGTGTTCCACAGCAGAGTAGTGGTCTTCATGATATGAATCTGAATTTTGCATTTAAAACTCATTTCTAGACTATAGTAAATCTTCTATCTGTTTATCTCCTTCAAAAACTTGCCAATATCTTATATTATCAGGGACTACTGGTTTGTATTTGACTTGTATTGTGTATTTCTTGTTTTGGTAAGGTTTTTGACAAGTACTGGCTGCAAAAGCTAGAACATTGGTAAGGATTTTTTGATTTCTTGGGACAAAGGTAAGATCATATTCTTTGAAGGTCTTCAAGAGGTCAAGGGCATCATCCCTATATGCTTTCAGTCTAGGATGTTTGGCTGTATATTCTCCCTTAACCTTCCTAATGACTAACTCAGAATCTCCATGAACAACTATCCTCTTAGCTGCTAATTTCTTCAGTAATTGTAGCCCTAGTAGGAGTGCCTCATATTCAGCTATGTTATTTGTGTATTGAAAGCTTAGCTTGTATGAGTGAACTTCTACATGATTGTTCTCTACATTATGCACCCAGACACCTGCTCCTGAACCAGTCTTGCCACAAGAACCATCAAAGCTCATACTCCAAAGAGGTTCAATTTCAGATTTATTATTATGGTCATTGTGGCTACCACTATGTTATTTACTATGATGTTATTTATGGTCTGCACTATGTTGGTTATTTTCTGTTTGGGCCGACTGTTTTGACTGTTCCTCCTCTTTTTCCTCTTTTTCTACAATTGTTTTCTTATTTTCTACTACCTGTTCATTAATTATTTCATCATTTTAGAGGATAAATGAATCAAGATCTGTGTGAATAGAATAAAGAGGATAATTTTCTGGTTTTTCTTCACTACTAACCATGTATTTCATGTGTGTTTCCCTATACAGTCTTCTTGGTTGACTAAAGACAGGTATGGTAGCATAGGTCATGTCCATTTGGAGGGTGCCTTGGAGTTTAGCTCCCCATGATCTTGAAAGGAGCATGCCATATTTAGGAGGAATGTTAGCCACTACAATATCCATTACTAAGATCTTGGTTGGTATTTGTGCTATATTAACACAGAGATATTTGATTAGGCCTAGACATTTAACTCTACTGGAATCAAAGGAGTATAAATCTTTGTATGGTCTAGTTATCTCAAGGCCTAATATTTCCATTACTACCTTTGGCATGAGGTTGTGTGAAGCTCTCGAATCTAACATGGCATTGTGGAGAATTTTATCATGGATGTTTAAACTAACATAAAATGGAGGAAAACCTCCTTCTTGAAATTTAACTTCTACTTCTGGTCCAAACAAAAGTTCAGGCTTGTCATCATTTAAATTCACAGAATCAACATTTTCTCCTATGTTTAAAGCTTTCAAAAGTTGGGATCTATATACACCTTTGAGTGACAAATTCAGTAAGAGGAATAGAGATTTTAATCTTGGAAATTTCATTCTCTATACTGAAAGGTGTCTGAGTTTTTGAAATGTTGAAATCAGCTTTTTCAGACACTGTTTTCACAGCAATTTTAGCTTGTTGGTTTTTATTAGGGAACTCAATTAAAAAAATTTTATCAGGGGTACTAGTTGTATTTCTAGTGCTGCTTTGGTCACCACTTAATTTGCCACTAGGTTATTTGTTTTTGTTTTTATTTTTATCATAACTTTCAGCCATTGTGTTTGTAATTTCTATTGTCTTTTTAGGAATGTTTTCAGGGACCCTCTTAGCATAAATTTCAGAGTTCTTTCTTTTGGGAGTGTCTTGATTTTTCTTACTTCTGAGGTCACATTGTCTATGTACTTCCATGATGGCATTTTCAAAGCCTTGTTTATAGTCTTCAGATTCTTGGCTTTCTTCCTCATTTGGTGCAAATATGCCTTGTTCTTCCTTAGTGAGGAAAACAATATCCTCATTGTTTACTCCCATTAAATTTATGTGACTTTCCTCTGTTTCTTCAGTCAGCCCTTCATCCTCATTAGCATAATTTTCTTAGAAAGGAGGCTTGATTTGTTGATCTGGGCCTCTTTGTCTTATTTGAGGGGGATCTCTCCTAAATTTTTGGTTTTGGTTCTGATTTTGATTTATGTTTTTAGGAGTTGTTTAGTTTTCTCTAGGGTAAGCTCTCTCATTCATGTTTATTCTCTCCATCATTCTCTCCATGGTTCTAACTAAGTTATCAATCTTAGTGTCAGATGATGAAGGTGCAGCTTCTTCCCTATATGTAACTCTCTTCTCATTTTTCATTCTAGCTCTTTTGGCAATCAGCTTGGCTTCTACACTTACTGCTCCCCTTTGCATGTCTTCTAATGTGAGGGGCTCTCTTTCTCTTAATTGATAAGCCATCTCTGGATCAAAACCATCTGGAAATTTCATTAGGGCTAGACCTTGTGTAGGTTTCATATGGATAGGTAGGGCATTATATACACTATTGAACCTAGTGCAGTATTCTTGAACACCCTCTCCAACATTCCTCTTAATGTTTTCATATTCTGATAAGATTTGGAGAGGGTTCTTCTTGACTTCCCATTTGTTCAATAATAGTTGATGAAAAGAAGGGAGGTCATTTATACTATTAGGGGTTAGGCCTTTAAACCATTTTCTTGCTTCTCCCCCTAAACTTTGAGCAAATATTCTTAGTTTAACAATCTCATCATCTATTTCTTATCTGTCAAAATAGTCATTCATTATGTCCACATGTTGTTGAGCAGTAGTATAACATTTGGCATCATATATTGGAATTTTGGACTGATAGTCTTGTGGTAGAACAACTAAAGGTAATGTTAGAACTAATGGAGCATACCATGTTGCCATGATATGAAGTTGGGAAAACAAAGGAGGGTTAACAAGAGGAGGGTTTACAAAAGGAGGTACAGGGTTAAATGGGGGAAGTTCAACAGTGGGAGATGAGGTTAATACAAAAGAATTATGTTGTATAGTGAATGGGTCTAAAACTATCTGGGTTATCCAATTCTGAGATCTAGTCCTAGACAACCTTTGTTCTAGGGGTGAGTCAGAGAGGATATTCTGAAATTATTTAAGGTTTTCAGGTAGGGAACTTTCTTTATGGATAGGTCAGCTAATAGTTTGATTTTTAGATCTAGGAGACTTCCTGAGGATGCTTTCAGGATTGTCCACTATGGCAGGAGGATTTGGGCTAGGATGGGATCTGGTAAAGATTCTTCTAAAAGCCAGAATTTGGACCCAAGGTTCAGAAAGGTTAAAATTTATAGCAATTTTGAAAAAAAACCAATTTGTGAAAGAAATACTTAATCCACAAAGTATTATTGACTGGGTTTTGTTTGAAGTTTGATGATAAAGAAATTTTCCCAGTGGAATTTATAGATAACCAGTGGAGTCAATAGACCTACTGAAAACCAGTGAAGTCACCATGTGGTGGATATTTAACTGTTTTATGGTTGGCTGTTGTCCACCATCAGCAACCAGATACCATTATTGGCTAACATTTGATTCATATAAGTTTAAAATGAGGTTATCTCAGTTCTTGAGGTGATATTAAATTGTCTTATAACTAAGTATCCCCAGTATGGTTGCCACTATGTTGGCCCCCCATGATTTGCAATATTGGCAAGAACAAACTCTGCAGGGAACCACATCAAACCACTTTGGAGTCGAAGGACCTAGCCTTCCTAGACTCAAAGAGGGCTCTCTCTATGTAAGTTTTTATAAATTATATGCCTTTATGATTTTGTTTTATGATTTTAGGCTAGTTATGAAGTTCTTAGGACTATTTTTTTGTTTGATTGGATTGGTTGATAGATAGGCTAATGGTGTGATTAAGTGATAGAACGTTTTAGCTGAATAGATAGACCATGAGAAATATTAATCCATTGGGCTATGGGGTCATAAAAGGATTTAATTGTTCATTAAATCTGCAAGGGTTTTCATAGGGAAAGCTAACTATATCAAGTGGATCTTTTAGATTAGATGGAATATGAAATGACAGTAAGTTGTGAAAGCAACAAAACTAAAGGGCAATTAAGAATCCTTTAACTTTACTTTAACAAGAAAAGACTTTTAGGTAACTGTTTGAGACAAACCAAAGGACAGGGCATACCATAGACTTCTTTGGCCATAATTTAATAAGAAAACCTTTAAGACAACAATCCAACGATCCTAGAACTACTTTCAGATAAAGAAAACATTTAAGATAACAATGAGTGAAACTAAAGAGAAAGATACACATGTCTTCTTTAATCAAACACTCCAAAGACCTTTCTAGCAACAATTTAAGGCAAACCATAGGACAGGGCATACCATATACTTCCCTGGTTGGACTCTACAAATTATACTTAAAAGAAAGGCCTTAAAAATAATATTTCAAGCTACACTAAAGGATAGGTCATACCATAGACTTATTTGGATTGAATCTATTAAATCATTTCCAAGACAACAAGCTAGGTGGAACCAAAGAGCAGTTAAGAATTCTCTAACCAGACCTTGCAGAAGAAAACATTAAGATAAAGAAAGCAGGAAGAATTAGGGTGCCAAGGCAGCATATCCTAATCTAAAAATTTTGTTCTTTTATCAAATAAATCATGGAAAAAATAGAAAATAGAAGGAAAACATTGAAAAAGAAAAGATAACTTCACCATTAACATAGCTCAAGAATCCTGTGAACGTGTTTGTATTACTGATGCTCAAAATAGTTACATTACTCCAATACAATGATCTCTACAACTCAGAGTTTTCTCAAATCCAACCTAGCAATCAATCCTCTAATCAACAGCCAACCAACTAACCAAGCAACCAACACTAAAAATGAAACATACGTGCAATATTTATCTTCAAAATAAGGAGGTGATCCTAAGCTAGGGTTTTCAGATGTTATTTATTACATATTAAATGCATTTTTGACCTTTGAGAACTTGCAAGCCCCAAGGAAAAATATCCGAGATTGACTCACTATAATAATAACTCCTAACTTAACTGTTGAGCTACTTTTTGGAAATATTTGGCTTGGGCTTTTTCATTAACTTTTTCAATAATTGTTGAGTAGCTCAAAAATATCTCTGAATGTTTGTAATAAATTCTGACGTCTTTATTGAAAGAAAACATGTTGTAGGTGTCCACATTTATTTCTGAAGAAGTAAATGCTTTATGTTGATTCATTCGGATCTGCTTCTATGCTAATATTTGTTTGATCTTATCTTTTAAACTTTGTTTAGGCCCTTTAACTTGGATTTATCCTTTTAAACTGTCTTACTGCTTTATCTCTGCCTATCTGTCTTTCAATCCCTGATTAATTGCTTTAATTATTTTATATTCATCTCTATTTGTTGATCTGACCTTGATCTTCCTGTTTTTGTGCCTTTAACTATGATTTAAACTTTTAATCCTTGATTTAACTTTTAACCCACTAATCTTCACTGTTATAGTCCTTTGATTGTTTCTTCTTCTTTTCACTGTGCCTCTGTGTGATTAAAAAAAATTGGGTTTCTTCAGTGCGCTTGAGTGTGTATCGATGGCCATGATCCATCGGTGTTTTAAGCTTAACTCGGTGCTCCCAGTCCTTCTGGTAGACAAACTAATTGGATCATCACCCAGGAAGTTTATTTAAATGTTTTTGGACCCTTGGAATGCAATTTATTGCATTTCTGCCATGATACCTGCAGAATACAACTAAATGTCAGTTTAAAATCCTACGTTTGCGGCCTTTTTTTGCATTTATTTGGAATTTTCGGGAATTTGGAGTGTTGCAGAGGTTGTAATGGAGGAGGAGGGCTTCATCGCAATGCCACAGAGCTTTGGAATGTTTGAATAGGGAAGCGGTATTGGGTTTTGGTGCGAAGGAGGAAAGGCAGTTTTCGCATGGGCTGAGGAGTGGTAAATGGTTTTGGGCAATCGAATGCGATTCCATTGATCAAATGACGCATGGCGGGGGGTATGATTGGAAAAACTGCCCATTTTGTAGGGTTTGGGGTTTTTTAACCCCTGCGCCTTTAGATGTGCGATAAGGGTTGTGGGCCATTAGATCTCAAGGGAGGAGATCAACGGTGGTTGGGAGTTTTGGAGGGATGGGAAAGTCGGAAAATGTGGGGCCCAGACAGACAGGTGGTAGGGCTTATTTGTAGTGCAGGGTTTGGTGGAAGGTGGGGCCCAAGGGTCAATAAAAACAAGAAGAGGACCTTTTCATAAGGAGAGGGGAAGTTTAAATAAAGGTTTTTCAACAAAGTGTGAGGGGTTAAAAACATTAAAGTAGGGGCTCTAATATTTATAAAGTATCAGGTTTTAATTTAATTAAAAAAAGTTTTAATATAAAGAAAAGGGCTCCAAAAGGCTTATTTTCAAATTTAAGACAATGTAAAAAAGGGACTTTTTTCATTGTTTTAGTGAAAATGAGGAAGAATAGTGAAGGTAAGGGGTTAATGGGATTTTTAGTGGGGAAAAATAAGGACATGAGGCTTTTGGTAGGAAAAAAAAGAGGTGAGGATGAGAAAATTAAGCCCAGACATGAGTTTTTATAGAAGGAAGGTGTTTTTGAGAAGGCATACTGAGAGATAGTGAAAAAGGTTTTATGAAGGTAATGAAGGCAGTGAGATTTTTGAAGATAGCTGATAGGAAATTAATGCTATCTTCAGCAAATTTTAGAAAATCCATAGTCACCTAGTGAAACTGTAGAATGCAGGAGGATAAAATTTGCGAAGATTCCCAGAATCCAATGAACAATTCACTCCCAGTCCACCAACACACTCTAATGTGGGCCTATATCCTCTGCAACACATCTATGCATGGAATTAGATGCTCTACAAAGAAATTAAAACTGTCTAGGGTGCGTTGATGGCTCAATGGGGCACTTCAAATGGCATCTAAGCAGTGAAAATTTCGTGAAGGAAGACCATAAATGTGATGACTTGTTTAGAGCATGTAGCAACCAATTCAGAGTATGATAGACCTAATAAATACTGATCTGTGTTTTGTGATAATGACCAATGTTAGTCATCATAATTTTTTGCTTTCTCTAGATGACTAAATGTTTGTCCTAGATTTCTAGAAACAAAATTCATGAATGTTGTGAGTTATAGAAATATCACTACCTTCATCATCCTTAGGATAAGTTTTTCACTATTTTACTACTCTATCAAGTCATGGCTAGCCTATCACTCCGATAAAACCCATCATGGGCTTATGCCACTCATTTTCATTGTATTTCACCACCTCTAACCTTACCACTCTGTTTTGACTTGCCTAACCTTTTTACTTCCACATTGGATTGCCAAGTAGCCTAACCTTTTTCCCTATTCACCAAGTGCCTCAAGCATTGGTGGTTTCAAAATACCTTTCTAGGCTCTTTAGATAAATCAAAGTCATCAATTTTTAGGTTTGAAATGCATAAGTTTTGTCAAAAACTCTGTTTTACACATAAAAATCCTAAGTCAAGTCTTCAGCCAAAGGCCACGTCAAAAAGGCCTCCTACTAGGTCACCTAGGATTGCAGAGGGACTCACTCGCCCGAGCACTACGCATAGGGCACGTTCAGTGTAGACTCGACAGTGTGTAGGCCACTCGACTGACCTAGGCGCTGCGCACAGGGTGCGTTCAGGAGAAACTCGACACCGTGCAGCTCTATTGTTGCTGCGCTCTTACCCGTTAAGGCTTTGCCTGAGAGGACCCGACACTGTACAGGTCTGTCGGCGCTACACGCTTGCCCGTTCAGACGCTGCATAGGCCGACCCGACAGTGTTCAGCTCCGCCCAAGCACCACGCGCAGGGCCATTCATGCTGACTCGACAGCACGTGCAAGAGCCTGAATGCTGCGCTCCTGTGCTACGCGTTTAGCCAAGAAGCCTTTCAAGCTAGAGCAAGCCCTCAAATTTTCTCAAAAACCCTTCAATTCTCTACTTGGCACCTCCTGAGGGTTTTCATAACAGGTATTTAGATGCTTGCCACTCTTTCATATTTTTTTTAAAGATAAACTTAGAGAGAAAGGTAGAAACCCTAGAGGAAGAGAAAATCTTGGTCCCTATGCTAAAAACACTGCTGATTGAAGGACACCCATCCATCTGCATACTGAAGGCACACTGAGGCCGAGATTTTCCTTCTTCACTGATCATTCCCCTTCACTCGTAAATCACTACCTTTCTCATTATCATCTCACTTTCCCTCTCCATATCATTTCACAAATAGTTCAAGGTTTTGATTTTAAAGAAATATTAAAGATAAAATTTCTAGAGAAGGCAATGGTAGCAGTAGCAAGGGAGGCCAAAGGCCTAGGGGACAGCAGAGAAAGGGTGGAAAAGAAAACATGTTTGAACCTTTGAACACCAAGGAGTTGACAGCCTCACCTACAATAGTTGCATATTTCCAAGAGGTGGGTTGTTTTGATTTCTATGAGAGAGTACAAAGGGTCCAAAGTCACCCTGAGTTGACCACACTTTTTATCCTCAACCTCCATAACCATCAAGTACATATAGCTGGGGTAAATTTTGAGCTATCCACTAATACAATTGCTATGGACACTAGGATACCTTGTATGGGAGAAAAATGGTTCAAACAGTTGAGTTTGGACTTGAGCCATTATCAACCTTTCTTGAAACCAAGATACCAAGCTGATTGCAAAACTATTTTTCCCTTTTCCCATTTGTTGGAAAGATATGCCTCCTTAATGAAAGTCATCATGAAGTATTTTACATGCGAGGGGAGGTTTTATAGACTTTATTCCTACCATATAATACTGCTTATGCACTTCACTAGGGCCAAGCTACTACATTTTCCCTATTACCCTTATAGAAGTATTAATATATGTCATACATTGTGCAAAAGAGGCCTCCTTCACAACAAATGCAGAGTCTTTTCCACCATTCTCTTATCAATATGATTGTGTTGCATAAATTAGAGCAACAAGGTATCCCATGGGAATTTTTCATCACCCATGATGTTTTCACAAATCCACAGCCTCTTCCTTTGCAAAGTTTACCCTCATCATCTCATCCACCTTCCTCCATTCCTCCATCACCCCTCACTGACCATGAATCATCCTCTCCACATGAATCCTCTCCTCAAGAAAAATTATCACCATCATCTTCTCCTAAAGCATTTGAACTAGAAGAAAGTGATGAAGAGCAAGAGGAAGATGATAGTGAAGAGGCTAATGACAGTCATGAAGGTAATGAAGACACCATGATGACTGATAGCCCTAAATATAATGACAACAGTGACACTATGAACCCAAAAAGCAGTCAAGAGATTGATGATAGTGGCGAAGGTCATGACAGTGATGTTAGCATGAAGGAAAATGAAAGTGACTCTCAAGAGGGTAGTCAAGAAAAAAATGAAGAAGACATAAATGCAGAGATCATTGATGAAAGGATAGGCAATATTGAGATCAGTCATGGTAAGAGAATTCTAGTAAACCAATTTGAGTTTCTCCCTCTCACATATCAAAAAGGATCAAGGCTTGTGTTTTCTGCCTCCAAAAGGTAAGGGACCATGCCATCCTCCTCAGCTCAACCATTAAACAAAGGGAAACAAAAGGTAAAGTAAGAAGAAGAAGATCATGAGGTTGAGAGGGAATTTGAGATCATTCAGGTGGATAGTGATGAGGAGAATGAAGGAAGAATCACAAACTTGCTCCTCCAGGACAGAAATGCACAAATAAAAGACCTCCAAACACATTTGGATAGGGCCAAGAGTGTGAATGATGCCCTTGACTTTGAGAACAAGCAGCTAGGAGCTCAAATTTCAATCTATGAAGCTAGAACCCTCAAGGCTCGAAAATAAGCCCAAAAGGCACAGGTGAGACTAGAAGAGTTCATGGGCGCCTATGAAGAGAGTGAAGATGAGGAAGTAAAATCTAGGAAGAGACCTAGAACCATGGGATTGAAGAAAGAATTGGCCAAACAAAGGGAGGAAGAATCAACCCTAGCAGAACAACTCCATTTAGATGAGATTTCAGCCATGGAGATAGCCCATGACTGGGAGCCTTGGTTGGAGAGAAAAAACATACACCTGGAGGCTAAATTGAGGAAAGAAAATCAAGATCTTGACCTCCAAAGAAGGATGACTAAACATTATGCCCAAAGAAACCAAATTACAAGGGGTAAATTGAAAAAGGCTCAAACCAAGCTCTAGGCACTAAAAGAAGAAAAATTCCAATCTAGACTTGGAATCTTGGCACAAGCTTCTCTACAGGTCTCTCAAAACCCATGAGGCACTCATTCACCAAATTTGGGAGAATTTTGACAAGTTTTGGTTTTTTGCTAATTTTGAGGCCAAGGGGGTAGCACACATGGTGCTATGATTTTTCTCAGAGCATATTCAAGTGTAAAGGATCACATTTTTGGAATCCTCA
This sequence comes from Pinus albicaulis, assembly GCA_034641835.2. NCBI lineage: Eukaryota > Viridiplantae > Streptophyta > Pinopsida > Pinales > Pinaceae > Pinus > Pinus albicaulis. The sequence goes on from CM076581.1 coordinate 115,029,180, forward strand.
TCTCAAATATATCATTCTCAAAAAAATTTAGATCAATTGGAGTTGTTTTGGTCCTCCAAAACGGTCAAAAACACCCTAATTTTCACCATTCTGCCTACTTTTCAAGACATGTGTTGCGCCTTTACTAGCCTTGGAATTTTTTCTTTTTAAACATGTTTAACAAGTCAAATCAGAGATCCAAGGGTATATCTTGAAACTAGACTCAAAGGGATTTCCAGCGAGCCATCACCGAGCCTTTTCTGACATAGGGAAGGCTTTCAAAACAATGTTGCAAGTTGACCCAGTTTTCCTGCTCCAGTGCTACGTCCTTGGCATGAAAATTCATCCTAAAACACAGTGTTGCGCCCTTAGTAGAGGGAAATTAAAAAATGTATGCTTGGAAAGTTTTAGGAGGCTTGTCAGAGCCCAAACGTCAGTTTCTTTGCTAAAAATGCCCAAAAAGATATTTTGTTTTAGATATTTTGTGCCTTGGGCCTTGCAAGGTCTCAAGGACAATAGTGACATTTCTGATTAGCCAATAGGCTTCTAGATACTCTATTAGGTTTTTCTCCTCCTTGATGGTTAAATAGAGCATTTAGGACTCATTTTTAATGTTGTCTTTTGATGATTTTTGAGAGTAATACATGGTTCTTTGAGGATGAAGAGCAATTTGGTTTTATGGAGCTTATGAATGATTTGCTTTGATTAATGATGATGAAAGCTTGCTTGCAGGATTCCTGAGCTTGGTGAATGGTTATGTGTCTCTATTTTTTTCATTTTTTCTTATTTATCATTATGTCCATCCTTCTATGTTGCAGTATATCAGAAAAGTATAGGCTAAGAAATGTTGTTTGAGGCACCTTAGTCCTTCCTATTTCTATTGTCTTTATGTTTTCCTCTACTGGGCTAGTTTAAGGAATTCTTAGCTGCTCCTTAGACCCACCTAAGATTTTTTGTTTCATTAATGGTTTAAAAAGATAGTTTCCAAATATGTTTTATGGTTATCCATGCTTACTTGATGTTATCTAAACTCTATTTGTGGAATCTCTCTTTGATGGATTACTTGCTAGTTTTAACCAAAGAGGCCATGTTTTGATCATGCCCTTTGTTTATTCTTGATAAGTTTGCCTCAAATTTCTTTAGAGCTTCATTGATGATGTCTAGGAGTTCCCTCTTCATTGATTAAATTTATTTGTCATCTTATATGTTTTCAAACTTTCAAGGTGAAATCACTAAAGTTAGATAGGTTTTCTTGCTTTCTATGTTTCACTGAATTGTTTATCTTGAATATATATTTGTTTAAGTATTGTCATTGAGTTAATGGTTTTCCCTATCTCATGATTATTATATTTTTCTTATCAGTATTTGAGACCTTCTTATTTATGGGTATATGACAAAGGATTTTTAATTTCCCTTTTCCCTACCTTGTTTCCCCAACTTAATGTCCATTTCACTTCACAGATAACCTTAAAAGATCCATTGACCACACCAGATTTTCCTTGTGATGCACTCTGACTCATTGTTGAGATATCCATGACTTTCATAGACTCCATAGCCCAATGATTTTATGACCTCTCACTCCACCTTTTCTACTTAATCATTTTACCTAACCCAACCAAAAAAACAAACCCTAAACTTCACAACTAGCCTAAAATCAACCATCTAAAGAAAATAAGTTCACATCCTTTGCATACAATAGAGAGAGCACTCTCTGAGTCCAGGAAGGCTAGCTTCTAGGACTCCAAATATTGGTTTCATGTTACCTTGTGCATTTGGTTTACCAATCTGTTAAATCACTGGACCCTAACATTCTGGCGATCATGGTGGGACCTTTTGAGTAAGTCACGAGCTAAAACATTCCATACCCATTGATTTATTGCCACCTCATCACCACACTAAAATTAATGGCGATCACAGTGGGAACTTTTGAGTTAGTGAAAATCTAAGTATCCCTTAGGACTCCAGAATCCCTTGTTAAAGAGTATCTAGTGAATCTGCCACCTCATCGCCACACTAATATTCTGGCGATCAGGGTGGGACTGAGTACATAGTAGCCTAAAAACTCTTGTAGACTCATTTAAAACCTCATTTAAGCTTATAAAATCAACTGATAGCCAAGAGTAGAATCTTTTTGTTTCACCATTCTAGCAAAATGATGACTTAGTTGTAGGACACTCTCACAAACCCTAGGGCTACATAAATAAAATCAGAAAACCCCAAAACATCCTTAGATTGTTTTTTTGTTAGTATTTGTGGTGGACCATACACATATCTCTTCAAAATAGCTAAAAACATCCACCTGGAGACTCCACCAGCCTCCAGTAGGCCTATTACTTCACTAGTTCTCATTTAGACTCCCTGGGATTGTATCAAATCAACCCTAAGAAGTTTAGAAGCCTAGTTCTACACTGTGTGAGTTTACCAAGCACCAAAGAGAGGTCAGCCTTCCGAAAATAGTCCTAAACTTTTAACCTCTCCACATTTTGAGTTTGAAATTTGGCTTCACAAAGGATCAATACCACATCTCATCTGGACCCAAATCCTCCTACCATAGTTGATGACCCATAAAAGATTTTGTGGAAAGCTTCTAGATATGGAAACTTAACTATTGTTAGGACCATAAATAGAGAAATATCTGACCCTGAACATCTTACAGACTTGCAAGATCCCCCGTTTGACTTGCATCACACAAAGAACCTTTTCAGAAAAAAGTCACAAACTGATGTTGACCAAACTGACCTTGATCCCGTAGATTTTCAGTAGAGTTCTAGTAGAGAAGCCTCTCCTTCCACACCACCTGACTTTCAGATTCTCCATCACTTTATCTCTTTCTTTACCAAATCTGTTCATAATCAGTTTGTTGGTCCAAGTACTTCCACCACACCCATCCATACCACCACTATGAAAATCACTTGTTAGGTCCCTATATTACTAGTATAGTCCCTTATTGTTATTATTGTACCCTTGTAACCCCCATTTTGTTATTATTGTGCCCTTAAATTATTCTTGTTGGGTTAGCTAGGATTACATTGTGGCCCACTAGGATTACATTATGGCCCCATGGACTCCTATATATAGAAATGAGGTTTTGTAAATTGTATCATCCAAGAATTTTTCATTTATGTAATGTATTGGAGGTTTCCCCCTCGAAGTGGCTTATTTCTAATGCATTGATATCTCTTTTCTTCTATTTTTGGAGCTGGTTACACAACATTTGGTATCAGAGCTTTGGATTCTAGGGTTTCGCTGCTCTAAACAGGTCATCGTGGAATTTTCGCTATAACTCTTTTTCTATGAAGGTTCAAAATCTGAAATTTTTAGGGTACGAAGCTGAAATCCTGAGGAAACTCGTCACAAAATTTCATAGCTTGGTTCGCAATATTTTCAGAGATATGATCTGTAGAAGGTAGTGCTTTTTCAGGCTCTCGAATTTCATCTCAAATAGTTGATCGTGGGAAAAGATTCATAACTCTCTCTCTGAGCATCGCATTGGAGTTCTGTAAAAATTGGTCACAAGTAGATGGATTTTAGTTTCTTGGATATCAATATCAGATCCGAAGGATGAAATAGTGACACGTAGAAAGTCGTACAAGTTCGCTCTACTGAACCAGTCCATAATTAGGTCATTGTGGGAGATTGGACACAACTTTGTCTTGGAGAATCCAAATCAGGTTAGACCTATGGTGTTAGGTCCCTATATCACTAGTATAGTCCCTTATTATTGTTAGTGTAACCCCATTATTGTTATTATTGAACCCTTGTAACCCCCATTTTGTTATTATTGTGCCCTTAAATTATTATTGTTAGGTCGGCTAGGATTACATTGTGGCCCACTACGATTACATTATGGCCCCATGGACTCCTATATATAGAAAGGAGGTTTTGTAAATTGTATCATCCAAGAATTTTTCATTTATGTAATGTATTGGAGGTTGCCCCCTCGAAGTGGCTCATTTCTAAGGCATTGATATCTCTTTTCTTCTCTTTTTGGAGCTGGTTACACAACATTTGGTATCAGAGCTTTGGATTCTAGGGTTTCGCTGGTCCAAACAGGTCATCGTGGAATTTGCGCTATAACGTTTTTTCTACAAAGTTTCAGAAGCTGAAATTTTTAGGGTGCGAAGCCGAAATCCTGAGGAAGATTTTCAAAAAATTTCAGAGCCTGGTTCGCAATATTTTCGGAGATATGATCTATGGAAGTTAGGTCTTTTTTCAAGCTCCTAAATAGGTCATCATGGCATTTGCGCTATAAATTTTTTTCTAAGAAGGTTCAGAATCTGAAATTCGTATGGTGCGAAGCTAAAATCCTGAGAAAAATCTTCAAAAAATTTCAGAGCTTGGTTCGCAATATTTTTGGAGATATGATCTGTGGAAGGTAGTGCTTTTTCAGGCTCCTGAATTGCATCTCAAAGAGGTGATCGTGGGAAAAGTTCAATAACTCTCTCTCTGGGCATCTGATTGGAGTGCCGTAAAAATTGGTAACAAGTACACAGACTGTAGTTTCTTGGCTATCAATTTCAGAGACAAAGGACGAAACAGTGACACGTGGCAAGTCATACAAATTCGCTCTACTGAACAAGTCCATAATTAGGTCATTGTGGGAGATTGGACACAACTTTGTCTTGGAGAATCCAAATCAGGTCAGACCTATGGAATTCAAAAGAGAATTCAGAGAGATAATTTAGTGCTGAATTATAGATATTGAAGATCCGCAATCACAGAGATAATACAATTTCAATATCGAGCTCCTCAAAGCAAGTAAAAGGTGTGTATTTTTTTTTTGAATTGCATAAGTATTGTTTGAAGAATCAAGTTGAATTGATTGCTAGGGCCTATTGTAGAATAGATATCAATATTGGAGTCTAAAATGGCCCCTAAAAATAATTCAACACCCATTAATCCTTTAGAAGGCTCTACTATGACTCATGAAGACGAAGAATGGCAACATGACATATCAAAATTACAAGAGCAAGTGCAACAAATTTCGCTCTCGCAAAGAACAACAAAAAATGAAATGGAAGTTTTGAAGAAGGGCGTGGAAACTAAGATGGATGGTTTAAAGAAAGGCATGGAAGCTAAGATGAGTGGTTTGGAAGCTAAGATGGATGGCATGGAAGTGGGCATGGAAGCTAAGATGGATGACATGGAAGCTAAGATCGATGAAAAAATGAAAGACAACATGGAAAACATGAAGAAAGATGTAAAAGTAGACATCGAAGGTTTGGGAAAGTTGATACAAGAAATTTTTCCTAATGGTGAAAATATAGTAGAGGAAACTCATGATGAGAACAAAATAAATGTTAATCGTGATTTCATAAACTCTACTGTTGGAGGGAAGAACCACCATATTTCAAAAATGGATATGAGGAAGTTTGATGGAAAGGATCCTGTAACATGGATACTACAGATGGAGCAATATTTTGATCTCCATAATGTGCAAAACACACAAAGGTACGCATTGCAACTTTACATTTAGAACAAAATACATTTGTATGGTATCGATGGCTTTGCTCCCGTAAAAAAATTGTCACTTGGTCAATTTTTACGGAGGAAATGATAGCAAATTATGAGGATACAAAGAGCAACACCTTCTTTCGCCAATTGATAAATCTCAAACAAAAGGGTTTAGTGGGGCAGCACATTGAGGACTTCCAAAAATTGAATATAAGGGTAACTGATATTCCAGAGGAACACATGATTGATCTCTTCATAGGCACTTTAAAGGATAACATCCAACATGAAGTTCGCGTTTTGGAACCTGATTCATTGGAGAAGGCATTCGGGTTGGCAAGAAAAATTGAATGTAAAATTATGGCGACAAGGAAGCCTACCACTCACTTCTATAAAGAGGGAAGTGTTGCTACTCCTAGATTTCAACAACCTACAAGGTTGACACCACAACAATTGGAAGAAAAAAGAGCAAAAGGGCTTTGCTACAGTTGTGATAGCAAATGCACTAAAGGTCATAAGTGTGCTGAGAAGAAATTATTTTACATAGATTGTGAAGAGGAAGAAAAAAATGAAGAAGAAGAGGATATACAACATGAACGAAACCTAGAAGAGGAAGAAATGAGTCCGACCATATCGTGTAATGCACTGGCAGGAATTACCACTCCTCAAACTCTCAAGATACAAGGACAAATCAAGAAGAAAAAGGTAATAGTGTTGATTGATTCGGGTAGCACCCATAATTTTATTCATTGTAAGGTAGCCAAGGAATTAAATTGTTTCCTATACCCAGCACCAGAATGTCAAGTGATGGTTGCAAATGGAGGAACTATAAATTTCTCTGAAAAATGCCATAATATCAAGCTAACCATGGGGGAATATGTATTGAATAGTCCAATGCTTTCCATTCCTATGGGAGGTGCTGATGTTGTACTAGGAGTACAATGGTTACAATCTTTGGGGACGGTAGCCTTTAATTTTCAAGAACTTTTCTTGAAATTTTTTTCAGAAGGAAAGGAAGTCGAATTACGGGGTATTGAAGGGAAGCCAGGAAGGATAATAAGCTCTAATGTCATGACAAATCTTCTAAAGAAATAACAACGAGGCGTAATTGCACAATTATGCTCACTAGAAGTTCCGACATCAAAATCATCTATTTCTGCAGATCTCCAACAAGTCTTGGACAATCATTCCAAGGTGTTTGAAACTCCCAAAGGACTCCCACCTATTCGTGATCATGATCATGCTATTCATTTGATTCCAGAAGTGTTCCTCCAAACATCAGGCCTTATATATATCCTTACGTCCAAAAGAGCGAAATTGAACGTATGATTGCAGAAATGTTAGAGGCGGGTATAATTCAACCTAGTCAAAGTTCTTTCTCTGCTCCTGTAGTATTGGTACACAAGAAGGATGGATCATGGCGAATGTGTCTGGATTATACTGAGCTCAATAAGCTCACCATTAAAGATAAATTTCCCATTCCTGTGATTGATGAATTATTGGATGAATTGCATGGAGCAATTTATTTTACCAAGTTGGATCTTCCTTCAGGATATCATCAAATTAGAATGAAGACTGAAGATATTCCAAAAACAGCATTTCGAACTCATGAGGGTCATTATGAATTTTTGGTCATGCTTTTTGGTCTTACCAATGCACCTTCTACATTTCAAGGGTTGATGAATTCCATTTTCAAACCCTTCCTTAGAAAATTTGTGCTAGTATTTTTTGATGATATACTAATCTACAGCAGGTCTTGGAAGGATCATGTTGAACATGTTGATAGGGTGCTCAAACTATTGCAGGAGAAACGATTATATGCAAAAAAATCCAAATGTTTCTTTGGAGTACAAGAGGTGGAATATCTGGGTCATATTGTATCTCACGAGGGTGTTAAAGTAGACCCTAACAAAATTAAAGCCATTAAGGAATGGAAAGTCCCCACAACCATAAAGAAGTTGCGAGTATTTCTCGGGTTAACAGGGTATTATCGCAAGTTTGTTAAGAATTATGGGAGAATAGCAGCACCTCTAACAACATTATTGAAGAAAGATGCATTTCCATGGACTTCTGAAGCAACTAAGGCCTTTGAACATCTTAAAGAGGCAATGTGCCTAGCACCGGTCTTAGCTATGCCAGACTTCACAAAAACATTTATTGTGGAATGTGATGCCTCAGGAAATGGAATTGGTGTTGTTTTAATGCAGGAAGGAAGACCCATTTCTTTTGAAAGTCGTCCAATCAAAGGAAAGTATTTACATAAACCTATTTATGAGAAGGAAATGTTAGCAATACTGCATGCACTAAAGAAATGGAGAACTTACCTAATGGGAAGACACTTCAAGGTAAAAACTGATCATGATAGTCTTAAACACTTTTGGAACAAAGACTATCTTCAGAAGAGCAGCAAAAATGGGTCAAAAAGATGTTGGGTTATGACTTTGAAATAATCTACAAAAAAGGAAAGCTTAATGTTGTTGCAGATGCACTCTCAAGAAAGAATGAAGAGGTGGAAGCATTGCTTTGCACCATTTCTATTATCCAACCAGATTGGATAACCGAAGCAAGAGATGAATGGAAGAAGGACAAAGATGTATGGACACTCATTCAAAATTTGCAGCAAGATCATAGTACATCTGATACATTTAGTTGGAAAAATGATTCCTTATGGTACAAAGATCGCTTATATCTTTGTAAGAATTCCCAACTAAAACAAAAGATTCTTCTGGAATTGCACATTTCTCCTTTAGGAGGACACTCGGGATTTTTAAAAACTTACCACAGGGTGAAGAAAGAATTTTTTTGGGATGGCCTTAAATCTGATATTCAAAAGTTTGTGGCGGAATGTTTGTTTTGCCAGCAGAATAAAGTGGAAACAATTAAGACCTAGGGACTTCTACAACCTTTATCCATTCCAAGTCAACGTTGGGAGGAGATTTCAATGGATTTTATCACAGGTTTACCTAAGTCCGAAGGAAAGAGTGTCATCATGGTGGTAGTTGATAGACTTACCAAGTATGCACACTTTTGTGCATTATCTTATCCATTTAAAGCAAGTACAGTTGCTACTACATTTGTGGACAGAATTCAAAAGCTACATGGAAGCCCAAGGGTTATTGTGAGTGACAGAGATCCCATTTTTACTGGAAATTTTTGGACGGAGTTATTTTCTTGTTTGGCTACTCAATTAGCTCATAGCTCATCTTATCATCCTCAATCTGATGGTCAAACTGAGATCGTAAATAAATTTTTGGAAGGATATCTTCGTTGTTTTGTATCTGATAAACAAACATAATGGGTCAAGTGGTTACCTCTTGCTGAATGGTGGTATAACACTTTCTTCCATACTGCAGCAAAAATGACCCCATTTATGGCACTTTATGGATATCATCCACCATCCATCACATCATCTTTAAGGGAAAATTCGAAGGTTCAAGCGGTGGAAGATCACATCGAGCATCAGCAAGAAGTTCTCCAACTCTTAAAGGATAACCTGAATTTGGCACAAAATCGAATGAAACAACAGGCAGATCAACATCGTAGCGAGAGAAGTTTTGTTGTAGGATATTGGGTATTTTTACGGCTACAACCATGCAAACAAATGTCCCTCAAGCAAGCTAAGAAGGATAATAAATTATCGCCAAAGTACTATGGTCCTTACAAGGTGTTGCAAAAGATTGGTACTATGGCATACAAATTGGAGCTTCCTGCTTCTTCGCGAGTACATCCAGTTTTCCATGTTTCATGCTTAAAGAAGGTTATAGGTGAAAATCTTCCAGTTCAAACAATATTGCCAGAACTTGATGAGGAAGGAAAAATCATATTGAAACTTGAAGCGGTCACGGAAACAAGAACTCGACAGCTACGGAATCGATCAATTTCAGAGTATCTCATCAAGTGGAAGAACTTACCCACTGAAGATTCTGCATGGGAGGATGAGAATTTTATATAGAAGCACCCAGAGCTACTCAAGCATTGAGGACAACACTTTTTTGAAGGAGAGGGGCATGTTAGGTCCCTATATTACTAGTATAGTCCCTTATTGTTGTTAGTGTAACCCCCTTATTGTTATTATTGTACCCTTGTAACCCCCATTTTGTTATTGTTGTGCCCTTAAATTATTATTGTTAGGTCGGCTAGGATTACATTGTGGCCCACTAGGATTACATTATGGCCCCATGGACTCCTATATATAGAAAGGAGGTTTTATAAATTGTACCATCCAAGAATTGTTCATTTATGTAATGTATTGGAGGTTGCCCCCTCGAAGTGGCTCATTTCTAAGGCATTGATATCTCTTTTCTTCTCTTTTTGGAGCTGGTTACACAACATATGGCATTCAAAAGAGAATTCATAGGGCTACGTTGGTACCGAAATTCAAATATTGAAGTGCTATAATCACAGAGATAATCCAATTTCAATATCGAGCTCCTCAAAAGCAAGAAAAAGGTGTGTATTTTTTTTCCAAATTGCATAAGTCTTGTTTGAAGAATCAATTTGAATTGATTCCAAGGGCATATTGTAGAATAGATATCGGTATTGGGTTCTAAAATATGCCCCGTAAAAATAATTCAACACCCATTAAGCCTTCAGAAGGCTCTACTATGACTCATGAAGATGAAGAATTGCAACATGATCTATCAAAATTACAAGAGAAAGTGCACCAAATTTCGCTCTCGCACAGAGCAACAAAAAATGAAATGGAATTTTTGAAGAAAGGCATGGAAGCAAAGCTGGACGGTTTTAAGAAAGGCATGGAAGCTAAGATGGATGGCATGGAAGCTCACATGGAAGCTAAGATGGATGACATGAAAGAAAACATGGAAAACATGAAGAATGATCTAAAAGCAGACATGGAAGGTTTGACAAAGTTGATACAAGAAATTTTTCCTAATGGTGAAAAGATAGTAGAAGAAACTCATGATGAGAACAAAATAAATGCTAATCATGATTTCATAAAATCTAATGTTGGGGAGAAGAACCACCATATTCCAAAAATGGATATGAGGAAGTTTGATGGAAAGGATCCTGTAACATGGATACTACAGATGGAGCAATATTTTGATCTCCATAATGTGCAAAACACACAAAAGGTACGCATTGCAACTTTACATTTAGAACAAAATACATTTGTGTGGTATCGATGGCTTTGCTCCCGTAAAAAAATTGTCACTTGGTCAATTTTTACGGAGGAAATGATAGCACATTATGAGGATACAAAGAGCAACACCTTCTTTAGCCAATTGATAAATATCAAACAAAGGGTTTAGTGGGGCAGCACATTGAGGACTTCCAAAAATTGAATATAAGGGTAACTGATATTCCAGAGGAACACAGGATTGATCTCTTCATAGGCACTTTAAAGGATAAAATCCAACATGAAGTTCGCGTTTTGGAACCTGATTCATTGGAGAAGGCATTCAGGTTGGCAAGAAAAGTTGAATGTAAAATTATGGCGACAAGGAAGCCTACCACTCAATTCTATAAAGAAGGAAGTGTTGCTACGCCTAGATTTCCACAACCTAGAAGGTTGACACCACAACAATTGGAAGAAAAAAGAGCAAAAGGGCTTTGCTACAGTTGTGATAGCAAATACACTAAAGGTCATAAGTGTGTTGAGAAGAAATGATTTTACATAGATTGTGAAGAGGAAGAAGAAAATGAACAAGAAGAGGATATACACCAGGAACCAACCCTAGAAGAGGAAGAAATGAATCCGGCCATATCGTGTAATGCACTGGTAGGAATTACCACTCCTCAAACTCTCAAGATAGAAGGACAAATCAAGAAGAAAAAGGTAATAGTGTTGATTGATTCAGGTAGCACCCATAATTTTATTCATTGTAAGGTAGCCAAGGAATTAAATTGTTTCCTATACCCAGCACCCGAATGTCAAGTGATGGTTGCAAATGGAGGAACTATAAATTGCTCTGGAAAATGCCATAATATCAAGCTAACCATGGGGGAATATGTATTGACTAGTCCAATGCTTGCCATTCCTATGGGAGGTGCTGATGTTGTACTAGGAGTACAATGGTTACAATCTTTGGGGACGGTGGCTTTTAATTTTCAAGAACTTTTCTTGAAATTTTTTTCAGAAGGAAAGGAAGTCGAATTACGGGGTATTGCGGGGAAGCCAGGAAGTATAATAAGCTCTAATGTCATGACAAAGCTTCTAAAGAAAGAACAGCGAGGCGTAATTGCACAATTATGCTCACTAGAAGTTCCAACATCAAAATCATCTATTTCTGCAGATCTCCAACAAGTCTTGGACAATCATTCCAAGGTGTTTGAAACTCCCAAAGGACTCCCACCTATTCGTGATCATGATCATGCTATTCATTTAATTCCAAGAAGTGTTCCTCCAAACATCAGGCCTTATAGATATCCTTACTTCCAAAAGAGCGAAATTGAACGTATGATTGCAGAAATGTTAGAGGCGGGTATAATTCAACCCAATCAAAGTTCTTTCTCTGCTCCTGTAGTATTGGTACACAAGAAGGATGGATCATGGCGAATGTGTCCAGATTATGAGGAACATAATAGCTCAAACTTAAAAATATTCCATTCACATGTTGATGAATTACATGGGAGAAATTTGTTACCAAGTTGGATCTTCGTTAGGGATATCATCAAATTAGAATGAAGACTGAAGATATTCCAAAAACAACATTTCGAACTCATGAGGGTCATTATGAATTTTTTGTCATGCCTTTTGGCCTTACTAATGCACCTTCTACATTTCAAGGGTTGATGAATTCCATTTTCAAACCCTTTCTATCCAAACAGAGACAAAACTAGCCAACCAAGTGGTGGCACAAGCTTCCCTAGTACCTCTACTAGGGGTCGTGAGAAAACTCTTTTGTATAAAGCCCCAAATCAAAATCAACAAATTAAAAATGCAGAAAATTCATGGCTGATAAAACTGATGTAAATATGCCCTAAAACCAAGTACCTTTCAGTTTTGAAGGAGATGTTGCTAAAATTAAGATAACCATACCTCTCACTAAATTGGTAACTCAAGATATGTACAAGTCCCAAGTTTTGAAATTTTTGAACATAGGGAACGATACAGACACTCTAAACTTGACTGATGACAAACCAGAATTATTGTTTGGTCCCGAAGTTGAGGGAAAATACCAAGAAGGCACTATCCCTCCTTTCTATGTTAGACTAAACATACATGACAAAATATTACACAATGCTATGCTAGATTCTGGTGCCTCGCACAACCTCATGCCTAAGGTAGTGATGAATAGGTTAGGCCTAGAAATAACCAAACCTTACAAAGACTTATACTCTTTCGATTTGAGTAGAGTCAAATGTTTGGGTCTAATCAAGGATCTTTGTATCACTCTGGTGCAAATACCTGCTAAGAGTCTAGTCATGGACATAGTTGCTGCTAACATTCCCCCCAAGTATGGTGTGCTTTTATCCAGATCTTGGGGAGCCAAGCTTAAGGGGAACCTCCAACTTGACATGTTATATGCTACCATCCCTGTTTTCAACCAAACCAAGAGGTTATACCGGGAGTCCCACATGAAGTATATGGTAAGTAGCTTAGATAGGCCAAACAACACCCCTGTCTATTCCATTCACTCAGATCTTGATTCTTTCATCTCGTGTAATGAAGAGGACATTAATGAGTAAGTAAGTGAAGTTGAGACAGATCTAGACACCCTACAACAATAAAACTAGTCTTTGCATGAGGAGCTCAACGATCAACACTATAACAGCCCTAAAAAACCACATGATGATAAAACTGAACTTGACTCTTTGCAAACTGAAAATAAAATTTCAAAACCAAAAATAATTTTAGCATCTCAATCAGGTTTCTCAAAAAAAGAACAAACCTCGAAAACATAACTTTCCCCTTTTGCCAATCTAGAAGTGCTGAAATACTCTCACATAACATAAATCTTTGGGAATCTTGATCAAAAGAGTCTTATGTTTTTGCCTTACATAGAAACCTCATCATCAAAGATTTTTGTCCCTTCAGAAGAGTTGTTGACTCTCACAAATGTTGTTATGGACCCTAAAGGGGTATCTACAGGAACTTATATAGAGGAGTATGATGTAGGCAGCCTCGGAAGACCCAAAATGATTAAGTTATCCAAAACCTTGTCATTACACAAAAAACTGAAATACATAAGGTTATGTAAGAAGTTTCAGGATGCTTGTATATATAGTGATGAAAGCTTAAAGCCTTGTGACATAGGCATTATTCAAAAGAGGTCACCTTCCAAGAGAAATAATGAAACCCTTAGACACATTGTGTTACTAACAAAGAAATTCAAAGGATGCAGACTGTGTATGGACTTTAGGTACCCAGACAGAACCACCATGAAGTAAAAATACCCTTTTCCCAAGATAAGTCATCCTATACCAAGGGTAGGAGTTTCTAACAAAATGTCATTACATGATAGTGTTTCAGGTTACCATCAGATGATACCACTTTCGATCAATCAGCACAAAGCCATTTTCAAAGTTCCTTGGAGCAACTACATGTTTGACCAAATGCTTCCTGGGCTAAGTAATGTTGAAGACACCTTCCAAAGAGCCATGGCCCCTATTTGAAACTTCTTCACTATGATATACATTGATGACATCATCATACCTTTTGGATAAAGAGTACCTTTTTTACCTAAGGTGGATATTTGATAGAAACAAGTTTTGGAAGCAAGACTCAAAGAGGAAATACCAAGGAGAGCATGGCTTGTTTGCAAAATTTTGGAAAAATCCTTATACCATGTTTTCAAATGGAGGTAACTATGATTTTTGTTTACAAGAGCTGAATCGACAAAGAATGTTAGGAGATCCTTTTGAGGATAGGATGCTCAAGTACCATTGCTGTAAAAACCCTTAGTTTAAAATTTTTCATTCATTGTACATAAACATTGCATGAGAAAAGTCACAAAAAAAAGAAAGAAAGAAAAGGAGGGTAGATTTGAAAAGAGGTACAGCCCCATATCCAAAAAATAGTAATGCTGAAAGTGTGCAAGCCTAAATGCCACTACTTGTTCAAAAAGAAGATCTTGTTCAGTCATCTAGCCTAATCATGGTTGAACATGCTTTAAATTTGTTTTGATAAGTTAGTGAAAGAGAGCTTGTCAAATAATTCAAACTTGACTTGTAAAAAAAAATAGATTAGGAATGAAAGATATCGGTTCCACATGCTCAAAAATGAACCAAAGAGAAATATGGGGATGCACACCAAATGATAAATCACAACCCTTATTTTTCTAGTGTTGTTTGTACAAAAATAATGTTTGTGTGTAGCTTGTTCTAATGCCACAACCCATGGTTAGTCAGATTTCCTAATCTTGATTTAAACCATGCTTTCAATTTCTTGTATGTAGCTTAGAGAATGAAGTCTGTCATACAGCCTAATCTTGACAGTCAGTTAGACTAGCTAGAGAATAAAAAGAGTTCATTAGTATAATCTTAACCTTGGAAGTAATAAGAGTAGAAGTATATATTTTGTTTTGTTTTCAAAAGAAGAAAATGTCAAGGGTTTTCCAGTTCAAGTACACCCTAAGAAGAAAAAATGTTAGGCAAGTAGGTTGGGTAGGTAGAGATGAAGCTGAGCTAATCATGTTTTTCAGATTATTAAGATCACAACTTCAAAGAAGCATCAACAAATAAAAAGAAGTAAAAATATGCCCAATGGATGAGGCACTGGTCTTCATAAAACTAGAGATCAGATTTTCTAGACACCTCCTGAAAAGGAGCTTCCCTCCCCAAGTGGAGCCACTGTTAGCCATCAATAATATTTTGCTTTCTATAGATGACTAAATGTTTGTCCTAGATTTCTAGAAACAAAATTCATGAATGTTGTGAGTTCTATAAATCTCACTGCCTTCATCATCCTTAGGATAAGTTTTTCACTATTTTACTACTCTATCAAGTCATGGCTAGCCTATCACTCCCAGAAAACCCATCATGGGCTTATGCCACTCATTTTCGCCGTATTTCTCCACCTCTAACCTTACCACTCTTTTTTTACTTGCCTAACCTTTTTACTTCCACCTTGGATTGCCAAGTAGCATAACCTTTTCCCCTATTCACCAAGTGCCTCAAGAATTGGTGGTTTTAAACTACCTTTCTAGGATCTTTAGATAAATCAAAGTCATCATTTTTTAGGTCTGAAATGCATAAGTTTTGTCCAAAACTCTATTTTACACCTAAAAACACTAAGTCAAGTCTTCAGCCAAAGGCCAAGTCCAAAAGGCCTCCCACTAGGTCACCTAGGGTTTCACAAGTCATAAGATTGTTTTGGTGTTCTAAATATTTTTTTTTCCTGTGCCAAGAGGCTGCAATCAAAGAGGAAGAAGGCTAGCATGTGATTGTTCAAATGGATTAGAAAATATTCCAAGAAAGGCCTCCTTGATCAAAGCACAACTTCTGCAAGAAGACAATTGTCCATCTTAAAAATTTCTGCAGGAATGAATGAGATGGCTATTAGCAGAAAAAAAGTAAGGAAAGAGGCTAAATCATCACAAAGGAAATTCACAGCAAAGGAGAGAAAACATGCCTAAGTTCAAAGAGAATCAGGTTTTTTATGACTGATTGGCTAAAAATGTTGCCCAGCAAGGAGCCATTGCAAAGGATCACAAGGACAGAGGTACGTCAGTGCCACTGAGCAGGAATTGAAGACTTCTAGGGATTATAAATGAAGAAGGGAAAAAATCTCTAAAGCCTAAAGTTTGAGAAGGTAAGCAAAGAAGTGAAATGAAGACAATAAATCTCCATGATGACAATAGGTAGAAGTTGAAAAATGATATCAGAAGGTGACTTACATGGTTTGTCAAGGCAACACTATTTCACTGCACCAAAGGGAGAAATTGTAAAAATTATCAGTATGAGGAAGCCTAATCTTTCAAGTGGAATCAAATGTCTTCAAATTGGTCAAGATAAGGAAAGCATGAGGTAAAGTGTCAAAATGGAAAATCATGCTAACCATGAAATCCCTGTTGGGTGACTAAAGGTTGTAAATATCTAAACAAATGACAAAAGGATCAAAGGCAAATGTGTTATAGGCACTTGCAGAAATCATAAGTGGCCAAGGGGATGACATAACATGATATAATTTGTTAAACTTTGTCGAAGTGAACATGTTACTGTCACAATCAGTAAGAAGGTGAAAACACATGTTTTAGGTCAATTACACTCAAGAATGTCAAAAAGGGTAAGAACAATGGTTTTAATTTATTAGAAGAGACAGTTTGAATAGTGCCCAAATTTTCAAGAATAAAAAGGGGACCTCTTCATCCTTTCAGTACACCATCACCAAAGAAAATCACTTGGGAAAGTTGTAAGTCATCTGCAAAAGAGTCAAAGAGATATTAGTGAGAATTATAAAGTGACCAAAGGCAGACATTAGCAAAGTGGATTTTTAGTTTTCAATTATTTTTCAAGGGTATAAGGGCCCTCTTAGTCTCCCTCCATTTCATTTTTCTATCAAAAGGGGAGTGAGAAGTCTTCAAGGTGAAATTTCTGAGTTCCTAGCAGACCTCGGGCAGAAAAACCTCAGCACTATGCTCCTGGAAAAGCGTGCTACGCGCCTGTGTGTGCCCTCTTTGGAAATTGTAACAGTGCGCTATGCACCTGTAGAAGTGCGCTACCCGTTCACCGTGTAGAGGGGTCGACTCACTTGGGAACTATGTGCAGGGCACGTTCAGTGCAAACCTACACCGTGTATGCCACCCGATTGACCCGGGCACTACGCATAGGGCGTGTTTAGGAGAAACCTGACACCGTGTAGCTCTGCCACTATTGCGCTCTTACCCGTTCATACTATGCCCAAGCGGACCCGACACCATGCAGGTCTGTCGACGCTACGCACCTCCCCGTTCAGACGCTGCACAGGTCGACCCGACAGCATTCAGCTCTGCCCGAGCACCACGCGCAAGGCCGTTGAGGCCAACCCGACAGCATGTACAGGAGCCCGAATGCTGCACTCATGTGCTACGCGTTTAGCTAGGAAGTATTTTAAGCCAAAGCAAGCCATCAAATTTGCTCAAAAATCCTCCAATTCTCTGCCTAGCACCTCCTGAGGGTTTTCATAACAGGTATTTAGATGCTTGCCACTCTTTCATATTGTTTTAAAAGATAAACTTAGAGAGAAAGGTAGAACCCCTAGAGGAAGAGAAAAGCTTGGTCCCCATGCTAAAAACACTACTGATTGAAGGACACCCATCTATCTGCATACTAAAGGCACACTGAGGCCCAAATTGTCCTTCTTCACTCATCATTCCCCTTCACTCGCAAATCACTACCTTTCTCATTATCATCTCACTTGCCCTCTTCATATCATTTCACAAATAGTTCAAGGTTTTTATTTTAAAGCAAGATTAAAGATAAAATTTCTAGAGAAGGCAGTGGTGACAGTGGCAAGGGAGGCCAGAGGCCTAGGGGGTAGCAGAGAAAGGGTGGAAGAGAAAACAGGTTTGAACCTTTGAACACCAAGGTGTTGACAGCCTCACCTAAAACAGTTGCATATTTCCAAGAGGTGGGTTGTTTTGATTTCTGTGAGAGAGTACAAAGCGTCCAAAGTCACCCTGAGTTGACCAGGATTTTTATCCTCAACCTCCATGACCATCAAGTGCATTTAGCTGGGGTAAATTTTGAGCTATCCACCAATACAATTTCTATGGCCACTGGGATACCTTGTATGGGAGAAAAATGGTTCAAACAGGTGAGTTTGGACTTAAGCCATTATTAGCCTTTCTTGAAACCAAGATACCAAGCTGATTGCAAAACTATTTTTCCCTTTTCCCATTTGTTGGAAAGATATGCCTCCTTAATGAAAGTCATCATGAAGTATTTTACATGCGAGGGGAGGTTTTCTAGACTTTATTCCCACCATATAACATTTCTTATGCACTTCACTAGGGTCAAGCTACTACATTTTCCCTATTACTTTTATAGAAGTATTGATAAGATGTCATACATTGTGCAAAAGAGGCCTCCTTCACAACAAATGTAGAGTCTTTTCCACCATTCTATTATCAAGATGATTGTGTTGCATCAATTAGAGCAATAAGGTATCCCATGGGAAGTGTTTATCACCCATGATGTTTTCACAAATCCACAGCCTCTTCCTCTGCAAAGTTTACCTTCATCATCTCATCCACCTTCCTCCATTCCTCCATCACCCCTCACTAACCATGAATCATCCTCTCCACATGAACCCTCTCCTCAAGAAAAATTCTCACCATCATCTTCTACTAAAGCATCAAAACAAGAAGAAAGTGATGAAGAGAAAGAGGAAAATGATAGTGAAGAGGCTAATGACAGTCATGAAGGTAATGAAGACACCATGATGACTAATAGCCCTAAATAAAATGACAGCAGTGACATTATGAACCCAAAAAGCAGTCAAGATATTGATGATAGTGGCGAAGGTCATGACAGTGATGTTAGGATGAAGGAAAATGAAAGTGACTCTCAAGAGGGCAGTCAAGAACAAAATGAAGAAGACATAAATGCAGAGATCATTGATGAAAGGAAAGGCAATCTTGAGATCAGTCATGGTAAGAGCATTCTAGTAAACCAATTTGAGTTTCACCCTCTCACATATCAAAAAGGATCAAGGCTTGTGTTTGCTGCCTCCAAAAGGCAAGGGACCATGCCATCCTCCTCAGCTCAACCATTAGACAAAGGGAAACAAAAGGTAAAGGAAGAAGAAGAAGATCATGAGGTTGAGAGGGAATTTGAGATCATTCAGGTGGATAGTGATGAGGAGAATGAAGCAAGAATCACAAACTTGCTCCTCCAGGACAGAAATGCACAAATCAAAGACCTCCAAGCACATTTAGATTGGGCCAAGTGTATGAATGATGCCCTTGACTTAGAGAACAGGCATCTAGGAGCTCAAATTACAATCTATGAAGCTAGAGCCCTTAAGGCCTGGAAAGAAGCCCAAAAGGCATAGGTGAGACTAGAAGAGTTCATGGGTGCCTATGAAGAGAGTGAAAATGAGGAAGGACAATCTAGGAAGAGACCTAGAACCATGGGATTGAAGAAATCATTGGCTAAAAAAAAGGAGGAAGAATCAGCCCTAGCAGAACAACTCCGTTTAGATGAGGTTTTAGACATGGAGATAGCCCATGACCGGGAGCCTTGGTTGGAGAGAGCCAACATACACTTGGAGGCTAAATTGAAGAAATCAAATTAAGATCTTGACCTCCAAAGAAGGATAATTAAACATTATGCCTGAAGAAACTAAATTACAAGGGGTAAATTGAAAAAGGCTCAAACCAAGCTCCACGCACTAAAAGAAGATAAAGGCCAAGCTAGACTTGGAATCTTGGCACAAGCTTCTCTACAGGTCTCTAAAAACCCATGAGGCACTCATTCACCAAATTTGGGAGAATTTTGACAAGTTTTGGTTTTTTGCTAATTTTGAGGCCAAGGGGGTAGCACACATGGTGCTACGCTTTTTCACAGAGCATCTTCAGGAGGAAAGGATCACATTTTTGGAATCCTCATCTCAAATATAGCATTCTCACAAAGTTTCATATCAATTGGAGTTGTTTTGGTCCTCCAAAAGGGTCAAAAACACCCTAATTTTCACCATTTTGCCTGCTTTTCAGGACATGTGCTGCGCCTTTACCAGCCTTGGTATTTTTTCTTTTTTAATATTTTTAATAGGTCAAATAAAAGAACCAAGGGTATATCTGAAAAGTAGATTCAAAGGGATTTCCAACGGGCCATCACAGAGCCTTTTCTAACATCGGGAAGGCTTTCAAAACACTGCTGCAAGTTGACCCAGTTTTCCTGCTCCAGTGCTACACCCTTGGCATGAAAATTCATCCTAAAACACAATTTTATGCCCTGAGCAGAGGGAAAGTCAAAAATGTATGCTTGGAAAGTTTTAGGAGGCTTGTCAGAGTCCAAATGTCAATTTCTTTTCTAAAAATGCCCGAAAAGATATTTTGTTTTAGATATTTTGTGCCTTGGGCCTTGCAAGGTCTCAAAGACAATAGTGACATTTCTGATTAGCCAATAGGCTTCCAAACACTCTATTAGGTTTTTCTCCTCCTTGCTGGTTAAATAGAGCTTTGAGGACTCATTTTTAATGTTGGTTTTTGATTAGTTTTGAGAGCAATACATGGTTATTCGAGGTTGAAGAGCAATTTGGTGTGATGGAGCTTGTGAATGATTTTCTTTGATTAATGATGATGAAAGCTTGCTTGTAGGATCCCTGATATTGGTGAATTGTGACATGTCTCTAGTTTGTTCATGTTTTCTTGTTTATAATTATTTCCATCCTTCTATGTTGCAGTAGATCAGAAAAGTATAGGTTAAGAAATGTTGTTTGAGGCACCTTAGTCCTTCCTATTTCTATTGTCTTTATGTTTTCCTCTGTTGGGTTAGTTTAAGGAATTCTCAGCTGCTCCTTAGACCCATCTAAGCTTGTTTTTTTCATTAATGGTTTAAAAATATAGTTTCCAAATATGTTTTATTGTTATCCATTCTTACTTGATGCTATCTAAACTTTGTTCGTGGAATCTCTCTTTGATGGATTACTTGCTAGTTTTAGCCAAAGAGGCCATGTTTTGATCATTCCCTTTGTTTATGCTTGATAATTTTTCCTCAAAGTTCTTTATAGCTTGATTGATGATGTCTAGGAGTTCCCTCTTCATTGATTAAAGTTATTGGTCATCTTATATGTTTTCAAACTTTCAAGGTGAAATCACTAAAGTTAGATAGGTTTTCTTGCTTTTTGTGTTTCACTGAATTGTTTATCTTGAATATCTATTTTTTTAAGTATTGACATTGAGTTAATGGTTTTCCCTATCTCATGATTATTATATTTTTCTTATCAGTATTTGAGACCTTCTTGTTTATGGGTATATGACAAAGGATTCTTAACTTCCCTTTGCCCTACCTTGTTTCCCCAACTTAATGTCCATTTCACTTCACACATAACCTTAAAAGATCCATTGACCACACTAGATTTTCCCTGTGATGCACTCTGACTCATTGTTGAGATATCCATGAATTTCATAGAGTCCATAGGCCAATGATTTTATGACCTCTCACTCCACCTATTCTACTTGATCATTTTACCCAACCCAACCAAACAAACAAACCATAAAATCCACAACTAGACTAAAATCAATCATCTAAAGAAAACAAGTTCACATCCTTTGCATACAATAGGGAGAGCCCTCTCTGAGTCCAGGAAGGCTAGGTCCTAGGACTCCAAATATTGGTTTCATGTTACCCTGTTCATTTGGTCTACCAATCTGTTAAATCACAGGACCCTAACACCCAAATCGACCTGTAACATCAAGCATGATGACCCAAAAAAATGCGACTAAAAATAACTACATGGGCACACTGACCACATAATAAAACATTCAACTCACCATCCTATGAGTCAAAATATCTGGGGGTATTACATTCCTCCCTCCTTATTTTATGCACCATACTCAGTTCCATTAGAAAAATTTTGAGGTCTAAAATGGGCCTCATAAGAAATATTATAAAATAATATTGGGAATAATAAAATAAGATTAGATTACATCATCAAATTTTAGAGGGAAAAAAAATCTACTTTTTCAACTTGTATTTTCAACTTATCTCCCTATTGGTTTACTCAAAGTTTTACCATGTGTACTTTTTGGATGCATAATTTAATTACTCATCCAAGGAGTATCAATGTTGCATACTTTCAATGGACCCTGCTTCATGAAAAATGAGAAATACATGAAAAATGTGATTGCAATCAAATTTTTTCTTGTATTTCTCATTTTTTGTGTAGTAGGATCACTCTAAAGTATGCAACATGGGTACTCTTTGGATGAGTAATTAAATTCCACATCCAACGAGTGTTCTCTCTCAAAATTTGAGTAAAACGATAGGGAGATAAGTTGAAAATACTAGTTGAATTAGTATTATATATATTTTTAATATTTTTACTTTTTTACTCCAAAAATGATGAATCATCCCCCATGGTTGACATCATAATATTTAATCCTATTGGTCCTTGTAAGTTTATTTTGGTTGTACATTTTTGTTTTAAGGCCCATTTTTTACCTCAAAATTTCTTTGATGACCGTATAAACAAATATACAACATGTACAATATATCAATAAAAAATTTGAGTGTATTCTACCCTTATGACTCATTCTTACTCCCCTGTCACATACTGAGGACTGAGCATGGTCCATTGTACCTT
The DNA here is from genome assembly GCA_034641835.2 of Pinus albicaulis. Taxonomy (NCBI): domain Eukaryota; kingdom Viridiplantae; phylum Streptophyta; class Pinopsida; order Pinales; family Pinaceae; genus Pinus; species Pinus albicaulis. The sequence continues at coordinate 115,051,801 of CM076581.1, forward strand.
TACCATGCCTATGGCTTGATTCTGGAGCACCTTGACCTTGTTGTCTAAGATCTACAGTTGTTGAACCTGGAAGTCTTTGTCGGGTTCCACATGAATAATTTTCTAATCAATAACATGATTAGTACTAGGGACATATTTCTTAACCAACGAAGCATGGAAAACATAATGAATATGAAAATATATAGGCAATGAAAGCCTATATGCAATGTGCCCAATCCTCTCTAGGATCTCAAATGGCCCACATTAATTGAGCTTCCAACTTGGCACAACTTCCCAATTTTAACGAGCTCTTATTTTATTTTACTTTCAAAAATACATGTTGAACCCCAACTTTGAATTCCCAGTTTGTTATGTTCCTATATGCATAATTTTTATACTTGTTTTTAACCATATGCTCTTCCATGTATTTGAGAAATTCAGAACCGACCATGGTTCTATCCACTGGGTTACTCTAACTCACGAGAGTGTTACATTTTTTGCCATATAAAGCCTCAAATGAGATTATTTTAAATGACGCATGGTACCTATTATTATATGCAAACTCTACCAAATGAAGGTAGTCCTCCCATTTGGATGTTTTATCCATCACATACATTTGCAACATTTCTTCAATTATTTGATTACCACCCAGTCTATCCATCTGACTCAGGATGATATGTTATACGAAATTTTAAATTGGTACTCAGTCCTTTAAATAAACCAATCCAAAAATTAGATGTGAATTTTAGATCTATGTCTAAAATTATTACCTTAGGAAACTCGTGAAGCCTATCCTACATATAAATATATACAATATTTGTTGCTTTATTTAATGATTTTACTAGAAAAAAAAGAGTGAAATTTGTAAGCTTGTCCACGAACACCATTATAGAATCACGCCCTTTCATCGTTCTAGATAAAATAGTAATAAAATCAATTGATACCACCTCCCACTTCCACTCAAGAATGGGAATTCGCTAAAGTAAATCAGTTGCGTGTTTATGTTCTACCTTCACCTGCTGACATTCCATACACCTAACTATATAATTAGCCACTTCATTTTTTAATCCCAACCAATAAAGTTGCTTCTTGACTGTTGTCAAAGTTTTCTAGTATCCCAAATGACCAGTGTATGAAACCCTGTGTATTTCAAGTAAAATTATTTATTTTAATGTTGGTACATCTGACACATAAATTATTCCTTTATATAAAAGCATATCCTTTGTGCCCATTACATAATCTTCGTATTTATGTTTTGATGCACCTTATTATACATTATTTTTAATCTACATAAATTTTGGTCTAAATTAATAGCCTATAGAATTCTTCCCATTAAATATGTGTTGTAGCTAGTAATTTTTGAGACATGCATAATATGCACTCTCCGACTGAGCACATCAACCACTCGATTTTATTTTTCCTTGATATGCTCAATTTTGAAATCACATTCAACCGTTAATTCCACCCACCTGATTTTTTGCACATTTAAATTTAGTTGTTCAAATAAATGTTGCATCCCATAATGAGCAATCTATAATTAAAATCTCTGGCCCATGAGATAATGCCTCTACATTTTTAGTGTGCGAATAATAAATAAAATTTTCAGGTCATGGAAAACATAATTCTTCTCATGCTCTTTTATTTTTTGGATTCATAGCAGATTACTTGCCCATTTTGCATGAGCACATCGCCCAATCCTTCCTCACATGTATTTATGCACAACAAAAAATCCGCATTCAGATTGACAATTTTTAATATCAGAGATCTGGTCAATAAAGATTTCAAATGTTGAAAATATGCTTCACACCCAGGTGTCCAGTCAAATTTTACACCCTTTTTTTGCAAAGAAGTAATTGAATATGCTATTATAGAAAGCCCTTTACTGAATCTTCTGTAATACACATCTAATCCCATAAGAGACCTAACTTTTGTAACATTTTTTAAAGTTGGTCATTCTCCAATAGACTCAATTTTCTCTGGGTCCACTGATATTCCATCCTTTGAAATGATGTGACCTAAATAATGGACCTATTTATGGTAAAATGAATATTTTCTCAAATTAGTATACAACATATTCTCCCGGAGTAATTACATAACCGATTTTAAATGTTGATGATGCTCCTCTTCAGATTTAGAATATATTAAAATGTCATCAATAAAAACAATGATGAATTTATCTAAATATTCTCGAAAGACTCCATATTTTACTGATATCTTCCTCTTTGATCCACAACTGGTGATATTTCGATCTTAAATAAATTTTGGGAAATATTTTTTCCCCATGAGGTTGGTCAAAGAGATAATCAATTCTCCACAATGGGTATTTGTTTTCAATAGGAACTTTACTTAATTTCCAGAAGTCAAAAAATAAACATAGAATATCGTCTTTCTCTTTAACAAAAAGAACTGAAGCACCCCATGGTGATACATTGGGGCATATATATATATATCCCTTCTTCAATAATTCTTTCAATTGTATATGTAATTCCTTAAGATTTAGAGTAATCATCATGTATGGTGCTTTAGATATCGGAACAAATCCTGGTACCAAGTTAGTAGAAAAATCAATATCCCTCCTTGGAGGTAATTTGGGTATTTCTGTAAATACATCAGTAAATTCATGAAGCATAGGGTAATTTTCTAAATTAATTTACTGGTCCATATTGGATTCCTCCAAATGAGCTACAAGGATCTAGAATCCTTTCTTAAAATTATTTTTCAATAGCATGGCTAATATCTCCCTCATGGATATCAACCTAGTAATTCCATGGACCTGCTTCTATTTTCACTCATCATCAATAAAATTAAAGACTTGTCGTAGAAATAAAGTACTGCATGGTACTTTTTTAGCCAATCCATGCCAATTAAACAATCATATATATCCAACAAAATTACATTCAAGTCAACTGTAGTTCCCAACCCATTCATCTCAACTGGGCATTCTCTAATTAATTATGTAACCTTTTCTTCACACCTATAGCCAATTGTACTAAGGTTTGGAATGTTTAATTTTATTCAAATTAAAAATTTCAACCAAATTCACATTAATATAATTGTGGTTGGCTCCAAAATCAATTAAAATACTAATGGACTGATTTTTTTGCTTACCTTCAACTTCTATCATATGTGCTTGATGTTCCACTTGTCAATTATCCAAGGCTACATAATTTATGGGCATGCCTATTCCCACAACATAAAAAATTGTTGTTGCTTGCATGTTGTGCACAATCCTCTACCTTATGAGGACAATCTCTAAACTAGTGGCCTCATTTACAACGCCAACATTTAATAGGTGGATGTTGGAATTCTTGCTTGAAGTATCACCCACTTCTAACTAGTTATAACTTTGGGTTGTCTACTAGCCTGCCTGAAAATTATTCTTAAATGGAAAGGGTTTGAAACCCTCGTTTATTTGTTCCATAAAATTCTTATTTTTATTACCCAAAGCTTTGTGTAAAAACAATATATATTTTTATTTTGCTCGTACAACTATTATGCTTTCGTCATGGTTGCCTCCAAGGATTTAGGTTCATCATATTTAAGCTTATCAACATAAAATGATGGAAATCCATTGATGTGTCTTTGTATTTTAATATTTTTATCTTTAATAAAGTGTACATACCTCAATAAATCGATAAATATTTTACCATACTCTTCCATAGTCATGTATCCCAGTTGCAGATCGAAGAATTCATACATTTTCCACTCATAGTAACATTATGATAAGTACTCCCTTTGGAAATATTCTTTAAATTTCCTCCAAGTTATCTGATTTTCATCCAAGTGCTTAATTACCTTGAGTTTCACCTGCTAGAGATTTACCTTGCCCTTCAAATGATATATGGAAACTATGGCCTCCAAGTTCAAAGAGTAATTATACAAATGACAATATTTTTTCATCTCCAACATCCAGACTTCAACCCCCTCTCCTTTTTTTTCTCTCCATTAAAGGTTGGAGGTTTTATTTTCCTCATCTCTCCTTGCAATTTTCCCTATCTGATTTTCTACTCGAATTTCTCACTGGAGACACACTAGGGCTATTATCAAGCTCAAATGTAGAATAATCCCTTTTATATTTCCTCTTTGCTAAGTAATGGTGTTGATGAACAACACTCCTATAATGCCTCAAACTTATAATGCCTCTCTCCCTAGCTTTGAAACTATGTTCATGTGCCAATGTAGACTTACTTTGGTGGCCAAATTCTCTCTGATTTTTTTTTTTAACTCTACAAAATTTGGTGATTAATCTAATTTTTCTCCTTTATTAACTTTTCACTGTCAGTTTTGTCTCTGAGCACTTCCAATTTGAAACTTTTGACGGTTTCTTCCAAATATTCACCCTCTGGTTGGTTCATTCCATGACCATTGGATTCAGTTTTAACATTACTCCTACTTATATTTTCATCCCCCACCTCTTCTTCCTCATTGTATGGCCTTTGGGCATCCTCTTGACTCCTATCCTCCATTAGGGAATTTTTTCTAAAAATTTTCTTGTAGCTTTTCCAACAAAATTTTCCCAAAATTCTTGTTGAATTCCAAAATCTGGGTTTACAAGGTCGTTCACCTTGTCAATATATTTTTATTGATTTTCTACTTGTGTTATTTAGATACTTGAATTGAGAGATATGCACTCTAAAAGTTTGTAGCTTGTTTATCCGTTCTTTCCCCTTAAAAATTGTTGTAGCTTTCTTTTAAAAATTTCCAAAAGTTTTGGCCTCAAAAAAAAATTCTGGGCAGATGGTTGTATCCTTCATGGAATAATATTTCCAATGACTGGTCATATTCCCAATTCTAATTTATTGGCTGTGAATTTAGGGCCTTAAGAAATTTAGCTGCCTTTCCCTAATTCTTCTATCCTTGATATTTGATTTTTTTGCATGCTCTCAATAACCATGTACTAGTTGGTAACTAATTGTGCTTGCCGTATACAGACTCATTTTATTTTTTTCGGTGATTCTCTGTGATTATCAAATCTCCTCAGGCTTCCTACAGCTTCTCATAGGAAGAAAATTGGCTTTCTGACATTTTCTTACACATGTCTAACATGCTATATTCTTTTTGTCCATAAGCCCCCAATTGTCCATAATTTGTATATCTCCCTTTTAGTTAACTATAGAAACAATTATATGTTTTTTTCCCCAAGGAAAAATTGTAATTTTCATTATGCAAAGAATGAAATTTACATGTTTTATATGTAGTGTATCATATCATACATACTACTTTACAAGAAATGCCAAACAATCCTTGAACATGTTCAGATCATAATAGTTCCTATACAATTATCCAACAAATGTCATTTTTTTTCTATATGGGCTTCATCAATATCCATTTTATATGTAGCTAATTAACATTAAGGTTCAACCAACCTGTAGATATAAAATCTAGTACAAAAATCATGATCTAAATAGTTGATTATCTATAAGCCAAAAATTTCCTATGGAAAAAAAGAGCAAGTGTCATGCATCTTGGCCTACCTCCTGTATTGCATCTACAAATGGCCTATCATAATATTTGTAGTGTTCGTTTTTGACTTGTTTTGAGATCTTCTAGGTATCCCAAGCTTGCTTCACACATTAAAGAATTTTTTAAGTCTAAAATGGGCCTCAAAACAAAAATGTACAACCAAAATAAAATTTGTAAGAACCAACGAGATTCAAGATGATGATGTCAGCCATGGGGGATGATTCACCATTTTTGGAGTAAAAAGTAAAATGATTAAAAAAAAAACTTCTTTTTCAACTCATGTTTTGAACTCATCTCCTCACGAGTTTACTCAAATTTCAAGCATGATCACTCGTTGGATGTAGAATATAATTCCTCATCCAAGGAGTAAACATTTTGCATATTTATGATGGACCCTGCTACGCGAAAATGAGAAATACATGAAAAACATGATTGCAATCACATTTTTCATGTATTTCTCATTTTTCGTGTAGTAGGGTCCATCGAAAGTATTCAACATGGGTACTCCTTGGATGAGGAATATATTCTTCGTCCAATGAGTGCTCCCACTCAAAAATTGAGTAAATGTTAGGTCCCTATATTACTAGTATAGTCCCTTATTGTTGTTAGTGTAACCCCCTTATTGTTATTATTGTACCCTTGTAACCCTACTATTATTATTATTGTGCCCTTAAATTATTATTGTTAGGTTAGCTAGGATTACATTATGGCCCCATGGACTCCTATATATAGAAAGGAAGTTTTGTAATTTGTATCATCCAAGAATTTTTCATTCATGTAATGTATTGGAGGTTGCCCCCTCGAAGTGGCTTATTTCTAAGGCGTTGATATCTCTTTTCTTCTCTTTTTGGAGATAGTTTCACAAAATTTGGTATCAGAGCTTTGGATCTTAGGGTTTCGTTGCTCCAAACAAGTCATCGTGGCATTTTTGTTATAACTTTTTTTCTACGAAGGCTCAGAAGCTGATTTTTTAGAGTGCAAAGCCAAAATCCTAAGGAACATCGTCGCAAAATTTCAGAGCTTGGTTCACAATATTTTCGGAGATATGATCTGTGGAAGTTAGGGCTTTTTCCAGGCTCCTGAATTTCACTAAAAAAGGTCATCGCAGAATTTTCACTATAAATTTTTTTCTACGAATGTGCAGAAGCTGAAATTTTTAGAGTGCGAAGCTGAAATCTTGAGGAACATTGTCGCAAAATTTTAGAGCATGGTTCACAATATTTTCGAAGATATGATCTGTGGAAGTTAGGTCTTTTTTAGGCTCCCGAATTTCATCTCAAAGAGGTGATCGTGGGAAAATCTTCATAACTCTCTCTCTGAGCATCAGATTGGAATTCTGTAAAAAGTGATTGGAAGTACACGAACTGTAGTTTCCTTTCTATAAATTTCAGATCCAAAGGAACAAACAGTGACACATGGCAAGTCGTACAAGTTCGCTCTACTGAACTAGTCCATAATTAGGTCATTGTGGGAGATTTGACATAACTTTTCCTTGAAGAATTCTAATCAAGTCAGACCCGTGGAATTCGAAAGAAGCTTTAGAGGAATACTACATGGCCAAATTTAAGATATTGACGATCTGTAAGTATAGAGATAAGTCAATTTCAATACCAAGCTCCTCAAAAGCAAGGAAAAGGTGTGTATTTTTTTTCCAAATTGCATAAGTCTTATTTGAAGAATCAAGTTGAATTGATTCCAAGGGCATATTGTAGAATAGATATCAGTATTGGATTCTCAAATGGCCCCTAAAAATAATTCAACACCCATTAAGCCTTTAGAAGGCTCTATTATGATTCATGAAGATGAAGAATGGCAACATGACATATGAAAATTACAAGAGCACGTGCAACAAATTTCACTTTCGCAAAGAGCAACAAAAAATGACATGGAAGTTTTGAAGAAAGGCGTTGAATCTAAGATGGATGGTTTGATGGATGACATGGACACTAAGATGGAAAACATGAAGAATGATCTAAATGCATACATGGAAGTTTTGACAAAGTTGATACAAGAAATATTTCCTAATGGTGAAAAGATAGTAAAGGAAACTCATGATGAGAATAAAATAAATGTTAATCGTGATTTCATAAACTCTAATGTTGGAGGGAAGAACCACCATATTCCAAAAATGGATATGATGAAGTTTGATGGAAAGGATCCTGTAACATGGATACTATATATGGAGCAATATTTTGGTCTCAATAATGTGCAAAACACACAAAAGGTATGCATTGCAACTTTACATTTAGAACAAAATACATTTGTATGGTATCGATGGCTTTGCTCCCGTAAAAAAATGTCACTTGGTCAATTTTTATGGAGGAAATGATAGCACATTATGAGGATACAAAGAGCAACACTTTCTTTAGCCAATTGATAAATATCAAACAAAAGTGTTCAGCGGGGGAGCACATTGAGGACTTCCAAAAATTGAATATAAGGGTAACTGATATTCCAGAGGAACACAATATTGATCTCTTCCTAGGTACTTTAAAGGATAACATCCAACATGAATTTCATGTTTTGAAACCTGATTCATTGGAGAAGGGATTCAGGTTGGCAAGAAAAATTGAATGTAAAATTATGGCGACAGGGAAGCCTACCACTCACTTCTATAAAGATGGAAGTGTTGCTACTCCTAGATTTCCACAACCTACAAGGTTGACACCACAAAAATTGGAAGAAAAAAGAGAAAAAGGGCTTTGCTATAGTTTTGATAGAAAATACACTAAAGGTCATAAGTGTGCTGAGAAGAAATTATTTTACATAGATTGTGAAGAGGAAGAAGAAAATGAACAAGAAGAGGATATACACCAGGAACCAGCCCTAGAAGAGGAAGAAATGAATCCGACCATATCGTGTAATGCACTGGCAGGAATTACCACTCCTCAAGCTCTCAAGATAGAAGGAAAAATCAAGAAGAAAAAGGTAATAGTGTTGATTGATTCAGGTAGCACCCATAATTTTATTCATTGTAAGGTAGCCAAGGAATTAAATTGTTTCCTATACCCAGCACCAGAATGTCAAGTGATGGTTGCAAATGGAGGAACTATAAATTGCTCTGGAAAATGCCATAATATCAAGCTAACCATGGTGGAATATGTATTAAATAGTCCAATTCTTTCCATTCCTATGGGAGGTGTTGATGTTGTACTAGGAGTACAATGGTTACAATATTTGGGGACAGTAGCTTTTAATGTTCAATAACATTTCTTGAAATTTTTTTTAGAAGGAAAGGAAGTCAAATTACGAGGTATTGTAGGGAAGCCAGGAAAGATAATAAGCTCTAATGTCATGAAAAAGCTTCTAAAGAAAGAACAACGAGGCGTAATTGCACAATTATGCTCACTAGAAGTTCCAACATCAAAATCAACTATTTCTACAGATCTCCAAAAAGACTTTGAAAATCATTCCAAGGTGTTTGAAACTCCCAAAGGACTCCCACCTATTCGTGGTCATGATCATGCTATTCATTTGATTCCAGGAAGTGTTCCTCCAAACATCAGGCCTTATAGATATCCTTATGTCCAAAAGAGCAAAAGTGAACGTATGATTGCAGAAATGTTAGAGGTGGGTATAATTCAACCCAGTCAAAGTTCTTTCTCTACTCTTGTAGTATTGGTACACAAGAAGGATGGATCATGGTGCATGTTTCCGAATTATAAGGAGCTTAATAAGCTCACCATTAAATATAAATTTCCCATTCCTGTGATTGATGAATTATTGGATGAATTACATGGAGCAAATTATTTTACCAAGTTGGATCTTCTTTCAGGATATCATCAAATTATAATGAAGACTGAAGATATTCTGAAAAAAAAAAATTAGAATGAAGACTGAAGATATTCTGAAAACAACATTTCGAACTCAAGAGGGTCATTATGAATTTTTGGTCATGCCTTTTGGCCTTACCAGTGCACCTTCTACATTTCAAGGGTTGACGAATTCCATTTTCAAACCCTTCCTTACAAAATTTGTGCTAGTATTTTTTGATGATATATTAATCTACAGCAGGTCTTGGAAGGATCATGTTCAACATGTTGAAAGGGTGCTCAAACTATTGCAAGAGAAACAATTATATGCAAAAACATCCAAATGTTTCTTTGGAGTACAAGAGGTGGAATATTTGGGTCACATTGTATCTCACGAGGGTGTTAAGGTAGACCCTAACAAAAATAAAGCCATTAAGGAATGGAAATTCCCCACAACCATAAAGCAGTTGCGAGGATTTCTCAGGTTAACAGGGTATTATCGAAAGTTTGTTAAGAATTGTGGGAGAATAGCAGCACCTCTAACAACATTATTGAAGAAAGATGCATTTTCATGGACTCCTGAAGAAACTAAGGCCTTTGAACATCTTAAAGAGGCAATGTGCCTAGCACCGGTCTTAACTACAACTTCAAAAAAACCTTTATTTTGGAATGTGATGCCTTAGGAAATGGAATTGTTCCTGTTTTAATGCAAGAAGGAAGACTCGTTGCTTTTAGAGGTTATGCAATCAGAAATTATTTCTGAGAAACCTATTTATGAGAAAATGTTAGCAATATTGCATGCACTAAAGAAATGGAGAACTTACCTAATAGGAAGGCACTTCAAGGTAAAAAATTATCATGATAGTCTTAAACACTTTTTGGAACAAAGACTATCTTCAGAAGAGCAACAAAAATGGGTCACAAAGATGTTGGGTTATGACTTTGAAATAATCTACAAAAAAAGGAAGCTAAATGTTTTTGCAGATGTAGAAATTATATGCACTAAGCATGCATATGTCCTTGATTCCCTTGATCTCACACTATTTTAACTTTATGCAAAATATAGAATCAATTCCACTTGTTGATCTTTGGCAAAACAAGAAAAGGCACACATATGAAGGCATAAGAAAAAAATTATCAATCGCACATAACACGGTTTTTAACTTGGAAAGCACATTTGAAAACCTAACTAGCAATATGTAACATGGATATCATATGACAATATCATACAAGCATACAAAGCTTATCACAAGCCCTGTTATGATACACAATCAACATACACTAATGTTATTTATTATAAATCCGTACATGAAATATTTTCACATGCTTTGCCCTCTTATTGTGCTACATGCTTTGCCCTCACTTTGCTAATCTCTGCGAAGGCTGTGTCGAGTTCTATTTGAATTAATCCATCCTTGAATGTGGAAATCCTCATTGGCATCTCCACTAAGTGTTGGATGCAATCAATGCATCACTATAGTCACAACTGATAGTCACACTTGCTCTTTCACCTACCTCTCCACTGGTCTCCACTGAAACTGTCCATGCACTGTAGTTAACTGATGTATTCTTCGGTTGATTAATGAGTTAATATTTAGTGAATTAATTATTAATTAATTCACACCACTCTCACTAGTGTATCAATCAGTTAGACTAGATACAACTAGCTCAACTGTGTCTAACTGAGTTAAACTGAACACAACTCCACCAACTACTTCTACAACTCCACCAAACTCTGTCACATGAGTTCTAACTGAAGTCCTCCATGCAATAGATCCGGTAAACCCTATAAGAATAGCGTAACTCCCCTTTTTGTCGGCTACTTTGCCACATACGTACACTTTAGTGAAGTGCTCCAAGAGAATAAGTTGATGTTTAGAGTCTGATTATTATTAAGAGATAATAATAATCGGCATGCATCTATTTTTAGATTAGCGATCTATAAATAGACTTCGCCCAATATTATAAAAATATAATTTCATCTGTTTTTCCAACTTGACCAACCATCCACAAATAGCATCCTGCAACTTCTGAAATATGATCACCATGTCTAAAAATAGACATAGTCTAAAAATAGACTTACACCTAAAAATAGCCTGTGGGCCCACTTAGTGAAGGTGACTGATTTTCACTAAGCTTCATCATCTTGTTGAATCTCAACACTCCCTCTCAAAAAGATAGGGATTATCCTTCACCTCGATCCTGCCTCTATGGTATTCGAATTTTCTCCTCGTGAGCGCCTTCATCAAAATATCTACATCCTGATCCTCGATGGGAATGTACTGAAGCAACATGATCTTCCGCTGCACACAATCTCTGATATGATGATACTAGATATCAATATGTTTAGATCTATCATGAAACATAGGATTAACCGAGAGTTTAATGCAAATCTGATTATCACAATGAATCACCATGGGATCTAAATGTGAACCAAACAAACCAACTAGAATATTCCTCATCCAGATAGCCTCACATGCAGCTAAACTTGTTGCCATGTATTTTTCTTCCGCTGAACTGAGTGCCACAAATATTTGTTTCCTGTTTTACCAAGAAACTGTTGTAAATCCGATACTGAAAATCCCTCCTGATGTGCTCTTTCTGTCTGTTGGGCTTCCTTCCCAATCTACATCTGTGAAGCCATGCAACTTCACCTCATCAATCTGTCTATACCATAAACCATACTCAAATGTGCCCCTGAGATATCTCAGGACATGATCGCCTACCTTCCAAAAGAGCTCGGTAGGCTTAACCATCGCTTGTGAAAGTTGGTTCACCACATATCATATGTCCGATCTTGTATTTACTAAATACATGAGCGAACCCACCAACTGTCGATAAACAGTGGCATCCACTACCTCTGTCGATGTAGCATCCTCTTTCTTCCAATTTCTTGGAAGAAAGTGTGGAGAGTGTTGATAGGCTTGTGGCCTTACATGTTGAACTTCTCCGATGTCTCTGACATATTTTCCTTGAGACACAAATAGTTCCACCTTCCACGGCCATATTTCGAATCAGGAAATGATCAGGAGGCACAGATCACTTCATCTCAAACTCCTTTGCAAGATCAGCCTTGCATGTGTTGGGTGTGGAGCCTAATTATCTTGTTTACTTTGTATCACAGCATTGGACCCCTTGTATCTTAAAAGTGGTGGCAACGCCGCTCGTAATTAATCGCTGCCATGTGGGGTCCAAGGGGGGGCGGCAGTGCTTTTCGGAGCCCCCCCCCCTTGGCAGGGGGTTTTGGGGGCAGCACCCCCGAAGCTATAAATAGATGTAAAATTTCCTTGTAAAAGTATAGTAATTTCTAGTAAATCTGGGCTATTCATTAGGTGGATGATCTGATGGTAGAAGTTATGTTTAGTTTAGGGTTTTTTGCCCTAGAAGGAAACCCCTCATTTGTATGAGGGTATTGTATTGCGGCTGTCTACTGTATGTGTATTCTTAGAGCGAGAAATATATAGGGAGACTGTGAGAGAGAACATAGGATATTACAATGGGATCTGTTGTAGGTTTTGTCTCTTCATTTTTGCTGGATAATAGAAAGGAAGGACTGACTGTTCGGGGTGGACGTAGCCCAAACTGGGTGAACCACGTATATCTTTGTCTCTCTGGTTTTATGTGTTTTGTGTGCTTTTATTTTTCCACATATTTTATTTGTTGCATTGCTTTGTAATATATAATTTTCTAACAACTGGTATCAAAGCCGAAGGTATATTTGGCTGATAAACTCGCAGGAAAGAAGGGTTTCCTGGTTCGAGTGGGAGCAATGGTGGAAGATGGTAAGTTTAGGGTCGAGAAATTTAATGGCCAAAACTTCCCGTTGTGGAAGATGTAGATGGAAGATTATCTTTATCAGAAAGATCTGTACCTACCATTGAGAGGAAAAACAAAGAAGCCGGTGGCCATGACAGACACATAATGGAACATTCTCGATAGAAAGGCACTCGTAACAGTACGGTTGTGCCTTGCGGCATCAGTCGCCTTCAATATTTCGAAGGAAACAACAACAGAGGGTTTGATGCAGACGTTGGCGAAACTATATGAAAAAACGTCAGCCTAAAACAAGGTATTTCTTATGAAATGATTATTTAATATGAAGATGTCGGAAGGTGGATCTGCTGCAGACCATTTAAATGATTTTAATATAGTTACCAGTCAGTTAAGTTCTGTAGGGGTAAACTTTGATGATGAATTTAGGGCTCTTTTATTTCTGTGCTCATTTCCAGTAAGTTGGAATGGTTTAGTTATGGCCATTAGTAACTCTGTCTCTGGATCTAGTACTTTAAAGTTTGATGATGTTGTCGGTGCTATCCTTAGCGAGGAAATGAGATTGAAAAGCTCTGGTGAGACATCGGGTAATGCTTTGAGTGCAGAGTCTAGGGGAAGAAGAATGGAAAGAGGAAAGAGCTCAGGTTATCATAGTAAATCAAGGAAAGGTAGATCCAAGTCCAGATCGGGGATATTGTGCTAGAAATGTGGAAAGAGAGGACACCTAAAGAAAGATTGTAGATCTTGGAAGGGAAAAGAAGGAGATGCACAGAAAGAAAACAATTATGAAGCAAATGTGACAGGTGATGTGTTACAAGATGCTTTGATTCTTTCTTTCGAAAATGTTACTGATTCTTGGGTTGTAGATTCGGGGCTTCATTCCATGCCACACAGTAAGAAATATTTTCATGACTATGTTCCTGGATATTTTCGGACAAGTTCGTTAAAGTGATGATAAACCTGTGGAAATTGTTGGAATGGGTAAAGTTCTTGTAAAAAAAATAGAATGGAAACCAAAGGCTACTAAAGGAGGTAAGGCATGTTACGGATACGAAGAAAAATCTGATTTCAACGAGGTTGGTTAGGCGATGAAGGTTGTGTGACAACTTTCCTGATTAAAACGGAAAGGTCACCAAAGGAGAAGTATTTGGTGATAGAAAAAAGGTGAAAAGGTTGGTACATTGTATTTATGCAATGGTATTTCTAACTTTGTTAATGCTTTAACTTCCAAAGGAGAAGATGCAGCATTATGGCATCATAGGCTCGGACACATGAGTGAGAATGGGATGAAGATTCTTCACTCAAGAAATTTGTTGCCTATTTTGAAGAATGTTGATTTGGATTTCTGTGAAAATTTAATTTATGGAAAACAAAAGAGAGTCAAATTTCTCAGAGTTGGGAAAGAAAAGAAGAAAAAAAAATTGGAGCTTGTGCATACAGATGTATGGGGACCTACTCAGGTATCATTTCTCGGTGGCTCTCGCTATTATGTTACTTTTATTGATGATGCAACTAGAAAATATTGGATTTATTTTATTCAAAATAAATATGATGTATTTGATAACAAAGAAAATGGAGAAAGCTTTGGTTGAGATTGAGACAGGAAATAAGTTGAAGTGTCTCAGATCATACAATGGAGGTGAATATTACAGCAAAGATTTTGATAGGTATTGTTCAGAGTATGAAATTCGCAAAGAGAAGACAGTTCCAAGAACACCACAAGAAAATGGTGTGTCGGAAAGGATGAATAGAACAATCATGGAGCGTGCAAGGTGCATGAGATTGCATGCAGGATTGCCTTTACAATTTTGGGCAGATGCTATAGATACTGTTGTTTATCTAATAAACAGAGGGCCTTCAAGTTCCTTGGATGGTGGTATTCCGGAGGAAGCATGGATAGGTAAAAAGGTAAACTACTCTTTTTTAAAGCCTTTTGGTTGTGAGGCCTTTGTCCATATTAATAAAGAAAATAGAACAAAGCTTGAGGCAAAATCAAATAAATGTACCTTTATTGGATATGGTGTTAATGATTTTGGTTATCGCTTATATGATTATGAAAATCACAAAACCATTAGGAGAAAAGATGTAATATTCAATGAAAAGGTCTTGTATAAGAATCGGTTGTAGGAAAAAGAAATAGGAAAAAAAGCAAGGAATACACGGTTCTTGATGAGATATTGAAAAAATATAAGGTGCCTAAAAATAATAATAATCAACAACCACGGTAACAACAACCACCACAACGACAACGGGCACCTCAAACACACAGAAAGTGGTGTTAGAAGATCTACCAAGATAAGTAGACCCCCTGAATGATACTCTCCTTCATTATATTATTTATTATTGACTGATTCTGGTGAAACTGAATGTTATGAAGAAGAAATGCAGGTTGAAAGAAGGAAGAAGTGGGAGCTAGCCATGGAAGAAGAGATGGACTCCTTAATGCATAACCGGACTTGGGACTTAGTTAGGTTGCCTGCAGGTAAAACTACAATGCAGAATAAATGGGTTTACAGGCTAAAGGAAGAAGATGGAGGAAAACAGAGGTACAAAGCTAGAATTGTGGTGAACGGGTTTGCACAAAAGAAAGGTATTGATTTTGATGAGATATTTTCTCCTATTGTTAAGATGACTTCAATCAAAACTATTTGAATTCTTGTAGCAGCAGAAGATTTACATCTTGAACAATTAGATGTAAAGACAACATTTCTCCATGGAGATTTGGAGGAAGATATCTATATGCAGCAACTAGAAGGATATGAGGTCAAAAGGAAAGAAAAATTAGTGTGCAGGTTAAAGAAGAGCTTGTATTTGGCAAAACGAGGCTCATTGTGATGTGTATCTAAAATTTGACAAGTTTATGTCTTAACAAGGTTATACTAGATGTCACTCTGATCATTGTGTTTATCTAAAAAGGAAAAATGATGGCAACTATATTATATTTTTATTGTATGTAGATGACATGCTTGTTGTAGGGTCTAACATGCAGGAAATAAATGTACTCAAAAGAAAATTGGCAAATTCATTTTCAATGAAGGATTTGGGAGCTACAAAACAAATCCTTGGTATGAGGATAACTAGAGACAGGAAAAATCGCAAATTAACACTGTCTCAAAATGAGTACATAGAAAAAGTGTTGAAAAGATTTAATATGTAGAATGAAAAACCAGTTAGTACACCTTTTGCTAGCCATTTCAAACTTATTAAGGAGATGTGCCCCAAGACCCAAGAAGACATAGATTATATGTCTAAAGTTCCATATGCATCAGCAGTTGGAAGTAACATGCAATAGTGCACTTGCAGGGTTGATATTATGCACATGCGGTGGGATTTGTAAAGCGAATTGTATGAATAATCGGAAGAACATTGGATGGCGATGAAATGGATTCTGAGATGTTTGAGAGGTACCTGAAATCAAACCTGAAATCAAGAATTATGCTTTAATTGGTTCAAACATTTCTCTGAGGATATGTTGATGCGGTTATGGTAGGTGAGAGATAACGGGGAGGGGAGCACTACGAGTTCATGTGTTCTTGTGGGTGGAACGGTATCGTTGGGTTTCAAAATCCAAAGTGTTGTTGCACTTTCTACAACAGAAGCAGAGTATGTTGTCGCTACAGAGGCTAGTAAAGAAATGATTTGGTTACAAAGGTTTATGGATGAATTGGGTAAGAAGCATGATATGGGCACGTTATACAGTGATAGCCAAAGTGCCATTCATCTTGCAAAGAACTCAGCATTTCATTCCAAGACTAAACACATACATCTCAAGTACCATTTCATACGGTCAGTATTGAAAGATGGAGATTTGAAGCTCGAAAAGATACACACTATCCAGAATCCTGCAGATATGCTAACAAAAGTTGTAACCAGGGAGAAACTGAGAATGTGCTCAGTTTCAATTGGTCTTCAAGGATGACGATGAAGATGAGGAACAACCATGTATAAATAGGATTCATTGTCCAGCAAATGAAGCAGCGGTGGAGTTGCTACAATCAGTCTCCAAGTGGGAGATTGTTGGGTGTGGAGCCTGATTATCTTGTTTACTTTGTATCACAGCATTGGAACCCTTGTATCTTAAAAGGGGCGGCAACACCACCCATAATTAATTGCTACTATGGGGGTTCCAGGGGGGGTAACAGCGCTTTTCGGAGCCCCCCCTGGCGGGGGTTTTGGGGGAAGTGCCCTCGAAGCTAAAAACAGATGTAAAATTGCCTTGTAAAAGTATAGTAATTTCTAGTCAATCTGGGTCGTTCATAGGCAGATGATCTGACGGTAGAAGTTTTGTTTAGTTTAGGTTTTTTTTCCCTATTAGGCAACCCCCTTGTACATATGAGGGTATTGTATTGCAGCTGTGTATTATGTGTGTATGCTCAGAGCGAGAAAAAGATAGGGAGACTGTGAGAGAGAACAGAGGATATTACAGTGGATCTGCTCTAGGTTTTGTCTCTTCATTTTTTGCTGGATAATAGAAAGGAAGGACTGGCTTTTTGGGGTGGACGTAGCCCAAACTGGGTGAACCACGTATATCTGTGTCTCTCTAGTTTTATGTGTTTTGTGTGCTTGTATTTTCCACATATTTTATGTGTTGCATTTCTCTATAATATTTAATTTTCTAACAGCATGAGTGTATCAACTGCTCATCACCTGTTAGTATTAAATCATCAACATAAAGTACAATGATCAAAATATTGTCCTCAACCACAATCTGGTACAGGTTTGCATCTGCCTCACTCTTGTTGAAGCTAAGTCTAGTGAAATATCTATCGATCCGAGTGTACCAAGCACGGGGTGCTTATTTTAGCCCATACAACGCTCTTTTGAGCCTGCACACATGCGACTCGCTGCTGAAGATCTCAAATCCTTCAGGCTTCTTAATGTACACCTCTTCCTCAATGATCCCATTAAGTAACGTAGTCTTCACATCCATCTAATGAATGTGCCAACCCATCTATGCTGAGAGAGCAAGGATGGTCCATATGGAAGAATACCGTGTGACAAGTGCAAAGGTTTCTTCATAGTTAATCCCCTCAACCTTTGAGAAGCCCCAGGCAACAAATCTTGCCTTATAATTCTCGACACTTCCATCAGCAGCTTGCTTTACCTTGTAGATCCATCTTGATCCTACCACTGATTTTCCCACCGGTCTTGGAACAATCTCCCAAGCACTGTTTCTGACAATGGAGGCATACTCCTCCACCATGGCAGCTACCCATGTGGGCTCCTACGTTGCTTCTTCAAAATAAGATGGCTCTTTCACAATACACTTGCTCTTAAGAGCCATGTATCTAGTATATCGGTCAGGTGACTGTCTCTGTCTGCGCTGTGATGTAGGGACTCCTACATTCTGTGCCACATCCACCTTCAGTCTCTCATCTTCTGTGGTACGCTTCCTGCCTTGTCTGATGTTTGGTTATGCATGAGTGGACTCCTCCATTCCATGAATCTCCTCTTGTGGCTAATCCACATCCAGAGGCTCATCTTTGGGAACAAGAAGTTCCTCTTCCGCACGCAAGTGTAGCTCCCTATCAAGCGACAACTTCATGGCTTTCGCCTCATTGAATTTTATATCTTGTCACATAACAGTCATCCGACTGTTTGGAAAATACACAAGATAGTTGTGGGGTGTTTTTTTGTACCACACAAATATCCCAACTTCTGCAGTCGGCTCCAACTTCTTCCTGGCATCCTTCATCAGATGAATGTAAACAGGTGAGCCAAAAATCTTCAAATGAGAAATATCAAGCTTCTTACCAGTAAAGGCTTCCTCGGGTGTAGTCATGCCAAGTACTCTATGAGGACAACGGTTTTGCACATAAACTGCATGCTTCTGCCCACAAGTGCATCGGTAGGCCCTAATCATGCAGCATCGCTCGTGCAACACCCACGATCGTTCTGTTATTTCTCTCTACGACCCCCTTCTGCTGTGGGTTATGAGGTGCTATGAGTTCTCTTCGAATTCCTTCTTTGCTACAGAAGTCTTTGAATTCACCCGAGATGTATTCACCACCATTATCACTCCTTAGAGCTTTCACCTACCTCCCCGACTCCTTCTCCACCAATGCCTTGAACTCACAGAACTTTGAGAACATTTCACTCTTCTTCTGCATGAAGAAGATCCAGCATCTATGAGAAAATTCATCAACAAATATCACATAATACCTGTGTTTCATTGTTGAAGCAACCGAGAATGGTCCACACACGTCTGTGTGAATTCTCTCCAGGATCATCGAAGCACGGTACTCCTTCTCATGAAAGGTGGTCTTCACAAACTTACCCATTGTACATCATTTGCACTTATCTGACTGTGCAAGAGTACCCTTGGGAAGTCCAGTAGAAATTTGCTGCAATATCTTCAAAGCACCATGGTGAAGATGGCCCAATCTCCTGTGCCATAACTCGCCCTCATCCCGGCTCACCACTTCTTCTACTTTGCCCACCATTGCAGCGTAGCCATCTACCTCTAGCCTGTAGAGATTCTTAATTCGAACCCCTATATTCTTGGTTTGACCCATTGTTTTATGTCGAAGTAAGGCTTTTCCCTCACTAAAAAAAACATCATAACCCCTGTCTTCCAGCATTGCGACTAAGACCAAGTTCTTCTTCAGACCTGGAACATGCATGACATTCTTCAACAAGAATGGATTACTGGACTCCCTCTCAAAGGTAATGGTCCCAATTCCTGTCGCACTGTATCGACCATCATCACCCATCTCTATATGCATCTAGAGGTCCTTCTCCTCCAAGTCACTAAACAACTCTTTGTCTCCTATCATATGGAAAGATGCACCACTGTCAAGTTACCACACCAATCCCATGCAGCTTGAAACCAAGCATGCGATCAAGGAAAAATCTAGCTCAAATTTCAAGGCTAAGGCCTCTCCAGCTACAGATCCAGCATCCTACTTATTCTTCTTCTTCTGTGGACAGTTAGTGGCGAAATGTCCATGCTCGTGACAGTGAAAACACTTCACTTTGGACAAGTCCTGCTTCTTTCCTTTCGCACCGAATTTAGAAGGATTTTTATTCCCCTTCCCTTTCCTTGCTTTGGTAGCTAAAATGAAATTCTCTTCATCTTTATTCTTCTATGAAGATCCATCCCTAGTACCCCGCCTTATCTCCTCCTGCACAAGATCCGACCAAAGTCGCTGCCATCCTGGCAGTTTCTCCCGTCCATTGACAGAGTCTTCATAGCTATGCCAACTCTTCAGAAGCCCAAGGAGAGCCAAGCTCACCAAGTCTTCTTCATTAACAGTAACCTCCACACTTCCCAGCTCATCCTTAGAGTGGACAAACTTCGTGATGTATTTTGGAATATTGTCGCCTTTCTCCATTTTTATTTTTCTGAGCTTGTCTTTAAGCGCCAACTTCCTCTGGTCACTTCTGCTTTGGAACAAGTCTGTCAAAGCCTTCCACATTAAGAATGGAGTGGCTTTCCCATGAATTCTGGACACAATTTTGTCCTTCACACCTTCCAACAGAATCCTCCTCGTCTTTTCAATCTTCTTTTTCCATGCATCAAGTAATGCAACATCGCTAGATCCCGACTTAGGAACATCGCTATCGATGAAATCCTTCAGCCCATTATCCTCCAGCACTGCCTCCATCCTGTCCTTCCAGGATATTTAATTCAAGCTCCCATCAAGGGCATACTCCAATCTCAACCCGTTGAAATACATTTCAATGTATACTCGATTTCTACACCAAGAATCTTCTGTAGCAAATTCGAATTGTCCACCAGCACAAACACACTTCACAATTGCAATATTCAATCAACAATGCGTTGATACCATGTAGAAATTATATGCACTAATCATGCATATGTCCTTGATTCTCCTGATCTCACACTATTTTAGCTTTATGCAAAATACAGAATCAATTCCACTTGTTGATCTTTTGTGGAAACAATTAATTGCACACACATGTGAAGCATAAACAAAAATTATCAATCACACATAACACAGTTTTTTTTAACCGGGAAAGCCTGAAGTTGAAAACCACAACTATATATTATGTAACATGGAGATCATATGACAGTCTCATATAAACATACCAAGCTTATCACAAGCCCTCAGTACAGTACAATCGTCATACACCAATCAGGCCTAATCTTTCAAATCCATGCACCGATCTTTGCCACCTTTAGCAATTACTTTGCCTCCTTGACACTCTTGACACCAATCTCTTGCTATCGTTGTTCCTGCAGATAACAATTTGAATTACTCCATCCTTATTTGTACAATCCTCATTGGCATCTGAGTGTTGGATGCAATCAATACATCACTATAGTCACAACTGATAGTCTATCTTGCCCTTTCACCTATCTCTCCACTGGTCTCCACTGAAACTGCCATGCACTGTAGTTAACTGATGTATTCTTCAGTGGATTAATGAGTTATTATTTATGAATTAATTAACTAATTAATTCACTCCACTCTCACTAGTGTATCATTCAGTTAGACTAGATACAACTAGCTCAACTGAGTCTAACTGAGTTAAACTAAATACAACTCCATAAACTACTCTTCCAACTCTATCATAACTTTGCCACTTGAGTTCTAACTGGGTCCTCCATGCATTAGCTCCAGGAAACCCTTGGGAATTGTGTAATTCCATCAGTCCACTAATGTGCCACATCTGTGCACTAAAACAAAGTGCTCCAGGAGAATAAGTTGATGTTTAGTGTCTGATTATTATTAAGAGCTAATAATAATCTACATGCATCTATTTTTAGATCTGTGATCTATAAATAGACTTCGCCCAATATTCTAAAAATAGAATTTCATCTATTTTTCCAGCTTGACCAACCATCCAGAAATAGCATCCTACAACTTCTAAAATATGATCATCATGTCTAAAAATAGACATAGTCTAAAAATAAGGCGACTCTTTTCACTAAGCTCATCATCTTGTTGAATCTCAACAGAGATGCACTCTAAAGAAAGAATGAAGAGGTGGAAGCATTGCTTTGTGTCATTTCTATTATCCAACTAGATTGGATAAATGAAGCAAGAGATGAATGGAAGAAGGAAGAAGAAGTGTGGACACTCATTCAAAAGTTGCAACAATATCCTAGTACATCTGATACATTTAGTTGGAAAAATGATTCCTTATGGTACAAAGATCGCTTATATCTTTGTCAGAATTCCCAACTAAAGAAAAATATTCTTTTGGAATTGCACACTTCTCCTTTAGGAGGACACTCAGGATTTTTAAAAACTTACCACAGGGTGAAGAAAGAATTTTTTTGGGATGGACTTAAATATGATATTCAAAATTTTGTGGTGGAATTTTTGGTTTGCGAGAAGAATAAAGTTGAGACAATTAAGACCCGGGTGTTCTGTTTTATCATTCAATCCAACGTTGAGAGGAGAATTCAATGGATTTATCTGCAATTTACACTAAGTCCAAAGGAAAAGTGTCATCATGGTGGTAGTTGATAGACTTACCAAGTATGCACACTTTTGTGCATTATCTCATCCATTTAAAGCAAGTACAGTTTCTACTACATTTATGGACACAATTTAAAAGCTACATGGAAACCCAAGGGTTATTGTGAGTGACAGAGATCCCATTTTTACTAGAAATTTTTGGACGGAGTTATTTTCTTGTTTGGGTACTCAATTAGCTCATAGCTCATCTTATCATCCTCAATACGATGGTCAAACTAAGATAGTAAATAGAAGGACATCTTCATTGTTTTGTATCTGATAAACAAACACAATGGGTCAAGTGGTTACCTCTAGCTGAATGGTGGTATAACACTTCCTTCCATACTGCAGCAAAAATGACCCCATTTATGGAACTTTATGGATATCATCCACCATCCATCATATCATCTTTAAGAAAAGATGGAAGGTTCAAGTAGTGGAGAATCACCTTGACATCAACAAAAGTTCTCCAACTCTTAAAGGATAACTTGAATTTAACAAAATGGAATGAAACAACAGGCATATCAAAATCACAGCGAGAGAAGTTTTGATGTAGGAGACTCGGTATTTTTACGGCTACTACCATACAAACAAATGTCCATCAAGAAAGGTAAGAAGGATAATAAATTATCACCAAAGTACTATTGTCCTTACAAGGTGTTGCAAAATATTGGTACTATGGCATACAAATTGGAGCTTCTGCTTCTTCACGAGTGCATCTGAGTTTTCCATGTTTCATGCTTAAAGGGTTATAGGTGAAAATCTTCCAGTTCAAACAATATTACCAGAACTTGATGAGGAAGGAAAAATCATATTGGAACCTGAAGTGGTCATGGAAACAAGAACTTGATAGCTAGAAAATCGATCAATTTTGGAGTATCTCATCAAGTGGAAGAACTTGTCCACTAAAGATTCTACATGGGAGGATGAGAATTTTATAAATAAGCACCCAGAGCTACTCAAACGTTGAGGACAACACTTTTTTGAAGGAAAGGGGCATGTTAGGTCCCTATATTACTAGTTTAGTCCCTTATTGTTATTAGTGTAGCCCCCATATTGTTATTGTTGTACCCCTGTAACCCCAATATTGTTATTATTGTGCCCTTACATTATTATTGTTGGGTCGGCTAGGATTACATTGTGGCCCACTAGGATTACATTATGGCCCCATGGAATCCTATATATAGAAAGGAGGTTTTGTAAATTGTATCATCCAAGAATTGTTCTTTCATGTAATGTATTGGAGGTTGCCCCCTCGAAGTGGCTTATTTCTAAAGCGTTGATATCTATTTTCTTCTCTTTTTGGAGCTAGTTTCACAACAGTGAAACCATAGGGAGATAAGTTGAAAATATGGGTTAAAAAAGTAGCTTTTTCTTTTTTACCTCTAAAATTTGATGATGTAATCTAATATTATTTTATTATTTGCACTATTATTTTATAATATTCCTTAGGAGGCCCATTTTAGACCTCAAGATTTCTCTAATGCCTGCCTTTCAAAGTTCATCAATGGTTTCATTTCTCTCCCTGTAAATGTGTCGACAAGTAACATGATCAAAATTCATTCTTAGCAATATACTTCCTCCAAGATGGGTCTGAGTGTGTGCATGTGACAAATCAAATTTTAATTGAACCAATTAACGACCACACAAGAATCACCAAAAACCTGAATTTGTTGACACCCTTTATCAATAGTGAAAATCAAAGGAATTTTTAAGCTCAGAAGATTCTCATAGTTATCGGAGCCATGACCCAAACCATATTTGAGTTTGAAAGAAATATTATTTTTTAGATGCAAAATAACACCTCCTCCACATTTTCCTCATTTGGATGATCCATCAAAAGAGGCCCAAGGATAAGAGAGATCAACCTGCTCTTCGACAACAATGCAGACCCTATTATTTGCAATATCTTTAGGAATGAGATCATATATGGCTATCACCTCTGCAAAAACCTGCTCAAGGCACATGGTTTTTTCCTAAAATATTATATTATTCCTATCAAACCAAAAACCCCAAAAATTATATATAATTAAACGTAATTATATATAAAACAATGTAAACAATATAATTATATATGATAAAATGATATAACTAAAGCAACACAGGTCCAAGACCCTACCACATTCACCACATCTATAATTTCTTCATACTACATGAATATATGAGTATATAAATATACATAATGTCAAGAGGAGGCCCCACGTTCATATATATATATATATATATATATATATATATATATATATATATATATATATATATATATATATATATATATCAACGTAATAATAGGAGACCCCTCAAACTTGACACCACAACAAACCATGCGACTGATAATGGTCGGAAGGCATTAAGAAGAAGAATAAGAAGTTATTTTAATGTCCACGAGGCTAAAGATAGCATATGGGAAAAATTTCTTCTCCATATGGCTCTTGTATTCTGCCCTTTTACTGTGAAATTTCACAATAAACTCTCCTAGCTTCTCAATAATGCCCTTGATGAATAGAATATCCCAAGAACTAGCCGCCAAAATATCTACATAATTTTCCCTACTGTCTTTGAAGGCCTCACATTCTAAAATTAAATGCTTTTCTATTTCCACTTTTTCGAAAGAGCAAAAAATACATACTCTTTCCTCCCACACTTCTTTGGGCCTTTTCCACTGCCCTATTTCACAACAGAGTTGATGCGAATTAGTCCTTAATTGACCAATAAGATTTTTGGCTCTCCAAGAAATATTGGCCTCTATGTACGATTTTTTTTAATGATTATGAGAGGGATTAAACTCTTAAATACAATACTTTTTCTTTCTCCCTAACTCCTTCTCCCAACTACATTTGTGAAACTTATCCATAACAAAAGTTTTATCTCTTTACTGTTTGTGGGACACATGCTCAAGAAAATGCCCCATTTTATAAACCATTTATTATTTTGTCACATCCAAGTCTTCTTTCTTATGCACAATATGTCATTAAACACAACCTTAGGCCATCTTCCCTCTTCTATTTGTTCAATTTTTTTTAAATACCTTATGACAGTAGATCCAAAATCCCTTTAACAATTCTAACAATGTACTATTTGGTTTTTACAACAATAGATCTATGCAATTATCATTCATCAATATTAAAATAGGTACGCACCTGATCCAATCACAGATAATATAAATCATATGCAGGAAACATAATTCATATAAAAAACATAATACATAGTGAATCACAGATGCATTTGGTACACAGAGTTATCAAATAGATATTTATTCATCAGTTGTTCATGTAAACCTTTCATAGTTCACAGAAATCCTTACAATTCTTCAGATTTACCTATGCACATAGTGAGCGGGTCCCCACATAGCCAGACTAAGGTCTCTATGCCCACAGCCAATAGGAGCCTTTTGGACACAAAATAGACTTACTTCAGAGTTCTATCATCAACATTCATACATTAACTACCATAAAGCTGACTTATCTGACTCGATCTAGACTTATACTTATACTTTAGCCTGCGCTCATACTATGGTCCTCAAATTGTGGTTTTAGACCCCTATATTTACCCTTTAATGCATTAAAACTCATGAAGGGACTTTGAACTGCTCCAAATCCCCTTGACTCTTCATTTCTTAGCGCACACAAATTAAAACTATAAAAAAAACTATTATTTAATCCAAAATTGTGGTCCTAAGGGACCCTGCTCCAACAGGCGCACATTTCTGCTCATGTATTTCCATATGTCTTGAGTTTCTTTGCATACGTGGATGGTATATGATGTTTTAACATATATATATGTTGATGAACTACGTTGTTTATATATGTTTAAATATTTATTGAATTGTTCGTAGATGAAAAATGAAACAATTAATCATCATGAACTGTTTCTCATATATTTAAGTGAATCTTAGCATAAGCACGATCTTAGTGAAGTTTTGCTAACAATGCTTTCTTAAGTTTCATGCTTTAAATTCCACTTTTCTATTTATGGTATTATGTTTCACAAGGAATTCGTGAACCACTGACTTTTATTCATTCAACATATTTTCATTCCCCATCTCACTGAGTCTCCTCTCTGTCCGAGAAAAGACATTTCTTTTACAAATCTGATGGCAACCGAGCCTACATATCGGAATGGATCCCTAAAACAAATGGTATAGAGTCTAAGTTTGATTCTTCATCAGGGAGATCCCCCTCACTATTGGCGATCCATGTTTACCCGTCAATAACTTATCATGCGTGGACCACCATCCAATATACTCAAAGGTACAAAGAGACTGATTTGATATACTTACGTATGTGGAATATGATATCACCCTTGGGATACAACATTGGCAAAAAACGATAGCTCTTACATTTAATGACATTGGAAAACATCTCTAGTCTAGACCTATAAATGTTTTCGTTAATGTTACTAATATCCTTAGGTTGATTGAGTGAATTTTAGAGTTGATCTTGAATTATGTTTCAGTTTCAAGGATAAAAACTTGATGTCACCTTAACACACCTATGATGCAACTAATATTATAAAAAACGCTCTTCTCATTTTCCTTTTAACAATGAAAGGCCTGACTAAGTAGGGGAAGAAGATATCAATCAACAATGCAACAAACAAGTGATGCAACAATTGATCTCCTCAACTTCATTATTCCAATCAAAATCAAATCCCTATATGCAATGAAAAGATAATTTTATTTTCTATTTAGGCTTACTTTTCAAATATAATGAAAACTAAGATGCATTTCTAATCACTCGTTAAAGAAAAAATTTCATAATGATGACTAAAACACCAATTCATTTAATCACTCATTGATCAAATAAATCAGTTCGCTAATAGCCTAATAATGATAAAAAAAGGAAAATCTAAAGAAAACCTTATCAAAGTAACTTAAAAACAAAAGTGAACCAATGGAGGCTTCTAAGAGACCACAAGACACTCAAAGACTCAAGGAAGAGCAGCTGGAACAAAGATGGACAAATAGAAAATCAAGACAAAGAAAATGTGTGCATGAACAGGGGCCAACACAGGCATTGAAGGGGCACTAGTTTTATGCAATGCAGCCACAAAGAGGCCTAGGATGCATTAAAATGCTCTATCTCTATACCATAGGGAGTGTTGATTAGGGGATGCAAGTTTCCAACACAAAAATTGCAATTAAAACTCAATGAAAGGTCTTCCTAGGTCTATTCTTGACTTAGTAATACAGTGAAGGTCTGAAGAAGAGGTAGAAAAAGCAGTACGGACAAGGAAACCACCAATGGAATACATCGTTCCCTAGTGGATTCAAAAAATTTTTATGCAGAATCTACGACTTTGGACAAAAGTATCTTCCCTAGACTTGTTGGCCTAGTATAGAACAACAAAAGGAAGAAGAAACCAATATTTTCCTTAAAGTAAATAGATAATGGGATGAAACCTACCTGGAATCCGTTGTATGCTTCGCTCCTCTCTTGGCTTGTACACTCTAATCCTATCTTCGATCGCTGTAATTAGAACTTGCACAATCAAAAAACACAAGCCAATGATCAATGACATATATGTGGCCTCATCTAATCACCTTATTCAATGGATCAACATGGCCTTAAAATACATTAAATCACAACATCGCATATAGGATAACAATGAACTCTTTGCATTAATATAAATGGAGTGAGTTACAACCAAATATAGGAGTTTATCTTGTAGAAGAACTACTCCAAGTTGACTTGTCCTTCCTTGCCACATAGTGTACCTCTATGTCACCCTAATTCGTGGAATAATTACTCTCACAGCAACAACATGATAGTATAATATATCTCCAAAATCCAACCCTTAGCTTGTGGATGGCCACAAATATATAGAAGAGGATGGTAAGTTGAGAGTTCTTATCCATTTACTAATCTAGGCTTGAGATCCACTCTTGATGGGAGGATTAGCTCAAGGGATAAGGGGTGAAATATACAAGGTAGGTTAGGATAGGATTTGAGACTTTTGTCCAAGGTAAATAGTTATAACAATGCATGGAAGCTTCAAGGTTCTTTTTAGTTTTCTCAGATATCTAGAATCAACACACCCCTAGCAAGGGAAAACATGTTGTTGATCAATGCAGGTATAGAGAGAGCCAAACTATTGGTGAATGCTGGTCTATGAAGGGATAGGGTACGTTGGACCTAAAAATCATTGAAATGAAGTAATTTCAGGCATAAAATCAGGGATTTGAGACAGTCGTGCTTAGGGATTTGTGTAGGGAGGACGACAAAGTGTTCAAAGGATGTGAATGATCTTTTTTAAATACCTATTGACCATATGCGACAAAATGTCCTATAACAACTATGCCTCTGTTGGAAACAACATGTCCTAACTAATGTACATCTTTTTGAAAGAAGTTACATTTACTAAGCTTGGCATACAATTGATGCTCTCTTAGAAATCTCAATACTATTCTAAATTTTCAGCATGCTCTTCCTCATTTTGAGAATATATTAATATATCATCAATGAATACAAAAACAATCTTGCCAAGGTAAGGACACAACACAATATTCATCAATCCCATAAAATTAGTAGGAGCATTAGTAAAACCAAAAGGAACCACAACAAACTCATAATTATTGTACCTAGTTCGGAAATGAGTCATGTATATGTCCTCTTCTTTGATGCATATCTGATGATATCTTGATCTCATATCATTATTTGAGAATGTCGTTTCTCCCTTCAATCGATCAAACAAGTCATCAATCCTTGGTAACGGATACCTTTTCTTGATGGGCACCTTGTTCATCTGCCTATAGTCAATGCACAATCTGAGAGTACCATCCTTATTCTTCACGAACAACACGGGTGCACCCAAAGTTGATACACTTTCCCTAATGTATCCGTTATCAAGAATTTACTTCAACTGCAACTTCAATTCCACTAATTTTGGAGTGCTCATCTTATAAGGTGAATTTGATTTTGGTGCCACTCTTGGTACCAAATCCATAGAAAATTCCACTTCCCTGTGAGGAGGAAACTCTATAATCTCTGCTTGAAATATATCCTAAAATTGTTGCAAGGCATGGTAACTCTTGAATATTTTTTCCTCCTCAATATTCTTACCCTTGTCACTGGAAATATGAACTTCAAACAATAGACACCCTTTCTTGCAACTGTGTTTTTCCTACATAGTTCTGACCATCCTCACCGATGTATGATTCTTATTTCTCTGCAATATTATCTTTTCCACATTATCATCCAGACACTCAATAGCCTTGTCATAACAATCTACTTCGGTTCTATGAAGGTACAACCAATACATACCCTAAAGCATACTATATGATCCCAATGGAAGCACATTTAGATGTGAAGATGTAGGACCTTTCATCTCAAATGCACAAGATCTTACCTGATGGTGAGCTCTCTTCTTAATACCTATATCCAACTGCGCGAACCAAGACTCTGCATGCACTTCTTTTCTCAAACCACACTTATCCACCAGGTCAGGTTTAACATAAATATAATTTATCCAAGTTCAATAAAAATAGAAACAACTCAACCACATAGCTTA
Source organism: Pinus albicaulis (assembly GCA_034641835.2). Taxonomy (NCBI): domain Eukaryota; kingdom Viridiplantae; phylum Streptophyta; class Pinopsida; order Pinales; family Pinaceae; genus Pinus; species Pinus albicaulis. Next base: position 115,081,706 of record CM076581.1, read on the forward strand.
CCTTCCACCTCAATAATGGATGTTTGGTGATATTCCTACTTGTTATCCACAACTGCGTAAATTCGAGGAATGTTATGGTCCACATCCCCAACTCTCTGCACCTCCTAAGCACTGTATATTTTAGGCTTACCATCCTAGTATAATGGAAAATCCTTCTTGCAATGATTTTTTCCACATATACAACACTGCAATGTTCCCCTACCATCACCTCTATTTTGTTTCTCTCCAGGCTACGACACATGTGTAGAAATTATATGCATTAAGCATGCATATGTCCAAGATTCCCCTGATCCCACAATATTTAACTTCTTGCAAAATACAGAATCATTCCACTGTTAATATTTTGTGGAAAATTAATTGCACACACATGTGAAGCATAAATAAAAACAATCGCACATAACATAGTTGTTTTAATAGGAAATCCTAAAGCTAAAAACCCCAACTATCATGTATTATGTATCATGGAGATCATGTAACAATCCTCATACAAAGCTTAGTACATCAAGCTCTCAGTACAATACAATCGTCACACACTAATCAAGAAAAATCTGCAAATCCCTTTGTGATCTTTGCCCCACTGCCTTTGCCTCCACTCGCAATCCCTGCTGAAGAATAGCTATTAATGAATTCGAATTACTCTTGCCTTGACTACGCAATCCTCATTGGCAACTCCAATTTGTGTGTGATGTAATCAATGCATCACTATAGTCACAACAGATATTCCATCTTGCCCTTTCACCTATCTCTCCACTGGGTCTCCACTTGAACTGCCATGCAATATAGTTAACTGTTGTATTTTTCAGTTGATTAATGAGTTATTATTTGTGAATTAATTAAATAATTAATTTACTCCACTATCACTAGTGTATCATTCAGTTAGACTAGATACAACTAGCTCAACTGATTCTAACTGAGTTAAACTAAATATAACTCCATAACTACTCTTACAACTCTGTCATAACTATGCCACTTCAGTTCTAACTGAGTCCTCCATGCATGAACTCCAGTAAACCCTTGGGAATTGCATAATTCCATCAATCCACTGGTCTACCACATCTGTGCACTGATACAAAGTGCTCCAAGAGAATAAGTTGTTGTTTATTGTCTGATTATTATTAAGAGCTAATAATAATCGACATGCATCTATTTTTAGATCGACGATCTATAAATAGACTTCGCCCAATATTCTAGAAATAGAATTTCATCTATTTTTCTAACTTGATCAACCATCCACAAATAGCATCCTACAACTTCTGAAATATGATCATCGTGTCTAAAAATAGACTTGCACCAAAAATAGCCTGAGGGCCCACTTAGTGAAGGCGACTCTTTTCACTACGCTCATCATCTTGTTAAATCTCAACACTCCCTCTCAACAAGATAGGGATTATCTTTCACCCTAATCCTGCCTCTATGGTATTCGAATTTTCTCCTGGTGAGCACCTTCGTCAGGATATCTGCATCCTGATCCTCCATAGGAATGTACTGAAGCAACATGATCTTTTGTTGCCCACAATCTCTGATATGATGATACTCGATATCAATATGTTTAGATATATCATGAAACACAGGATTAACCGAGAGTTTAATGCAACTCTGATTATCACAATGTATCACTGTGGGATCTAAATGTGAACCGAACAAACCAACCAGGATCTTCCTCATCCAAATAGCCTCACATGTAGCTTGACTTGCTACCATGTATTCTGCTTCTGCTGAACTGAGTGCCACGGATCTTTGTTTCTTGTTGTACCAAGAAACTGTCATAGATCCGATACTAAAAATCCCTCCTGATGTGCTCGTCTATCCGTTGGGTTGCCTGCCCAATATGCATCAGTGAAGCCATGAAACTTCACCTCATCCGTCTGTCTATACCATAAACCATACTCAGATGTGCCCCTGAGATATCTCAGGACATGCTTGCATGCCTTCCAAAAGAGCTTGGTAGTCTTAACCATCACTTGTGAAATATAGTTCACCGCATAGCATATGTCTAGTCTTGTATTGACTAAATACATGAGCGAACCCACCAACTATTGATAAACAGTGGCATCCACTACCTCTGTCGATGTAGCATCCTCTTTCCTCCAATTTCCTGGAAGAGGAGTGTCGATTGGCTTGCATCCTTGCATGTGAAACTTCCCCAGTATCTCCTGGGCATACTTGCCTTGAGACACAAACAGTTCACCTTCCCTCTGCCATATTTCCAATCCAAGGAAATAATGAAGGAGGCCCAAATCCTTCATCTCAAACTCCTTTGCAAGATCTGCCTTGCATGAGTGTATCAACTGCTCATCACCCGTTAGTATTAAATCATCAACATAAAGAAAAATGATTAAAATCTTACCCTCCACCACAATCTGGTATAGCTTTGCATCTGCCTCACTCTTGGTGAAGCCAAATCTAGTGAAATAGTTGTCGATCCGAGTGTACCAAGCATGTGGTGCTTGTTTCAGCCCATACATCGCTCTTTTGAGCCTACACACATGCGAATCATTGTTGAAGATCTCAAATCCTTCAAGCTGCTCAATGTACACCTCTTCCTCAATGATCCCATTAAGGAACGCAGTCCTCACATCCTTCTGATGAATGTGCCAACCCATCTGCGCTGAGAGAGCAAGGATGGTCCATATGGAAGAATACCGTGCGACAGCTGCAAAGGTTTCTTCATAGTCAATCCATTTGATCTGTGAGAAGCCCCAGGCAACAAATCTTGCCTTATAATTCTTGACACTCCCATCAGCAGCTTGATTTACCTTGTAGATCCATCTTGATCCTACAACTTATTTTCCCACCGGCCTTGGAACAATCTCCCAAGCACTGTTTCTTACAATGGAGTCATACTCCTCCACCATGGCATCTACCCATGTGGGCTCCTGCACTGCTTCTTCAAAAGAAGATGGATCTTTCACGATACAATTTCTCATAAGAGCCATGTATCCAGTAAATCGGTCAAGTGACTGTCTCTGTCTGCGCTGTGATGTAGGAATTCCTACATTCTATGCCGCAACAAGCTTCAGTCTCTCAGCTTCTGTGGTACGCTTTCTGCGTTGACTAATGTTTGGTTCTGCATGAGTGGACTCCTCCACTCCATGAATCTCCTCCTGTGGCTGATCCACATCTAGAGGCTCATATTTGGGAACAAGAAGTTCCTCCTCTGCATGCAAGTGTAGCTCCCTCTCAAGCGACAACTTCATGGATTTCACCTCATTGAATTTTATATCCCGTCGCACCACAGTCATCCAACTATCTGGCAAATAAACACAATAATTATGGGGTATTTCTATGTACCCCACAAACATCCCAACTTCTGCAGCTGGCTCTAGCATCTTCCTGGCATCTTTTGTCACATGAATGTAAACAGATGAGCTAAAAATCTTCAAATGATAAATATCAGGCTTCTTACTAGTAAAAGCTTCTTCAGGTGTACTCATGCCAAGTACTCTATGAGGACAATGATTTTTCACATAAAATGCAGTGTTGCATGCTTCTATCCACAAGTGCATTGGTAGGCCCTGGTCATGCAGCATCGCTTGTGCAGCACCCACGATCTTTCTGTTCTTCCTCTCAACGACCCCATTTTGCTGTGGGTTATGAGGCGCTATGAGTTCTCTTTGAATTCCTTCTTTTCTACATAATTCTTTGAATTCGCCCGAGATGTATTCACCACCATTATCGCTCCGTAGAGCTTTCACTTGCTTCCCCGACTCCTTCTCCACCAATGCTTTGAACTATAGAACTTTGAGAACATTTCACTCTTCTTCTGCATGAAGAAGATCCAGCATATATGAGAATAGTCATCAAAAAATATAACATAATACCTATTTTTTTCTGTTGAAGCAACCGAGAAAGGTACACACATGTCTGTGTGAATTCTCTCCAGGATCACCGAAGCATGGTTCTCCTTCTCATGAAAGGTGGTCTTCACAAACTTACCCATAGTACATCCCTTGCACTGATCTGACTGCGCAAGAGTACCCTTGGGAATTCCAGTAGAAATATGCTACAAAATCTTCAAAGTGCCATGGTGAAGATGGCCCAATCTCCTGTGCCATAATTCTCCCTCATCTCGGCTCACCACTTCTTCTACGTTGCCCACCATTGTAGCGTAACCATCTACTTCCAGCTCGTAGAGATTCTTAATTTGAACCCCTATCTTCTTGGTTTGACCCATTTTTTTATCTCGAAGGAATTCTTTTCCCTCACTGAAAACAACATCATAACCTTTGTCTTCCAGCATTGTGACTGAGACAAAACTCTTCTTCAGACCTGGAACATGCATAACATTCTTCAACAAGAATGGATTACCGAATTCCCTCTCAAAGGTAATGGTCCCAATGCCAATCGCACTGTACCTACCATTGTCGCCCATCTCTATATGTATCTAAAGGTCCTTCTCCTCCCAGTCACTAAACAACTCATTGTCTCCCGTCATATGGAAAGACGCACCACTATCAAGATACCACACCGATCCCTTACAGCTTGAAACCAAGAATGTGATCAAAGAGAAATCAAGTTCAAATTGTGAGGCTAAGGCCTCTCCAGCTGCAGCTCCAGCAGCCTTCTTGTTCTTCTTCTTTTGTGGACAGTTAGTGGCGAAATGCCCATGTTCGTGATAGTGAAAGCACTTCACTTTGGACAAATCCTTCTTCTTGCCTTTAGCTTCGGATTTTGAAGGAAAATTATTCCCTTTCCCTTTCCTTGATTTGGAAACCAAAGCATAGTTCTCGTCATCTTCATTCTTTGATGAAGAGCCATCCCTAGTACCCCGCCTTATCTCCTCCTGCACAAGATCCAACCAAAGTCGCTCCCATCCCAGAAGTTTCTCCTGTCCATTGACAGAGTCTTCGTAGCTATGACATCTCTTCGAAAGCCCAAGGAGAGCCAAGCTCACCAAGTCTTCATCATCAACAGTAACCCCCACACTTCCCAGTTCATCCTTGTAGTGGACAAACTTCGTGAGGTATTTTGGAATACTATCGCCCTTCTCCATTTTTATTTTTCTGAGCTTGTCTTTAAGCGCCAACTTCCTCTCGTCACTTCTGCTTTGGAAAAAATCTGTCAAAGGCTTCCAAATTAAGAATGGAGTGGCTTTCCCATGAAGGTTGGACACAATATGGTCCCTTTTCTGTCTTCTTTTGCCATGTGTCAAGTAATGCAGCATCGCTAGATCCCGGCTTAGGAACATCGCTATCGATGAACTCCTTCAGTCCATTATCCTCCAGCACCGCATCCATCATGTCCTTCCATGCTATGTAATTCGAGCTCCCATCAAGGGCATACTCGAATCGCAACCCATTGAAATCCATTTCAATGTATACTCAACTTCTGCACCAAGAATTTCTATAGCAAATTCGAATTGTCCAACATCACAAACTCACTTCACAATTGCAATCTTCAAGAATTAACAATGATCCGATACCATGTAGAAACTATATGAATTAATCATGCATATGTCCTAGATTCCCTTGATCTCACAATATTTAAATTCTTGCAAAATACATAATCATTCCACTGTTAATATTTTGCGGAAAATTAATTTTACACACATGTGAAGCATAAATAAAAACAATCGCACATAACACAATTGTTTTAACGGGAAATCCTGAAGCTGAAAACCCCAACTATAATATATTATGTATCATGGAAATCATGTAAAAATCCTCATTCAAAGCTTAGTACATCAAGCTCTCAATACAATACAATCTTCACACACTAATCAGGAAAAATCTGCAAATCCATGCACCGATCTTTGCCCCCTACTAGCCTACCTCCACTCGCAATCCCTGCTGAAGAATAGCTCTGAATGAATTCGAATTAATCTTGCCTTGACTGCGCAATCCTCATTGGAAACTCCAATGTGTGTGTGATGCAATCAATGTATCACTATAGTCACAACAGATAGTCCATCTTGCCTTTTCACCTATCTCTCCACTGGGTCTCCACTGCAACTGCCATGCACTGTAGTTAACTGCTGTATTGTTCAGTTGATTAATGAGTTATTATTTGTGAATTAATTAACTAATTAATTCACTCCACTCTCACTAGTATATCATTCAGTTAGACTATATACAACTAGCTCAACTGAGTCTCACTGAGTTAAACTAAATACAACTCCATAACTACTCTTCCAACTCTGTCATAACTGTGCCACTTCAGTTCTAACTAAGTCCTCCATGCATGAACTCTAGTAAACCCTTGGGAATTGCGTAATTCCCTCAGTCCACTGATCTGCCACATCTGTGCACTGAAACAAAGTGCTCCAAGAGAATAAGTTGTTATTTATTGCCTGATTATTATAATAATAATCGACATGCATCTATTTTTAGATCGACGATCTATAAATAGACTTCGCCCAATATTCTAAAAATAGAATTTCATCTATTTTTCCAACTTTATTAACAATCCACAAATAGCATCCTGAAACTTCTGAAATATGATCATCATGTCTAAAAATAGACATATTCTAAAAATAGACTTGCGCCAAAAATAGCCTGCGGGCCCACTTAGTGAAGGTGACTCTTTTCACTAAGCTCATCATCTTGTTGAATCTCAACACCATGTCCCTTCTCAATTGCATTGAACTTCTTGTAAGGAGAAATATTTTCTTTCTCACCTGCATCCTGAGTTCTTCCCCTCTTTGGTGGCCACTTCACTTTAACTTTCACATTTCCCTTCAAATCATTCTTAGGCTCAACTTTACACTTTGCTTGCTCATAACAATGCTTAAGATTACCAATGGATTCCTCTAGCGACAAAGGATCATCAAACTAAATCTAGTCTCTATATGATGCTGGAAACCCACTAATGAACCTTTGAATCTTTTCTTTCTCATCCTTGAGGTAAGGCACATAACTCAATAGCTCCATGAACCTACTAGTATACTCATCGTATGTCATAGAACCAATTTGTAGCTCATAAAACTCCTTACCTTTGTCATCATAATATATCTCAACTAGGTACTTCTTCTTAAAGAGTCTCTCTAAATTTTCCCATCTCTACCTATTTCTCCATGAAGAGTTTTGTATCAGTGATGACCAAGGGAGGAGGATCAACCTTGGGATCTTGCTCATAAATTTGTCTTGCATAGTAAAACCATTTAGAAGCTATAATATTGTTTTTATTTTGCATCTTTCTCGGTTAGAGCTCATTCCAAAATAATTTGGGGTTATTTTTCCCAAGGAATATTAGTTCTTCTCTCTTTGAAACCATGAAATTAGCCTTTTTCTTTCTTAATATCTTCTTGTAAGCTTTGAGCTTTATGTTATCCTTGTTTGAATCTTTCCACATTCTCCTTGCCTTTTTGCATTCCTCATCAAACCAAGCATTGACCGGAAAACAATTTTTTTCAGACTTCTTACTTTTTAATCTTTTTCACTCTACAAGTGTGATTTGAATTAAATGTGTTAATTTGTGAATATGGAGGTTGTGAAATGGGATTTTCTCCTTCTCGATAAGCCTCTCTAGTACTAATTTTAATATATTACAATTTTTCGGAGTCAAAAGAATTCTTCCCTTTGGAATATTTTGTTCAACACACTGCGTTTTTGACCCAGCAGCTTCTTTCCAGTCCAAGAGAAGCTTAAATAAATTCTCTTGTGATCTGATATTAAGTCCCAAAGTTCATCTCCAATCAAAACTTCCTCCATTTTCTCACACAAACTACGTGAAAAAATTACATAGTCTACTACACTTGCTCCATTGTAAGTATTGCAAGTGAAATTACCAGACTTTTCCCATCTAGTCAAACCATTACAAATGACTAAATTGAAAGCCCCACATAGAGTAAGAAATTTTTCACAAAAGAGATTACAACCCTTGTCCTCTGAAATTATTTCCCACTGATGATTACTCTCTTCTGTAAGCTAGATAGGGTCACATTCTTCTTTACAACAAATAAAGCTAGGTTTCTCACTTGCAGTCCTAGAATTGAAATCACCCACTATAATGACTTCGCCTAACTAAGAATATGTTGCAACATAGGCCTTTAAGAATGCAAAGGGATATTTGTGTTCTAGCCCTCTAATTTTGTAAATTTTTGAAACTTTTGGCGCAAAATATCATGCAACAATTTTGATGTGATTTCCATTTTCTAATATTTTAAACCAAATGAATTGTTTATTTGAGTATTATTTTTCTATTTGAATGAAACAACCTTATTTTTCTCTCACTAATACCATGATACCCGTGTGTCCTTTTCCATTCCATGTTTCCTTGTTCCACACTGCCATCTTCCAATACCCTCCAAACAAAGATGTCTTGCATCCTTCATGCTCATGTGTTTTTATGAGGCAAATTATGTCTCTATCTTCCACAATAGGCCCTAACCCATGTCCTCGTCTCCATGGGTAACCTATATACTTACAGCAAACCAAACTTATGGAAACCTAGGTATGACGTGATTTCTATTTGTTTTGACATGCAAGACTCACATTTGAGTCTTTGTCCCTGTTTGCCCATACTGACCTTGCTTCCTAATTACCTGTTAAAAATTTTAATGTATCTTATTTATTATCATATTGCTACCCTGTTTTGGAAGGAGGTCCAAATCGCATTATCACAACTTTACCCTTATAAATCCATGCTCTTTTCCCCTCATATCTTGCTTCTGTAACCTTTGACATTTCCTCCCTGATTTCCTCTTGTTGTCTTACAGCTAAATCTTCTTCTAGAAAGAAACAACAACCCCTCAAGGGACCCCTCAAGAGATGCTTCTTGCTTATAATGGTATCTTTATCACGAAAAATAGGCATGATGACTCTTATGGGTCTGGATCTCTCACTGTTAAACTTTCCTACACCCCATGCTTGGCATATTTTTCCTTGCCATAACAACTTGTCTTTCAAGAATTTCCTTGCAAGGTAAAAATTAGATTCCTTTTTTCCATAGTCTTTCACCCCTTAAATAATTATGTTTGTTGCTCTTTCTTGTCTTTCCTTGCTTTCTCTATCATGCATTTTGCTGACCTGAAATATTTCTTCTCCTTCCCTATTAGCAAAATTACTAATAACTTCAACCCAAGTTTTGGAAAATTTTGTTGAGCCTTCATTCCTTTCTTCTCTTGTTGTCTCTTCATGGTTGTCTATTTGGGAAACCACTTTCCCTTTATCCTGGGATGGTTTCGCATTTACCACCTTTATACTCTCCACTACCAATTTATTCATGTTTTGCACATCTGCCTTCATTTGTTGGAATTTTCTATTCCCCGTCAGGGGAGCTTCTTGTAGCAATGTCACTTGCTCCTTCACAATTTTATTGATTTATGCTAAAACCTGGTTCTCAACTGTTATTACATGAATTGTATGCTCCCTTTCCTACTCTTTAGCTTCTAGAACCTCCAACCTCTTTTTTGCACTTAACAATTTTGTCGCGTAGAGACCAGATGACCAGGTGAGAGGTGTGGATATGGGACTGTACAAGGCAGAATCATCAATGAATTTTCCTTTTCCTTTTCCTTTGGCCATGTTGCCATATGCTTGCAAAGTGGACTTGTTTGAATATTTCTTATTGTGAAGGACCGATTACTTTTCCTTTGAGTCTGTTTTTCATTGGTTGATCCCATTTTAGTCGGGCTACTGTCCGTTTTAAAATACCCCAATATTGTTTGGCATTGACCCAAACCCACTTCCCAGCCTTGGCTAATGAGGCAATTTTTATTTTTCCTAGATCATTTGTTTCCACGGGTTCTAAAATTTCTTGTCTCATTATCATGTTTGCATGCATTAAGCTCCAACCCCTTCACTGTTGCAATGTCGAACTCCTAATTCCTCCACTTAGCTATGAACCATGTCTCTCTCCAACCCAAACCCAAAACGTAACAGTGAACTACAACACCAAAAGGAAGAGCCAACAATCAGTCCCAAATAAACTTTGCATATGTTTATTATGCAGCAGTTGTATAGGACCTCTTAACACACTTATCTACTTAGTGTAGTGCCACAAAAATCTGGTATTTTTTATCTATGAACCTTGCCGATGATCAATATCCATCATGTTACGAATTTTGTCGTTTGGATGACCTTCACATGCACAAGGCTTGATTTTTCTTAACATGCCTAGGCTTAACAAGGATGCAACCTTTTCCTAATAAACCACTTCTCTTTTTATTTCTCTCCTTACGTGATAACACAAAACCAAAATCTTGGCGACATCCAGGGTTGTTCGAGACTCTTTCAGAGTAGTAACTCTGATATGAAGGAACTTTGTGTTCAGAATTGCGATAAATTTATTGCAAGATAGCGCACCCAAAAGGATCTGATTTGAGATCTCTCTCTCTCACACACACAAATATATATATATATATATATATATATATATATATTACAAATCTTTCATAAATAAAATCCATGTGGTACATAAATTAATTCTCTACGAAAATACAATGTTTTTTCAACAAGGTTTCAATGTATATATATATTAGGCATAGCCTGACTTATAGACGAAATGACCTTTTTCACAATATTTTTTCTAGTTATTTTTAACCAAAATCTACCAAAGATTTTTTAAAATTTGAGTTTAAATTGTTTAATTTATATAATTCAATTCCCCTGGGATTTTCCAAGGTGCTGAATCCTTTTATCCATTAAAAAATTTTATTTTAAACAATTAGAAATCACATTCTAGTATGAAATTCTATTACCATATTTTAGTGAAAAAATATATTTCATCTATAAGTTAAATTACAGACACACACACACACACACACACATATATATATATATATAATCGATCCACATTAGCCTCCTTAACGACATGTAATATATGTCCATAAACATAAACATATACCTTTTAGAACATGAATGATACATTTAAAACCATGTGACTTAAAACATTTACAAAACTATATATATCAAAGTCATTTTTACAGACATATAATAAAACTTGTCCCCCATTCATGGTGAGTGCTATTAGTTCGAAAACAAGGAACTTTTCGTATACCGGTGAAGGGTTTATATATATATATATATATATATAGATAATTAAAATTGACATATTTATAATGACTTCATATTTATTTATTTATTTTAAAATAAATTAATAATTTTACACATGAATTTTGGCCCTCTGAGGTCAAAATTGATCAATATTTTGTAGTTTGTCATGCAATTAAACTAAACCAAGCATCTTTGAACCTTACTGGCCACTTGTATCTATTTCAGTGGCGGATTTTCATCGTTCTCACCATTGGAATTTTGTTAAACATTTGTCAAGAAACGTATAGTTTTTTTCATTCTGCCCCAAGTTGGTCCAATTCAAAGCCAATATTGAAACTGGGCTATGATACCAATCTGTAGTGTTCTAGACCCCTATCCAGGCAATGCTACTAAACAAAAACTACATAATTATAATTAATTTAATTGTAGATGCATGCAAATGCATGATTCTAACTTCATTTATACCTCGCGTCTAGAAAATAAAAATAGAATGAAATGGAGTTTTAAATGTCATGCAAGAATTATGTATCACATACATTGTAATTTATAGAAAAAATATATATATTAACAAAAATTAAGCTTGAACCTATAAAATAGGGGTTTAATTTAAGAAATCAATAATTAAACATGGCATATAAATATACAGTTGCACACAAGAGATTAAGAAATTATTTTCTAATCAAAATTCGGCTAGTTTCGGGCTCTTCACATTCCTCCAAGACATAGACTTGGTGGTTCATAAGCTCAATGACCTGTCACCCCTATGTTGGGACAACAAATCCATAGGAAATAATTGTAAACAAAAATGAAACCTAGTTGAGGCACCAACCCCAGCAACCCTAGTCTCCAACCATAGGCTCACATCCCCCTAACTGACACCTAAGTGGCACAGCCCGAGTCTCTCGATCGCAGTGCATGCCTTCCAAGGAGAATTACAATCATGTAGGATGGTCTAAGCCTACAATTCCAAGATTTTTTTTGTTGTCGAGGCATCCAAGTACCAACCAACAAACCAGATTAACTCCACATTCGGTGCTAGATCCCACCAGGACTCATCGACTATCATTGGACCGAGTTCCCTAACCAGAACTCCATGGACACCCAACCATAAATAGGGCTAAAAATCCCTCAAAGCATCAGGCTCTCCAAAGCCAACATAAGGGGTGGTTACATAATGACTCATGGGGTGGTTACTAGACTTTTTCTCTTAAAATTGCAGGAAATTATAAATTATAAATCCATTACAAAATCATAATGGTTGCTAATTGTGAGATTCAGACCCATGTTATTAAGAGGTTTTCAAATTTTTCTCTTAAAGTTGCAAGATTTTAAAAATTGGTTGTTCATGTCATCTAATTATTGCGATAGGAAGTAATTTCACTCCCTTATCCTACTTAGCATTATTAGATATACTTTTGTACCCTCAACAATACTATTCACTTGAAAGTAATGATGACAATAGGGGATATTTCCTTTGTTGAGTAGTTTTCAATATTTTTTCTTAGATTCACAAAATATTAAATATTTCAACTCCACCACAATAGTGTAGGTCATAGCTATGGGTTTAATCATGACAATAAATGACATTTTCTTTATTGAGTAGTTTTTCACCTTTTCTCTTAAAATTGCAAAATATTAGATATTGTGATATTGTTGAGCAGTAAGGCCATCTTCTTTATTGAGTAGTTTTTAATATTTTCTTTTAATATTAGAAAAGATTAGAGATTGCGATATTATTGAGTGGTAAGGGAATTTTCTTTATTGAGTGGTTTTTAACATTTTCTCTTATGATGACAAAACATTAGAGATTGTAATATTGTTAAATGGTTTAAGATTATAGGGTGTGATACAGTAAAGTGATTTTCAACATTTTCTCTTAAAGTTGCAATAAATTAGAAATTATAAATCCATTTCTAAAGCATAATGGTTAATAGTTGTGGGGTTCAAACCTATGATGTTGAGTAGTTTTTAAAATTTTCTCCTAAAATAATAGGAGATTTAAATTTGGTTGTTCATGTCAACTAATGATCGTGATCAGAAGTAACTTGACTCCATTATTCCATTTAGTGTTACTATGAATAAATTCAGGCACTCAACTATATTATTCACTTGAAAGTTATGAGGATTCTCAAATCTCAAAAATATAAATTATTTGATTTGTTGTGTAGTTTGCAATGTTTTCTCTTAAAGTTGCAAAATATTAAAGATTGTAAATCCATCACAATAGTGTAGGCTAGTAGCTATCAATGTTTTAAAAATCAACCAATTCGAAACGAAAATGACTTGGTTGACCATGCCAGACCCCTGCTCGGGCCAAATCAGTACAGAAACCAGACCAAATGTCGGTCTGTTACCGAATAGACTGAGCTAGTCACTAACTCAAACGGTTTGGTAACAGACCGGTCGCCTCAGCCGAGCCTGCCATAACTAGGTCGAACGAGTCATAACCGTTCCGCGACAGAAAAAAAGAGGGAACAACAGACTCCAAATTATATTTTTTTTGGATTTTAGGTTTTTTCAAGTCCATATAACCTCTCCAAAGCCTATAAAATTTACCCAACCCCCTTACATTTCCTCACATCTATTTCATTTCATTTGTGTGAGAATTTGTAAGGAGTTTGTGAAGAGTTGTGGAGTTGGTTTTTGGAGCAGCAATGAGGAGTCTCTTGGAAAATCATTGGAGCAGAAATGAGGAGCTCCTTGGGTAGTAATTGGAGCAACATTGTGCAGTTTCTTTGTTGGAGTTACATTGAGGAGGCTAAATCCTAGAGGTATTTTTTTTCACTTCTCAAAATTTTCCTTTTCTTGTTTTTTTTTTTTTTTTTTTCAAATCTGGAAATTGAGAAGAGTAATTTTTGTAAAAGAAATGAACATTGAAGAGTTGTTTTTTTTTCTTTTCACTTCAAATGTTTTTAATTTCATTTCTAAGTCCAAATATCAGAAAACAACTCCGATAACGGAATATGGTGCTTGCGCATATGATGAGATGATTGATAATAAAATGCATTGTAACTTTTTTCATAAAAAAATTAAGGGAGGTGGAGGGGGCATTCATAAGTTGAAAAAACACTTGGCTGGTATTAGAGGCCAAATTGTTCCATCTACAACACCAAAAGAACAAATTTGGGATATTAGGAAGGAGTTGCTAGAAAACTTTAAGAAGTTTGAGGAATAAAAAGCTAGCAAAAATAAATAGAGGCTGCAATTGGGAGGAAGAGGAGTATAAAACACATGATGGCTGCCAACCCCAATTTTGATTATGAGGGATCTTCATTTATCCCTTGCATTGATGCATCCAACCCCTTTCGTTATGTTCCTCCCTCTTTGGAGTCAATTTAAGAAAATGGTAAGGGCAAAATTAAAAAGAAGGGTGATATCAAAATTTATTTCAAAGTCACACCCTCCTCTCCCTCTGATAATGCACAAGGTACTCAAGCTAATAGAGGTAAAATTCAGCCCACTTTAGATTACCATTGGAAGAAATAATTGAGAGAAACTTCTCGTCATTACATAGATATATGGTGGTATGATGTTGATATCCCCTTCAATGCTTCTTGTTCACTGTATTATGAAACTATGTTTCTTGCCATATTTGTTGCTGGAAAGGGCTTCAAATACCCTAATATGCATGAGTTAAGGGGATATTTTTTGCAAAAAGAGGTTTTTTCCATTGATAAATATTTGAAATATTTCAAAATCTCATGGTAAAAAACAAGATGTACCATCATGTCAGATGGATGGACTGATCAAAGGAACCATACCATCACAAAATTTCTTATATTTTTCCCATAGGGAGCCATGTTTCTAAAATCAGTTGATGTGTATGATAGGGTGAAATATGCACACTTTTTGTTTCATCTTTGGATGAGGTTGTTGAAGAGGTGGGGGTCGCTAATGTTTTTCAAATCATCATAGATAATGCCTCTAACTATGCTCTTGCTGGTAAAATGTTAGAGGAAAAACAAAAGCCATATTTTGGATCCCATGTGTTTCACATTGCATAGACCTCATGCTTGAGGATATTGGTAAAATAGACTGGATTAAGAACACTGTAGAGCATAACAAAAGCATAAAAAAATATATCTACGATCGCTCATGGATTTTTAACCTGATGAGGAAAAAGACAGGGGTCAAGGATATTGTTAGGAATGCCATCACTAGATTTGAAACTCATTTTTTGACATTGCAATCTATGCTTTCCCAACATAAAAACTTTCAAAGGATGATTTCTAGTGATGAATGGAATGAATTTAAAAGGGATGGAAAATATGCCAGAAATAAAGTTCATGAAGAATATTTTGGAAAAAGGCAACAAATATTGTGAAGGTTGTTGAGCCACTGGTTAAGGTGTTGCGGTTAGTGGATGGGGAAATATTGGCTACGGGCTTCCTTTATGAGGCTATGGATCAAGAGAATGATCAAATAAAGACAGTATACAAGGATAGAGTGGCTAAGTATGGGCCCATTTTGGAAATCATTGATCAAATATGGAACAACAAACTCCATCATGTTATACATGCAGCTGGATTTTTTTTGAACCCAAGGTATCATTATAAAGCTCTGGAGGTAGAAGCTTTGATTGGGGAGGTTAGAGATGGATTGATTGAGTGCCTTGAGAACATGGTCCCTAAGGAGAGTGACCACCTGGAGATACAATGACATATCACTTATTTCAGCAGAGCCACGGTACCTTTGGAAAGAACCTAGCAAGGATTGCAAGGGAAATAGATGAGCTGGGTAAACAAACAATTTCAATTTTCAAATTATTATTTTGTTAAATTGTTTATAATTTGAAATTTGGATATAATTTGTTGAGCTAACTCATTACAAAATTATGTTTTTTGCAGCACAATGGTAGGATGGATTTGGTAGCTACTATCCTCAATTGTAGAAGTTTGCAATCCATATTTTGAGTCAAACATACAGTGCTTTTGGGTGTGAGCACAATTGGTATATCTTTGAGAGGATTCACATGAAGAAGAGAAACTATTTGGAACAAAAATGGTTAAATGGTCTAGTCTATGTTCAATACAACATCCATCTAAGACACAACCGATTGTTGAACAAAATACCTGATACAAATCCCAGTGTGTTGGAAGATATTGATCCAACATAAGATTGGGTAGTGGAGAGTCATCCAACAAAATTTGGTTTTGATGAGGATATTGGTATTGATTTGGATTTCAATATGGAGGCATTAGTTGAGCATAATGTTTAGTTAAATGCAGATCCACTAGTACCAGGTCCAACCCCAAGTCCTCTAGTTGTAGGAACTTCCTCTACAAAGCCATGACGCAAGTGCATAACTCGTATATTTCAATGTGCAACTATTGCACCTACTAGTGCTAATACTTCTATAGTTGCAGTTGGAGATCATGTTGAGGAGGAGAAGCCATGGGTTTCTCCGTATAACTCTGATTCATAGTTTGAGCCAAATGATGTTGGCTTCTCTAGCAGTAGCTAGTAGTGACAAGTGACTAGTGACTAGTGATGATTTTTTGTAGAGACCGTTTATAGCCTCCTTGGTTATGTTTTTTTTATTTCTATATATTACATGTATTGGACAATGCAATGGGTTCCATTTTGATATAATGTATATATTCATGAGCCTACTTTGATCATATGTTGTCTTCTCTCTATATTTTAATGCTTTGTGTTTGGAAACATGAATGAAAATATTTAAAATTAAGTTTTTTTATAAAAAAATAAATACTAATGTATTTTTTACAAAGATCGAGTCATTGAAATCAACTAGGATGAGTCGACACCAAGTCCGAGTCGGAGTCATTGAAGCATAAATAAAAACAATCGCACATAACACAGTTGTTTTAATGGGAAATCCTAAAGCTAAAAACCCCAACTATCATGTATTATGTATCATGGAGATCATGTAACAATCCTCATACAAATCTTAGTACATCAAGCTCTCAGTACAATACAATCATCACACACTAATCAAGAAAAATCTGCAAATCCATGCACCGATATTTGCCCCCTGCTAGCCTGCCTCCACTCGCAATCCCTGCTGAAGAATAGCTATTAATGAATTCGAATTACTCTTGCCTTGACTACGCAATCCTCATTGGCAACTCCAATTTGTGTGTGATGTAATCAATGCATCACTATAGTCACAACAGATAGTCCATCTTTCCCTTTCACCTATCTCTCCACTGGGTCTCCACTGGAACTGCCATGCACTATAGTTAACTGTTGTATTTTTCAGTTGATTAATGAGTTATTATTTGTGAATTAATTAACTAATTAATTTACTCCACTCTCACTAGTGTATCATTCAGTTAGACTAGATACAACTAGCTCAACTGATTCTAACTGAGTTAAACTAAATATAACTCCATAACTACTCTTACAACTCTGTCATAACTATGCCACTTCAGTTCTAACTGAGTCCTCCATGCATGAACTCCAGTAAACCCTTGGGAATTTCATAATTCCATCAATCCACTGGTCTAACACATCTGTGCACTGATACAAAGTGCTCCAAGAGAATAAGTTGTTGTTTATTGTCTGATTATTATTAAGAGCTAATAATAATCGACATGCATCTATTTTTAGATCGACGATCTATAAATAGACTTCGCCCAATATTCTAGAAATACAATTTCATCTATTTTTCTAACTTGATCAACCATCCACAAATAGCATCCTGCAAGTTCTGAAATATGATCATCGTGTCTAAAAATATACTTGCGCCAAAAATAGCCTGAGGGCCCACTTAGTGAAGGCGACTCTTTTCACTACGCTCATCATCTTGTTAAATCTCAACACTCCCTCTCAACAAGATAGGGATTATCTTTCACCCTGATCCTGCCTCTACGGTATTCGAATTTTCTCCTGGTGAGCACCTTCGTCAGGATATTTGCATCCTGATCCTCCGTAGGAATGTACTGAAGCAACATGATCTTTTGTTGCACACAATCTCTGATATGATGATACTCGATATCAATATGTTTAGATCTATCATGAAACACAGGATTAACCGAGAGTTTAATGCAACTCTGATTATCACAATGTATCACTGTGGGATCTAAATGTGAACCTAACAAACCAACCAGGATCTTCCTCATCCAAATAGCCTCACATGCAGCTTGACTTGCTGCCATATATTCTGCTTCCGCTGAGCTGAGTGTCACGGATCTTTTTTTCCTACTGTACCAAGAAACTGCTATAGATCCGATACTGAAGATCCCTCCTGATGTGCTCTTTCCATCTGTTGGGTTTCCTGCC
Organism: Pinus albicaulis; assembly: GCA_034641835.2. Taxonomy (NCBI): domain Eukaryota; kingdom Viridiplantae; phylum Streptophyta; class Pinopsida; order Pinales; family Pinaceae; genus Pinus; species Pinus albicaulis. The sequence goes on from CM076581.1 coordinate 115,099,885, forward strand.
CAATATGCATCTGTGAAGCCATGCAACTTCACTTCATCCGTTTGTATGTACCATAAACCATACTCAGATGTTCCCCTGAGATATCTCAAGACATGCTTGCCTACCTTCCAAAAGAGCTTGGTAGGCTTAACCATCGCTTGTGAAAGCTAGTTCACCGCATAGCATATGTCTGGTCTTGTATTGACTAAATACATTAGCAAACCCACCAACTGTCGATAAACAGTGGCATCCACTACCTCTGCCGATGTAGCATCCTCTTTCTTCCAATTTCCAGGAAGAGGAGTGTCGATAGGCTTGCAGCCTTGCATGTGAAACTTCTCTAGTATCTCTCGAACATACTTTCCTTGAGACACAAAGAGTTCACCTTCCCGCTGCCATATTTCCAATTCAAGGAAATAATGAAGGAGGCCCAAATCCTTCATCTCAAACTCCTTTGCAAGATCTGCCTTGCATGAGTGTATCAACTTCTCATCACCCGGTAGTATTAAATCATCAACATAAAGAACAATGATTAAAATCTTACCCTCCACCACAATCTAGTATAGCTTTGCATCTGCCTCACTCTTGGTGAAGCCAAATCCAGTGAAATAGTTGTCGATCCGAGTGTACCAAGCATGTGGTGCTTGTTTCAGCCCATACATCGATCTTTTGAGCCTACACACATGCAAATCATTGCTGAAGATCTCAAATCCTTCAAGCTGCTCAATTTACACCTCTTCCTCAATGATCCCATTAAGGAACGCAGTCCTCACATCCTTCTGATGAATGTGCCAACCCATCTGCGCTGAGAGAGCAAGGATGGTCCATATGGAAGAATACCGTGCGACAGCTGCAAAGGTTTCTTCATAGTCAATCAATTTGATCTGTGAGAAGCCCCAGGCAACAAATCTTTCCTTATAATTCTCGACGCTCCCATCAGCAGCTTGCTTTACCTTGTAGATCCATCTTGATCCTACAACTTATTTTCCCACCGACCTTGGAACAATCTCCCAAGCACTGTTTCTTACAATGGAGTCATACTCCTCCACTATGGCATCTACCCATGTGGGCTCCTGCACTGCTTCTTCAAAAGAAGATGGATCTTTCACGATACACTTGCTCATAAGAGCCATGTATCCAGTAAATCGGTTAGGTGACTGTCTCTGTCTGCGCTGTGATGTAGGAATTCCTACATTCTATGCCGCAACAAGCTTCAGTCTCTCAACTTCTGTGGTACGATTTCTGCGTTGACTGATGTTTGGTTCTGCATGAGTGGACTCCTCCACTCCATGAATCTCCTCCTGTGGCTAATCCACATCTAGAGGCTCATATTTGGGAACAAGAAGTTCCTCCTCTGCATGCAAGTGTAGCTCCCTCTCAAGCGACAACTTCATGGATTTCACCTCATTGAATTTTATATCCCGTCGCACCACAATCATCCAATTATCTGGAAAATAAACACAATAATTATGGGGTATTTATATGTACCCCACAAACATCCCAACTTCTGCAGCTGGCTCTAGCATCTTCCTGGCGTCCTTTGTCACATGAATGTAAACAGATGAGCTAAAAATCTTCAAATGATAAATATCGGGCTTCTTACTAGTAAAAGCTTCTTCAGGAGTAATCATGCCAAGTACTCTATGAGGACAACGATTTTTCACATAAAATGCAGTGTTGCATGTTTCTACCCACAAGTGCATTGGTAGGCCCTGGTCATGCAGCATCGCTTGTGCAGCACCCACGATCTTTCTGTTCTTCCTCTCAACGACCCCATTTTGCTGTGGGTTATGAGGCGCTATGAGTTCTCTTTGAATTCCTTCTTTGCTACATAATTATTTGAATTCGCCCAAGATGTATTCACCACCATTATCGCTCCGTAGAGCTTTCACTTGCTTCCTCGACTCCTTCTCCACCAATGCTTTGAACTACAGAACTTTGAGAACATTTCACTCTTCTTCTGCATGAAGAAGATCCAGCATATATGAGAATAGTCATCAACAAATATAACATAATACCTATTTTTTTTTGTTGAAGCAACCGAGAAAGGTCCACACATGTCTGTGTGAATTCTCTCCAGGATCACCGAAGCACGGTTCTCCTTCTCATGAAATGTGGTCTTCACAAACTTACCCATAGTACATCCCTTTCACTGATCTGACTGTGCAAGAGTACCCTTGGGAATTCCAGTAGAAATCTGCTGCAAAATCTTCAAAGTGCCATGGTGAAGATGGCCCAATCTCCTGTGCCATAATTCGCCCTCATCTCGGCTCACCACTTCTTCTACGTTGCCCACCATTGTAGCGCAACCATCTACTTCCAGCTCGTAGAGATTCTTAATTTGAACCCCTATCTTCTTGGTTTGACCCATTTTTTTGTGTCGAAGGAACGCTTTTCGCTCACTGAAAACAACATCATAACCTTTGTCTTCTAGCATTGTGACTGAGACAAAACTCTTCTTCAGACCTGGAACATGCATAACATTCTTCAACAAGAATGGATTACCGAATTCCCTCTCAAAGGTAATGGTCCCAATGCCAATCGCACTGTACCTACCATTGTCGCCCATCTCTATATGCATCTAAAGGTCCTTCTCCTCCAAGTCACTAAACAACTCATTGTCTCCCGTCATATGGAAAGACGCACCACTATCAAGATACCACACCGATCCCATACAGCTTGAAACCAAGAATGCGATCAAAGAGAAATCAAGTTCAAATTGTGAGGCTAAGGCCTCTCCAGCTGCAGCTCCAGCAGCCTTCTTGTTCTTCTTCTTTTGTGGACAGTTAGTGGCGAAATGCCCATGTTTGTGATAGTGAAAACACTTCACTTTGGACAAATCCTTCTTCTTGCCTTTAGCTTCGGATTTTGAAGGAAAATTCTTCCCTTTCCCTTTCCTTGATTTGGCAACCAAAGCACAATTCTCTTCATCTTCATTCTTTGATGAAGAGCCATCCCTAGTACCCCGCCTTATCTCCTCCTGCACAAGATCCAACCAAAGTCGCTCCCATCCCGAAAGTTTCTCCTGTCCATTGACAGAGTCTTCGTAGTTATGACATCTCTTCGAAAGCCCAAGGAGAGCCAAGCTCACCAAGTCTTCATCATCAACAGTAACCCCCACACTTCCCAGTTCATCCTTGTAGTGGACAAACTTCGTGAGATATTTTGGAATACTATCGCCCTTCTCCATTTTTATTTTTCTGAGCTTGTCTTTAAGCGCCAACTTCCTCTCGTCACTTCTTATTTGGAAAAAATATGTCAAAGGCTTCCAAATGAAGAATGGAGTGGCTTTCCCATGAAGGTTGGACACAATATGGTCCTTCACACCTTCCAACAGAATTCTTCTCGTCTTTTCTGTCTTCTTTTGCCATGTGTCAAGTAATGCAGCATCGCTAGATCCTGGCTTAGGAACATCGCTATCGATGAACTCCTTCAGTCCATTATCCTCCAGCACCGCATCCATCATGTCCTTCCATGCTATGTAATTCGAGCTCCCATCAAGGGCATACTCGAATCGCAACCCATTAAAATCCATTTCAATGTATACTCAACTTCTGCACCAAGAATTTCTATAGCAAATTCGAATTGTCCAACATCACAAACTCACTTCACAATTGCAATCTTCAAGAATTAACAATGCTCCGATACCATGTAGAAACTATATGCATTAAGCATGCATATGTCCTAGATTCCCTTGATCTCACAAGGCAGAATCATCAATGAATTTTCCTTTTCCTTTTCCTTTGGCCATGTTGCCATATGCTTGCAAAGTGGACTTGTTTGAATATTTCTTATTGTGAAGGGCTGATTACTTTTCCTTTGAGTCTGTTTTTCATTGGTTGCTCCCATTTTAGTCGGGCTAGTGTCCGTTTTAAAATACCCCAATATTATTTGGCATTGACCCAAACCCACTTCCCAGCCTTGGCTAATGAGGCAATTTTTACTTTTCTTAGATCATTTGTTTCCACGGGTTCTAAAATTTCTTGTCTCATTATCATGTTTGCATGCATTAAGCTCCAACCCCTTCACTGTTGCAATGTCGAACTCCTAATTCCTCCATTTAGCTATGAACCATGTCTCTCTCCAACCCAAACCCAAAACGTAACAGTGAACTACAACACCAAAAGGAAGAGCCAACAATCAGTCCCAAATAAACTTTGCATATGTTTATTATGCAGCAGTTGTATAGGACCTCTTAACACACTTATCTACTTAGTGTAGTGCCACAAAAATCTGGTATTTTTTATCTATGAACCTTGCCGACGATCAATATCCACCATGTTACGAATTTTGTCATTTGGATGACCTTCACATGCACAAGGCTTGATTTTTCTTAACATGCCTAGGCTTAACAAGGATGCAACCTTTTCCTAATAAACCACTTCTCTTTTTATTTCTCTCCTTACGTGATAACACAAAACCAAAATCTTGGCGACATCCAGGGTTGTTCGAGACTCTTTCAGAGCAGTAACTCTGATATGAAGGAACTTTGTGTTCAGAATTGCGATAAATTTATTGCAAGATAGCGCACCCAAAAGGATCTGATTTGAGATCTCTCTCTCTCACACACACAAACATATCTATATATATATATATATATATATATATATATATATATTACAAATCTTTCATAAATAAAATCCATGTGGTACATAAATTAATTCTCTACGAAAATACAATGTTTATTCAACAAGGTTTCAATGTATATATATATATATATATATATATATATTAGGCATAGCCTGACTTATAGACGAAATGACCTTTTTCACAATATTTTTTCTAGTTATTTTTAACCAAAATCTACCAAAGATTTTTAAAAAATTGAGTTTAAATTGTTTAATTTATATAATTCAGGTCCCCTGGGGTTTTCCAAGGTGCTGAATCCTTTTATCCATTAAAAAATTTTATTTTAAACAATTAGAAATCACATTCTAGTATGAAATTGTATTACCATATTTTAGTGAAAAAATATATTTCATCTATAAGTTAAATTACAGACACACACACACACACAGATATATATATATATATAATCGATCCACATTAGCCTTATTAATGACATGTAATATATGTCCATAAACATAAACATATACCTTTTAGAACATGAATGATACATTTAAAACCATGTGACTTAAAACATTTACAAAACTATATATATCAAAGTCATTTTTACAGACATATAATAAAACTTGTCCCCCATTCATGGTGAGTGCTATTAGTTCGAAAACAAGGAACTTTTCGTATACCGGTGAAGGGTTTATATATATATATATATATATATAGATAATTAAAATTGACATATTTATAATGACTTCATATTTATTTATTTATTTTAAAATAAATTAATAATTTTACACATGAATTTTGGCCCTCTGAGGTCAAAATTGATCAATATTTTGTAGTTTGTCATGCAATTAAACTAAACCAAGCATCTTTGAACCTTACTGGCCACTTGTATCTATTTCAGTGGCGGATTTTCATCGTTCTCACCATTGGAATTTTGTTAAACATTTGTCAAGAAACGTATAGTTTTTTTCATTCTGCCCCAAGTTGGTCCAATTCAGAGCCAATATTGAAACTGGGCTATGATACCAATCTGTAGTGTTCCAGACCCCTATCTAGGCAATGCTACTAAACAAAAACTACATAATTATAATTAATTTAATTGTAGACGCATGCAAATGCATGATTCTGACTTCATTTATACCTCGCGTCTAGAAAATAAAAATAGAATGAAATGGAGTTTTAAATGTCATGCAAGAATTATGCATCACATACATTGTAATTTATAGAAAAAATATATATATTAACAAAAATTAAGCCTGAACCTATAAAATAGGGGTTTAATTTAAGAAATCAATAATTAAACATGGCATATAAATATACAGTTGCACACAAGAGATTAAGAAATTATTTTCTAATCAAAATTCGGCTAGTTGCGGGCTCTTCACATTCCTCCAAGCCATAGACTTGGTGGTTCATAAGCTCAATGACCTGTCACCCCTATGTTGGGACAACAAATCCATAGGAAATAATTGTAAACAAAAATGAAACCTAGTTGAGGCACCAACCCCAGCAACCCTAGTCTCCAACCATAGGCTCACATCCCCCTAACTGACACCTAAGTGGCACAGCTCGAGTCTCTCGATCGCGGTGCATGCCTTCCAAGGAGAATTCCAATCATGTAGGATGGTCTAAGCCTACAATTCCAAGATTTTTTTTGTTGTCGAGGCATCCAAGTACCAACCAACAAACCAAATTAACTCCACATTCGGTGCCAGATCCCACCAGGACTCATCAACTATCATTGGACCGAGTTCCCTAACCAGAACTCCATGGACACCCAACCATAAATAGGGCTAAAAATCCCTCAAAGCATCAGGCTCTCCAAAGCCAACATAAGGGGTGGTTACATAATGACTCATGGGGTGGTTACTAGACTTTTTCTCTTAAAATTGCAAGAAATTATAAATTATAAATCCATTACAAAAGCATAATGGTTGCTAATTGTGAGATTCAGACCCATGTTATTAAGAGGTTTTCAACCTTTTCTCTTAAAGTTGCAAGATTTTAAAAATTGATTGTTCATGTCATCTAATTATTGCGATAGGAAGTAATTTCACTTCCTTATCCTACTTAGAATTATTAGATATACTTGTGTACCCTCAACAATATTATTCACTTGAAAGTACTGATGACAATAGGGGATATTTCCTTTTTTGAGTAGTTTTCAATATTTTTTCTTAGATTCCCAAAATATTAAATATTTCAACTCCGCCACAATAGTGTAGGTCATAGCTATGGGTTTAATCATGACAATAAATGACATTTTCTTTATTGAGTAGTTTTTCACCTTTTCTCTTAAAATTGCAAAATATTAGATATTGTGATATTGTTGAGCAGTAAGGCCATCTTCTTTATTGAGTAGTTTTTAATATTTTCTTTTAATATTAGAAAAGATTAGAGATTGCGATATTATTGAGTGGTAAGGGAATTTTCTTTATTGAGTGGTTTTTAACATTTTCTCTTATGATGACAAAAAATTAGAGATTGTAATATTGTTAAATGGTTTAAGATTATAGGGTGTGATACAGTAAAGTGATTTTCAACATTTTCTCTTAAAGTTGCAATAAATTAGAAATTATAAATCCATTTATAAAGCATAATGGTTAATAGTTGTGGGGTTCAAACCTATGATGTTGAGTAGTTTTTAAAATTTTCTCCTAAAATAATAGGAGATTTAAATTTGGTTGTTCATGTCAACTAATGATTGTGATCGGAAGTAATTTGACTCCATTATTCCATTTAGTGTTACTATGAATAAATTCAGGCCCTCAACTATATTATTCACTTGAAAGTTATGAGGATTCTCAAATCTCAAAAATATAAAGTATTTGATTTGTTGTGTAGTTTGCAATGTTTTCTCTTAAAGTTGCAAAATATTAAAGATTGTAAATCCATCACAATAGTGTAGGCTAGTAGCTATCAATGTTTTAAAAATCAACCAATTCGAAACGAAAATTACTTGGTTGACCATGCCAGACCCCTGCTCGGGCCAAATCAGTACAGAAACCAGACCAAATGTCGGTCTGTTACCGAATAGACTGAGCTAGTCACTAACTCAAACGGTTTGGTAACAGACCGGTCACCTCAGTCGAGCCTGGCATAACTAGGTCAAACGAGTCATAACCGTTCCGCGATAGAAAAAAAGAGGGAACAACAGACTCCAAATTATATTTTTTTTGGATTTTAGGTTTTTTCAAGTCCATATAACCTCTCCAAAGCCTATAAAATTTACCCAACCCCCTTACATTTCCTCACATCTATTTCATTTCATTTGTGTGAGAATTTGTAAGGAGTTTGTGAAGAGTTGTGGAGTTGGTTTTTGGAGCAGCAATGAGGAGTCTCTTGGGAAATCATTGAAGCAGCAGTGAGGAGCTCCTTGGGTAGTCAATTGAGCAACATTGTGGAGTTTCTTTGTTGGAGTTACATTGAGGAGGCTAAATCCTAGAGGTATTTTTTTTCACTTCTCAAAATTTTCCATTTCTTGTTTTTTTTTTTTTTTTGCAAATCTGGAAATTGAGAAGAGTAAATTTTGTAAAAGAAATGAACATTAAAGAGTTGTTTTTTTTTCTTTTCACTTCAGATGTTTTTAATTTCATTTCTAAGTCCAAATATCAGAAAACAACTCCTATAACGGAATATGGTGCTTGCGCATATGATGAGATGATTGATAATAAAATGCATTGTAACTTTTTTCATAAAAAAATTAAGGGAGGTGGAGGGGGCATTCATAAGTTGAAACAACACTTGGCTGGTATTAGAGGCCAAATTGTTCCATCTACAACACCAACAGAACAAATTTTGGATATTAGGAAGGAGTTGCTAGAAAAATTTAAGAAGTTTGAGGAATAAAAAGCTAGCAAAAATAAATAGAGGCTGAAATTGGGAGGAAGAGGAGTATAAAACACATGATGGCTGCCAACCCCAATTTTGATTATGAGGGATCTTCATTTATCCCTTGCATTGATGCATCCAACCCCTTTCATTATGTTCCTCCCTCTTTGGAGTCAATTTAAGAAAATGGTAAGGGCAAAATTAAAAAGAAGGGTGATATCAAAATTTATTTCAAAGTCACACCCTCCTCTCCCTCTGATAATGCACAAGGTACTCAAGCTAATAGAGGTAAAATTCAGCCCACTTTAGATTACCATTGGAAGAAATAATTGAGAGAAACTTCTCGTGATTACATATATATATGGTGGTATGATGTTGATATCCCCTTCAATGCTTCTTGTTCACTGTATTATGAAACTATGTTTCATGCCATATTTGTTGCTGGAAAGGGCTTCAAATACCCTAATATGCATGAGTTAAGGGGATATTTTTTGCAAAAAGAGGTTTTTTCCATTGATGAATATTTGAAAGATTTCAAAATCTCATGGTAAAAAACAATATGTACCATCATGTCAGATGGATGGACTGATCAAAGGAACCATACCATCACAAAATTTCTTATATTTTTTCCATAGGGAGCCATGTTTCTAAAATCAGTTGATGTGTATGATAGGGTGAAATATGCACACTTTTTGTTTCATATTTGGATGAGGTTGTTGAAGAGGTGGGGGTGGCTAATGTTGTTCAAATCATCATAGATAATGCCTCTAACTATGCTGTTGCTGGTAAAATGTTAGAGGAAAAACAAAAGCCATATTTTGGATCCCATGTGTTTCACATTGCATAGACCTCATGCTTGAGGATATTGGTAAAATAGACTGGATTAAGAACACTGTAGAGCATAACAAAATCATAAAAAAATATATCTACAATCGCTCATGGATTTTTAACCTGATGAGGAAAAAGACAGGGGTCAAGGATATTGTTAGGAATGCCATCACTAGATTTGAAACTCATTTTTTGACATTGCAATCTATGCTTTCCCAACATAAAAAATTTCAAAGGATGATTTCTAGTGATGAATGGAATGAATTTCAATGGGATGGAAAATATGCCAGAAATAAAGTTCATGAAGAATATTTTGGAAAAAGGCAACAAATATTGTGAAGGTTGTTGAGCCACTGGTTAAGGTGTTGCGGTTAGTGGATGGGGAAATATTGGCTACGGGCTTCCTTTATGAGGCTATGGATCAAGAGAATGATCAAATAAAGACAGTATACAAGGATAGAGTGGCTAAGTATGGGCCCATTTTGGAAATCATTGATCAAATATGGAACAACAAACTCCATCATGTTATACATGCAGCTGGATTTTTTCTGAACCCAAGGTATCATTATAAAGCTCTGGAGGTAGAAGCTTTGATTGGGGAGGTTAGAAATGGATTGATTGAGTGCCTTGAGAACATGGTCCCTAAGGAGAGTGACCACCTGGAGATACAATGACATATCACTTATTTCAGCAGAGCCACGGTACCTTTGGAAAGAACCTAGCAAGGATTGCAATGGAAATAGATGAGCCGGGTAAACAAACAATTTCAATTTTCAAATTATTATTTTGTTAAATTGTTTATAATTTGAAATTTGGATATAATTTGTTGAGCTAACTCATTACAAAATTATGTTTTTTGCAGCACAATGGTAGGATGGATTTGGTAGCTACTATCCTCAATTGTAGAAGTTTGCAATCCATATTTTGAGTCAAACGTACAGTGCTTTTGGGTGTGAGCACAATTGGTATATCTTTGAGAGGATTCACATGAAGAAGAGAAACTATTTGGAACAAAAATGGTTAAATGGTCTAGTCTATGTCCAATACAACATCCATCTAAGACACAACTGATTGTTGAACAAAATACCTGATACAAATCCCAGTGTGTTGGAAGATATTGATCTAACATAAGATTGGGTAGTGGAGAGTCATCCAACAAAATTTGGTTTTGATGAGGATATTGGTATTGATTTGGATTTCGATATGGAGGCATTAGTTGAGCATAATTTTTAGTTAAATGGAGATCCACTAGTACCAGGTCCAACCCCAAGTCCTCCAGTTGTAGGAACTTCCTCTACAAAGCCATGACGCAAGTGCATAACTAGTATATTTCAATGTGCAACTACTGCGCCTACTAGTGCTAATACTTCTATAGCTGCAGTTGGAGATCGTGTTGAGGAGGAGAAGCCATGGTTTCCCCGTATAACTCTGATTCATAGTTTGAGCCAAATGATGTTGGCTTCTCTAGCAGTAGCCAGTAGTGACAAGTGACTACTGACTGGTGATGATTTTTTGTAGAGACCGTTTATAGCCTCCTTGGTTATGTTTTTTTTATTTCTATATATTACATGTATTGGACAATGCAATGGGTGCCATTTTGATATAATGTATATATTCATGAGCCTACTTTGATCATATGTTGTCTTCTCTCTATATTTTAATGCTTTGTGTTTGGAAACATGAATGAAAATATTTAAAATTATGTTTTTTTATAAAAAAATAAATACTAATGTATTTTTTACAAAGATCGAGTCATTGAAATCAACTAGGATGAGTCGACACCAAGTCAGAGTCGGAGTCATTGAAGCATAAATAAAAACAATCGCACATAACACAGTTGTTTTAATGGGAAATCCTAAAGCTAAAAACCCCAACTATCATGTATTATGTATCATGGAGATCATGTAACAATCCTCATACAAAGCTTAGTACATCAAGCTCTCAGTACAATACAATCGTCACACACTAATCAAGAAAAATCTGCAAATCCATGCACCGATCTTTGCCCCCTGCTAGCCTGCCTCCACTCGCAATCCCTGCTGAAGAATAGCTATTAATGAATTCGAATTACTCTTGCCTTGACTACGCAATCCTCATTGGCAACTCCAATTTGTGTGTGATGTAATCAATGCATCACTATAGTCACAACAGATAGTCCATCTTTCCCTTTCACCTATCTCTCCACTGGGTCTCCACTGGAACTGCCATGCACTATAGTTAACTATTTATTTTTCAGTTGATTAATGAGTTATTATTTGTGAATTAATTAACTAATTAATTTACTCCACTCTCACTAGTGTATCATTCAGTTAGACTAGATACAACAAGCTCAACTGATTCTAACTGAGTTAAACTAAATATAACTCCATAACTACTCTTACAACTATGTCATAACTATGCCACTTCAGTTCTAACTGAGTCCTCCATGCATGAACTCCAGTAAACCCTTGGGAATTTCATAATTCCATCAATCCACTGGTCTACCACATCTGTGCACTGATACAAAGTGCTCCAAGAGAATAAGTTGTTTTTTATTGTCTGATTATTATTAAGAGCTAATAATAATCGACATGCATCTATTTTTAGATCGACGATCTATAAATAGACTTCGCCCAATATTCTAGAAATAGAATATCATCTATTTTTCTAACTTGATCAACCATCCACAAATAGCATCCTGCAACTTCTAAAATATGATCATCGTGTCTAAAAATAGACTTGCGCCAAAAATAGCCTGAGGGCCCACTTAGTGAAGGCGACTCTTTTCACTACACTCATCATCTTGTTAAATCTCAACACTCCCTCTCAACAAGATAGGGATTATCTTTCACCCTGATCCTGCCTCTACGGTATTCGAATTTTCTCCTGGTGAGCACCTTCGTCAGGATATCTGCACCCTGATCCTCCATAGGAATGTACTGAAGCAACATGATCTTTTTTTGCACACAATCTCTGATATGATGATATTCGATATCAATATGTTTAGATCTATCATGAAACACAGGATTAACCGAGAGTTTAATGCAACTCTGATTATCACAATGTATCACCGTGGGATCTAAATGTGAACCGAACAAACCAACCAGGATCTTCCTCATCCAAATAGCCTCACATGCAGCTTGACTTGTATGTATTCTGCTTAGATGAGGTTGCATTTTAGATCTTTCTCTTTGTGCACCAAGAAAGCGCTATAGATCAAATCTCCCGAAAATCCCTCCTGATGTACTCTTTTTGTCTGTTGGGCTACCTGCCCAATATGCATCCGTGAAGCCATGCAACTTCACTTCATCCGTTTGTATGTACCATAAACCATACTCAGATGTTCCCCTGAGATATCTCAAGACATGCTTGCCTGCCTTCCAAAAGAGCTTGGTAGGCTTAACCATCGCTTGTGAAAGCTAGTTCACCGCATAGCATATGTCTGGTCTTGTATTGACTAAATACATCAGCGAACCCACCAACTGTCGATAAACAGTGGCATCCACTACCTCTGCCGATGTAGCTTCCTCTTTCTTCCAATTTCCAGGAAGAGGAGTGTCGATAGGCTTGCAGCCTTGCATGTTAAACTTCTCTAGTATCTCCCGAGCATACTTTCCTTGAGACACAAACAGTTCACCTTCCCGCTGCCATATTTCCAATTCAAGGAAATAATGAAGGAGGCCCAAATCCTTCATCTCAAACTCCTTTGCAAGATCTGCCTTGCATGCGTGTATCAACTTCTCATCACCCGGTAGTATTAAATCATCAACATAAAGAACAATGATTAAAATCTTACCCTCCACCACAATCTGGTATAGCTTTGCATCTGCCTCACTCTTGGTGAAGCCAAATCCAGTGAAATAGTTGTCGATCCGAGTGTACCAAGCATGTGGTGCTTGTTTCAGCCCATACATCGCTCTTTTGAGCCTACACACATGCGAATCATTGCTGAAGATCTCAAATCCTTCAAGCTGCTCAATTTACACCTCTTCCTCAATGGTCCCATTAAGGAACGCAGTCCTCACATCCTTCTAATGAATGTGCCAACCCATCTACGCTGAGAGAGCAAGGATGGTCCATATGGAAGAATACCGTGCGACAGCTGCAAAGGTTTCTTCATAGTCAATCAATTTGATTTGTGAGAAGCCCCAGGCAACAAATCTTGCCTTATAATTCTTGACGCTCCCATCAGCAGCTTGCTTTACCTTGTAGATCCATCTTTATCCTACAACTTATTTTCCCACCGGCCTTGGAACAATCTCCCAAGCACTGTTTCTTACAATGGATTCATGCTCCTCCACCATGGCATCTACCCATGTGGGCTCCTGCACTGCTTCTTCAAAAGAAGATGGATCTTTCACTATACACTTGCTCATAAGAGCCATGTATCCAGTAAATTGGTCAGGTGACTATCTCTGTCTGCGCTGTGATGTAGGAATTCCTACATTCTATGCCGCAACAAGCTTCAGTCTCTCAGCTTCTGTGGTACGCTTTCTGCGTTGACTGATGTTTGGTTCTGCATGAGTGGACTCCTCCACTCCATGAATCTCCTCCTGTGGCTGATCCACATCTAGAGGCTCATATTTGGGAACAAGAAGTTCCTCCTCTGCATGCAAGTGTAGCTCCCTCTCAAGCGACAACTTCATGGATTTCACCTCATTGAATTTTATATCCCGTCGCACCACAGTCATCCAACTATCTGGAAAATAAACACAATAATTATGGGGTATTTCTATGTACCCCACAAACATCCCAACTTCTGCAGCTGGCTCTAGCATCTTCCTGGTGTCCTTTGTCACATGAATGTAAACAGATGAGCTAAAAATCTTCAAATGATAAATATCAGGCTTCTTACTAGTAAAAGCTTCTTCAGGTGTACTCATGCCAAGTACTCTATAGGAATAACGATTTTTTATACATAAAATACGAGTGGTAGCTTCATAACCCACAAGTGCATTGGTAGGCCACAGTCATGCGGCATCGCTTGTGCGGCACCACGATATTTGATACCTCCACTTGACCCAATTTCTTTGTGGGTTGTGAAGCATATAAATTCTATTTTAGATTCCTTCTTCACTACACATAATTCTTTTCGTTCTGTGAGATGTATTCACCACCATTGTTATCAACTCCCGTAGAGCTTTTTCACTTGCTTCCAGGCCTCCTTCTCCACAATGTTGAACTCTGAACTTTTGGTGTTGTTGCTCTTCTTGTGAAAGTCAGCATCTATGAGAATAGTCATCAAAAATATAACATAATACCTGTGTTTTGTTGTTGAAGCAACCGAGAAAGGTCCACACACGTCTGTGTGAATTATTTCCAGGATCACCGAAGCACAGTTCTCCTTCTCATGAAAGGTGGTTTTCACAAACTTATCCATAGTACATCCCTTGCACCGATCTGACTGCGCAAGAGTACCCTTGGAAAGTCCAGTAGAAATATGCTGCAAAATCTTCAAAGTGCCATGGTGAAGATGGCCCAATCTCCTGTGCCATAATTCGCCCTCATCTCGGCTCACCACTTCTTCTACGTTGCCCACCATTGTAGCGCAACCATCTACTTCCAGCTCGTAGAGATTCTTAATTTGAACCCCTATCTTCTTGGTTTGACCCATTTTTTTATGTCAAAGGAACGCTTTTCCCTCACTGAAAACAACATCATAACCTTTGTCTTCCAGCATTGTGACTGAGACAAAACTCTTCTTCAGACCTGGAACATGCATAACATTCTTCAACAAGAATGGATTACCGAATTCCCTCTCAAAGGTAATGGTCCCAATGCCAATCGCACTGTACCTACCATTGTCGCCCATCTCTATATGCATCTAAAGGTCCTTCTCCTCCAAGTCACTAAACAACTCATTGTCTCCCGTCATATGGAAAGACGCACCACTATCAAGATACCACACCAATCCCATACAGCTTGAAACCAAAAATGCGATCAAAGAGAAATCAAGTTCAAATTGTGAGGCTAAGGCCTCTCCAGCAGCCTTCTTGTTCTTCTTCTTTTGTGGATAGTTAGTGGCGAAATGCCCATGTTCGTGATAGTGAAAACACTTCACTTTGGAAAAATCCTTCTTCTTGCCTTTAGCTTCGGATTTTGAAGGAAAATTCTTCCCTTTCCCTTTCCTTGATTTGGAAACCAAAGAAAAATTCTCTTCATCTTCATTCTTTGATGAAGAGACATCCCTAGTACCCCGCCTTATCTCCTCCTGCACAAGATCCAACCAAAGTTGCTCCCATCCTGAAAGTTTCTCCTGTCCATTGACAGAGTCTTCGTAGCTATGACATCTCTTCGAAAGCCCAAGGAGAGCCAAGCTCACCAAGTCTTCATCATCAACAGTAACCCCCACACTTCCCAGTTCATCCTTGTAGTGGAAAAACTTCGTGAGATATTTTGGAATACTATCGCCCTTCTCCATTTTTATTTTTCTGATCTTGTCTTTAAGCGCCAACTTCCTCTCGTCACTTCTGATTTGGAAAAAATCTGTCAAATGCTTCCAAATTAAGAATGGAGTGGCTTCTCCCGGATGCGGGTGCTTCGGTGGCAAATGAATGTGAAAGGACAGGCGCCACCGGACGGGAGGCCACATGCCCTCCCTCGCGGCAGCATTCACTACACCTGTCCGACCGCAAACGTTAAGCCTGTTATCTCTGCTCGCAGTTAATACAGTCCAGATTGTGTTTAATGGAGTTAGCTCTGATGGCGAAACTCATTTTCGGTGAGGCGATACGTTGCTGCCTCGACTGCAGAACCCACATCACGCACAGGATTTGCGAGATTGGCAATTCAATGCTGCCTATGAGGAGTTGCAGTCTTTGTTCTTTAAGAGCCATGGAGACGTTCGCCCCCCAACCGCTGTATGCGCATTGCAATTCTGCTCTGAACAGAGCCACCGATCGCACCTCAACTGGTAAGCGAAGTCGGCTCACTTGCTGTCTGCAAGCTGACGATAGCTTACACATTTCTGTTGTTGGCTCCTGTCGCCTCGCGACTGTTGTGCTGGGCATCCCTCCTGTTTCGAGTTCTCAGATTCCTTCGAACTCCAATCCTGCGAATTCTGCAACTATGCCAAGGTTAAGGCAGCGTATGAGGTGCAGGAGGGGGTCTTCGCGCTCTGCCAGAAGGCCGTCCCCCTCTCCCTCCTCTTCACCCTCGGACGACTCCTCTCACTCTGACTGTCTCCCTCGCCTCCTCCGGGGGCGTCTGCTGCGTTCTGGTCGAAGATTGGATTCCCCTTCAGGTGATGAGCTGCCCGCTCAGTCGCATACTGCTCTTTTCTCGTTTGATTGTGCATTGAACAAGCCTCGTGTGACGGTGGCCATCTCCGTGGTCTTCTTGGAGGAGCCTATTCCGGAGACTCCGCCTGAGGAGCCCGTTCCTGAAGCCGGTACTCACTTGAACCAGATGCAGCAAAGCGTGGGGAGTCAGCCTGAGGCTTCCGGGGCGGCTCTGCAGACGGACTTTGTTCGTGTTCATGCTTCGGCTGCTGAGGCTGCTCACCATAATGACGATTTCCCCCATGATCACAGCAATCCAGAAGATTACAGCTGCAGGATTGAAGAGGTCCCGCCGGATGAGTAACTCGTCTCTTCTTGCTGGTTGCTTCTGTTTTTTCGCTACCCTCGTGGAGGGCTTGTCTTGCTATATCAATGTCAATCTCAATACTGGTACACTTTTTGTAAATTCCAGTTCCAGTCTGTTTCATAGTCTAGTCATGTTTCAGTTTCAGTTTCCAGTCTGGGTCTTAGCAAAATGTATGGTTACAAACCCAAGTTTTTCTAGCTCGATCCCCTGCGTGGGATTTTTCCATGTTCTGGGTTCTTCAAGTTGGCGCCCCTTGCAGGGCTGCCCTATTCCAGTCAATGTCAGTCTAATTGCCTCTCTGAAGGCACAGTAATGGCCTCGGCCAGTTGTACATTATTTTCCTACTGATAATAGATTAATTTAACTTAGCAAAAAAAAAAGAATGGAGTGGCTTTCCCATGAAGGTTGGACACAATATGGTCCTTCACACCTTCCAACAGAATTCTTAG